>CAUYUJ010015533.1:305094-326815 GCA_963575745.1 Prorocentrum cordatum | reverse complement strand
GTCTGCGTGCACCCAGTACGCACGCGGGGGTGCGTTCTCGTGAAACACCCCAACCCCTCAAACAGACAAACGACTCCTGGCCCTCAGAAAGCCCCCTCAAACCCGCAACTGCGGCGTTCATTGCCTCAGTGCCCGCGCCCCCGTTCAGCCCAACAACTGCGGCGTCGCCGCAACTGCGGCCAGTTCGGTTTCGAGCTCGGAGCAGGAGAGACGGGGCGACGACGTCGAGGTAAACCAGGGCCGCCTGCTTCCTTTGCTCGTCCGTGATTCTGACCCAGTCGTAATCGTACGCCTTTGCATCCCTCGCTGTCTCCCAGTTCTTCTCGGTCAGTTCCTTCACCTCCATCTCGATCGTCTTGCCGCGGCTGGCGCGCTCGCGCGTGATGGTGGCCACCCGAGCGCCTTTGAAGTTCCATGCGACGGTGTAGCCAGCCCCGCTTCCCTGCGCCACGGGGGGCTCGTCCGCTCAACCACTCAAGGTCTTTAGCGTCGAGCCACAGCGTCCGTCGCTTGAAGCTGGCCACCCGCACGTTGCGAACGTCCTTGTCGCCTGGAAACTTCAACTGGCTCCTGGCGGGCATCTGCACGCAGTGCGCAGCGGACACGCGTCTGTCCGCAGCCTCGCCTCTTGGCAAGCCAGTCTTCGAGGCATGGTGGGAGCTACGCTCTCCCGTCCTCTGCATCTTGGTGGGCGTCGCAGTCGCGGCCTGCCTCTTCGTGGCCCCCGAAGCACTGGCCAAGGCCATCATTGGGTCATCTTCACCACCTCTCTCATCGTCGCTCTCCTCGTCCGCAACTGCGGCGCCTTCCTGTTTCGCCAGTGTGTCCATGAGGTCCTGCCAGACCTTGGGAGCCTTCAGCGCTCCTGCCGTTGGTTTGCCCATCGCGCACACCTTCATTTCTTGTGCGTGTTCACGTGCGCGAACGTGATTGGCCCAAGGGGCCCTGCGTCAAGCACTCTGACGTCCTTCTCTGGGAGGGGGGTTGTCTGCGGAAGCCGCCCCCCGTGGATGCACAAGGCCATCTGCGCCTTCACAGGGCTCCATTCGCTCGAAGAACCCACGTCCGCTTACTGCGGATGACCCCGCCGCAACTGCGGGAAACCAGGGCCGCGCGGGCAGCGAGGTCGCGCCCGAGAAGGGTGCGCTTTGAGCCAGACGGCGCCCGGGCTGAATCTGCGGGGAGACCCTGCATCGATTGTCGCGCCCCCATCCGCGCATGCGCCGCCCTTCCGTCTGCGCGCGCCCCCCCGGGGCCCTCCTTTGCGAGAACGTTCAAAGCAGTCCCCTGGGACTGCTTTGAACGTTTGCACCCAGGGGGGTGTTTCGGGCGGCCGCGTGGCCCGATGAGCTGCTTGCTGTTCCCGCGCAAGGGGGGTGGGGGGCGGAGCGGGGCGGAGGGAGGCGCCCAGATGGCGCGAGGAGGGCGCTCACGTGCTCCCCGGAAGAGGCGCGACAGCAGTGAAGGCAACACTTTCTTCCGCATGGAGCTTCGGTCGTACCTCACTGCGTGGGCGTCAGCAATCCGCGACTGCGGCGACACTTAACGGCCCCCTTTAACCAAACAGGCCACTACTGCAGCACTCCGCCACTGCGGTCGCAAGCGGTATGATTCAGCAACGAGTGGCGCCTGAACGCCCGCCACTGCGGTTTCGGAAAACCACCGAATCAAGAAACGAATTCGTAGAGCAACCGCCACTGCGGTTTCTTAGAGCGGCATCTTGCCTTTATCGTCGAAGCCACTCCTCGTCTTCTTCGACGGCGGTTGCCCCGAAGCCTTGCCCTTTGCCCTTTTGTTCGCATCCGTCCTCCACGTCTCCTCGACCGCCTTCTTCTTCTGTGCGGCTTTGGGCCTCGCCCCCCAAAGGAGTTCTTCTCCTGGCCTGATGTCCGTAGTATTCACCAGCACGGGCAGCTTCGCGGCGACCGCTAGCCCACTTGGTCCTGGGACACACACGGCCAGCTCTTTATCCTGGAGCTCCATGTTGATACGCGCAACTGCACTTCCAATGCGCTCGTTCCTCTGGTGGAGCTCTTGCTGCGTGACTCTGTTGACGGCCCAGAAGAGGTGCATTGTCTCTTGGGCATCCCAGTTCCACGTTCTCAACCGCACATCGTGGTCTGCCACCTCGGCGGGCGTCTTGTCCGCAGGGGGCTTGAACTCTGGCAGCAGGTAGAAGGTCTTGATTGAAGGCGCATCTGGTCCTCTTTTGACCCGGAACTGCACTGGCACCCTCTCGGGGCGCGCGCTCGTGGACAGCAGCTTGGACGCCTTTGGGGCGCATGGCCACAACTCGATGGAGTGCGCCTCGTGTGCGGCGGTTGCCTGGGCGGTGCGCTTGCCCGTGTCGGCGTTTTGGAGCACGTCCACTTTCGCTTCCGCAGCTGCGGACTTGTGGCGCGCCCAAAGACACAACAAGACTGCGCCTGCAAGAGCAGGCTCCTGTCCTAACTCCTGGGCTGCCGCTGAACGCTTCCATTCGTCGATTGGCAATGGGAAGGATCCGAGGCCCGCGGCCGTAGCGTCCCTGCAGTCCTGTTGGTTCGTGGGTAGGTGCGTATTGGGATCAAAGGAAATGACCCTCGGCTTCAACTCGTCCTCCCTGGAGGCCGTTGCCTTCCCCGCAACTGCGGGCTTGTCGGCGTCCGCGGGCGGCAACGCGTCGAAATCAAACCAAGCGGGCTTTTCGTTTCCGACAGGCAGCTCTGCCACAGCCTTCGTGAGCTTTTCCGCGTGGGTCTTCGGCTGCAGCAGCTCCGTCGCATCCCTGCAGTCGCGGGCGAGTGCATGTCGAAATGCGATGACACTTCGCGCCTCCGGCGAAGTGTCCTTCAGGTACTGCGCGTAGCTGCCCGCGGTCAGTATGCCGACATTCGCCTTGAACTCCAAAGCCTCGTCCTTTCCCATGTCCTGGAGGGCGGGGCTCAGCGTGCGATAGTACATGCGGAGAACGGCGTTCATGTCCTGCAAGAAGTCCAGCGTCTCACTCTTCGCCCAGGCTGCTTCTGGATCAGGGCGCCACGCGGCGGTGGTCACCCCGCGCTTCTTCGGAGGCGCGTTCCAGTAGCATCACATGAGAATCGCAATTTTGACCCACGGAACGTGGTCGGGAAGCGCGGCAGCGATCCGAAACGCACCGAGCCGAAGGGCCCTTCTCTTCGAGTTCACGTACACTTCGCAGAACTGGAGCAGTAGGTGGATGAACTGCGCTTTCGTGCTCCCGAGGCCAACGACAAACGAAAACAATTCAATGAAGTCGGGGTCCTGAACGACACGATCGAGTTCGAGCATCACTGACGCCCTCACGTCTTCAAAGGCCACCTGGTCCGCGACTGCGGCGTCGAGCGCTGCGTCAATAGCCTTGCGCAGGGCGCTGAGCGCTGCAACCTCAGTCGCTCGCATCGCAAAGTCCGCCCCCTTATTGAGAGACTGGCCGATGGGGGAAGCGCCAGTGGGCTCCTCGACCATGATTCCCCAGCTGAGCACTTCCATGAGCATACCCTCCTGCGTGAGCTTCTTGGCCACAGCGTATTCCGCCACTGCGGCCATATTGATGTTGCCATCCTCATCAAGCACGCGCTGCAGCCTGGCGCGCTCTTCCTCCGTTAACTCCATGCCCGCGGGGATGGGCCGCCGGGCCCCTGCAACGATTGCCCGCAACACGAGGCACAAGTGGGAATGCGACAACGTGCCATACGCTATGTCTGACCCGCTACTGCGGTCGAAACACGCAGCGACGTGCCCTGTCGCTTTCTTGACATTGTACTCGGTGTACGTCTCGAAAGCAAGATCTTTCGCTTTTTTTCCCCATCAGCTCTCGAGCCGGAAACATCTGGACGCATGCGCCCTCGCGGTCGGCCCCCGCTTGCGAAAATCCAGACACGATGATTTCCACAGCGAGCTCCCGCACCCTTTCCTGCTGAGGGTAGTGGCCGCCCGGTTGTTCAGGTGCGGGGCCAGCGTCGCGGTGGCCCTCTGAAAAATCCCCCGCGATCCGTTCGCCACTGCGGCTCCCGCCTTTTCGTTTTGCTCGCCTTTCCCGAGGCTGTCACTCATTGCACCGAGCCGCGCCCACGGCCGACACTTCCGCAACTGCGGAAAACGGCCCCAAGTGCGTCGCCTGTGGCACTGTCTGAGGGTGAGGGGCCCAAAAGCTTCCTGAGCCCAAAATTCTGCGGCATGTTTCAAAGTCTGGTCTGGTCGGGGTCTGGTCTGGGTCTGGGTCCGGTGGTGGTGGTGGTGATGATGATGATGGTGGTGGTGGTGATGATTATGGCGATGCTGGTGATGGTGATGATGATGATGCTCGGTCGGGGACCAAACGATTCACCTCAGACCTCAGCAAGAGCAATGGGCCAAACATACTAGGACTACTCCTACTACTAGTTCTTCTACTTTTACTACGACTACTACTCCTAGTACTACTAGGACTACACCTACAACTGCCACTACCACTACCACCACCAGTACCACGACCACTACCAGTACATACCAATGACACTCCGACCGCAACCATGCCACTACCACTACCACTACCACCACCAGTACCACGACCACTACCAGCACATAGTTACCCTAATTACCACCGCCGCCCCCCTCCCTGCGCGCGCCTTTTGCTCTCATGGGCGCCCTGCGCCCGAGGAAGGGCGCGCATCCTTTCTCCCTGCGCGAGGTCGCGCCGCAACTGCGGGCCCTCCGCCAACGCCGGCCGCAACTGCGGCCCTTCCCACGCCGACACATGCACTCAAGCAGCCAGCAAGCCTCTGACACCGCAACTGCGGGCCCTCCCAGCACATCGTTCCGCAACTGCGGCCATGCGCGCCGAGTCCGCCACGGGCATGCGCGTGCAAGAAGAAGTGCGGCGCAAGAAAGAAACGCCCGCAACTGCGGGTCCGCTCACCTCCGCGGTTTCTCCTGGTAGTGCTTCCCTTTCTGGCCGCTTCGCCCGTGCCCTAGGAAGATGATGTTCTGGTGGGCGCCTTCCCGCCAGTGCGCCTGGAAAGTCTTGGGGTAGAGCATCCTCTGAACGACCTTGCCGATGGGGGGCAGCGCTTGGAGGCCGAGGCGTCGCCGTATTCCGCTACTGCGGTCACTGCCCCCCCGCCACTGTGGCATGCACTCAGGTGCAACCCAGCGCCGTGCGATGAGAGACCCGGTAGTGCGAAGCATCCAGTAGGGGAGCCAGAGAGGCCCATGATCCGCGCGCTGCCCTGGTTGTTGTGGTTTGCTGTGTGGTGTTGTGTGTGTCGTTCTTTTGTGTTGTCTTGTGTTTTATGGTGGTGTGGTTTGTGCTGTGTGGTGTTTATGTTTTTGTTGTGTGTGTTTGTGTTTGTGTTGTGATGTCGTTTGCTGGTGCGTGGGCTGTCGGCATGGTAGTCTGCAGCGCGCGCGTCGCTCGGGCCAATGGGGGCCATGTAGTTGGGGTGCATGACGCGTGTGCCAGATTTGATGCCTCCGAACAGGGCGGGCCATGCGCGGAACGGAACTCCGATCGGGCACTTGTAGCTCGCACCGCAACTGCGGCAGAAGTCAGAGAACTGCTCTGGCGGGACGTCGAAGAGGCCGCACAGGAAACGAATATCTTGGGCATGGATGGTTTCGACGCTTTCCATCACGAAAGACTGCTCCCAACGTGTTTGTTCTGCTTGCGTGATTTTCTGTTGAAGAGGATGGGGAAGCGCGTGCCTGGTCATTACGGCGAAACCGAGCTCCCCCCGCCCCCCCATCCCGCCCCCACCCCCATCAGCCCCCCCCCCTGCCCACCCCCCCCTCCCCGCCCCCCCCCCCCCCCCCCCCCCACCGCGTCACCCCCCCCCGCCCCCCCCCCCCTCCCCCCCCCACCCTCCCCCCCACCCTCCCCCCCCCCCCCCCCCCTCCCCCCCTTCCCCCCCCCCCCCCCCCGCGGCAGGATTCCTCTCGTTGCCCTTCAGGCGAAACCGTACGATCGTGAGGGCGTGGGTGGCCCCAACGACTGACACCGCAACTGCGGCCTCTGCGACAAAGTGCAGGCGCCGCACAACGAGGCCAGTCTTGTCGAAGAGCTCCGCCATCACCCAGTAAGGCTCGCCGCTGCTGGTGGGCGTGTTCTTCACCGTGATGGCGTCCACGACGGCGCCGTGGAAAGTCCCATGAAGGGGCGCGAGGTCCGCTGACCTCGGTTCCTCCCGAGGCCGAAGCACCTCGATGCCCCGCGCGGCGATGAAGATCCCCGATGTTTGGCCATCGGCAGCGGCGAAGACGTCTTGCTTGGTGGTCGCGGCAGTGATGGCCAGCACGTTCACCGCCATGGCGAGGGTGGACGGTGCGGGGAGGCCGTCCTCTGCCCTGGCGAGCCCCTGGTTCCACGTGGGCGCCGCCCCCGTGTACCTGATGCCCTGGGTCCGCTGCTTCTTGCGCGGTGGCCCCTCGGAGTCCCGCAACTGCGGTTCCGCGCTGCCCCGCGACTGCGGTTCCGAGGGAAGCGGCAGGGGAGGCGATGTAGGAGACGCCACAGGACGAGGCCTCTTCTGCGCGAACCGAGCCTTCGACGTGGCCGCAGGGGCTTCGTTCTCGGGGGCAGTGGCCGAGGCGGCCGTCTCCTTAGAAGCGGCCTCGTCTTCGGGCCCAGGCGAAGACGCAGAGAGAGGTACTCCCGCAGCTGCGGTCGGACCTGCCGCGTCAAACGGACTAATAGGTATATGCGCAACTGCGGTCCTCGTGGAAGCTTTGGCCACTGGCGGCGTCGGGTCCCGCGCGCGCAACTGCGCTCTGGGAGCTCCGTGCGCGCGGCGCAACTGCGCCCCCCTGCGCCTCGGGGCACTCCGAGACCGCTCGCGCGGCTGCGCCGCGGAGGAACTTGCGCCTGTCGGCGGCGGCCGCCGCCGATCCCTGCTGCAACTTGACGCCGAAGTCGCCTCGCGCGGCGCTCGCTCGGGGGATCCGCTACTGCGGCTTTCTCCTCCCCGAAGGCTGCCCGGCGGGGTGGGATTCACTACTGCGGCTTGCTCCTCCTCCGCTGTGTGGCCTCGCGGAGGGGATTCGCTACTGCAGTCCCCCCTCCTTGCACAGCGCGTTTGCAGGCGGCCCCCCCGCGCCGCCAGCATCTCCTCATGGGTGGGCTCCAACTGCGGCATGCCGCCGCGAGAAGCGCGCCCCCCCCCCAACAGATGCTCGGACACGGCTGCGGCGAATGAGGAAGAGGGCGACGGGCGCGAAGGCCAGGATAGCCAATTACGAAGAGGACAGCGAGGATAACGACGGAGGGAACGAGGACACCGAGGGCGGCCTCAAGAACGCAAGCGCGGCAGGACAGGACTGGGGAGGAGGGGGGGGGGGCGACGAAGGAGAATCGAGGAGAGATAAAGGGCCTGACATTGACGAAGGGGAATCCAGAAGAAATAATGAATTAGGCGACGACAAGAATAAGACAAGATGAGCCGTGGAGTTTTTCTTCGTGACTCTTCGCGCGAGAAGCCGCGCGCCGCAACTGCGCTTCCGCCTGCCGCAACTGCGGACAAGCCCGGAAAATTGCTGACTGACTCAAAGGACGTGAAGCGCGGACGAACCGCCTGCGGAGTTCACGCGCGCGGGCGCCGCAACTGCGGGCGGACGCATGCGGAATGCGAGCGGGGGCGCCGCAACTGCGGACGACGACGCGAGAAGTGAGTGAAAGGATCGCGGTGTCACGAGATCGGTTTCCGCAACTGATGTTTCAAGCCCTCTCCCACCTCGGGTGTTGCCCAGCTCCTTTGGTTGCGCCGAACCGCCCCGATATTGGCTTGGCGTGCAATCTCTTGTAGCATGCGCACGTGCCACGCCCCTCGCTCTTGCCGAGGCCCTTCCCCGGGGGCTGCACGGGCCCCCAGTGAGGCTCAACCTCATGCAGGCTGAACTTCGGACTGGACCATTTTGGGTGAACGCGAATGCCTGAGCCGTCGTCGCGGATGAGGACGAAATCCCACACGGGCAAGCGGACTGCCTGCGCTTCTCCTCTGTCCACCCCTTTGGCGTGTCTATTGTGGTCGTAACTGCCAGGGCACGGCCGAATCTCGCACCTGACCAATCCGCGACTGCGGTCGTTGTCAGGGCCGCACGCGACGAGTTCCATTGTGGCCGCATCCATCTGCGCGACCAGCTGCAGCCATGACCACGGGACCAGTTCTGCGCGGCCCCACCCCCAGCCCCTGTTGCCCTGCGCCCCTCCGCGCCCTTTGCGCTTGATAATGCGCGAAATCGCCTCCACAACTGCGGGGTCGAAAACAGGAAATCGGATGTTGAAGGGGTCAGCTGGGTTTTCGTACTCTTCGCGGCAGTGCTTCAAGGCCGCGCTGCGCTGCTTATGGTTGCCATGCCAGCGCAAAGCGTAGGTTTGGAAGTACCCCAACGTGTGCGCCCCAGGGCGGCTTGCGTCCGCAGCTGCGGCACCTCCTCGCCCTGGGACATGCGCCACTGCGGTTTTCCCCTTGCCCTTCGCGTCGTCTGCCGCTCGCCCTGCGGGGGCGCCCTCTCCTTGGACGTGCGCAACTGCGCCTTGCCATTGGTTTTCGCGGCCGCCTTCCCGTCCGCTCCAGCGGCCGCCTTCCCAACCGCTCCCGCGGCCGTCTTCCCATCCGCTCCAGCGGTCCTGCTCGCGTTCGTCTGCGCCCTCTCCTCCACCGCTGGCGCGCCCCTCCCAACTTCCACTGGCGCCATGAGTTCCGCCGCCACCCTCCTCTCCGCATTGCCAACCTCCGCCGCCGCACTCCCATCCGCGACTGCGGTCAACTCCGTCGCCGTTTCCCCATCCACCCCTTTGGCATGCGCCACTGCGCCAATCTCCGCCTTGCCATCCACCGCTGCGGCCATCCCCGCCGCCCCATCCGCCACTGCGGTCGCCCCGCCATCCACGATCTGCCCCATCGCCGCCTTTGCCCCATGGAGGCCCCGCAACTGCGGCCCTACTTCTCTCTGCTTCCTCCAGGGCCGCCGTTTCGCACATATTTGCAAATGTGTGCAATTCTCTGTCCATCCTGCACAGGCGCGAGCCCGTGCCACCGCCGACGTCGGCGCTGGTTTGAGCCGAACGGCACTGCTTGAGCCGAACGGCACTGGAGGAGGAGGGCGGGAGGGAGAATGCAGTGAGGAGGATCGGGGAGGGGTCGAGAGCTCACCTTTCCAGGGCGCCCCCCCCGCGACCGCTTCCTCGCGGCGGAGGGGGGGTGCCCCAGGGCCCAGGGGAGGTGGTCAGAACGCGCCCCACCAGAGCGCCCCCCCCGTGACCGCTTCCCGCGGCGGGGGGGGGCGCCCCAGAACCCAGGGAGGGAGACAGAACGCGCCCCTCCAGGATGCCCCCCCCGCCCCGTGACCGTTACTCGAAGCGGGGGGGCGCCCTGGAAGGACGGCGACGACGGCGGCGACGGCGACGACAAATACAAACACATATACCAATAGCAATATATACATCTATATATATATACAAGCATACATACAGACATAAACACATACATACATACATACATACATACATACATACATATGTATGCAAACACCCCTGAAGGCAGAGGGGCAGAGTGGCATCTTCGATTTTGAAAGAATTACTCTGGATCGCCGCAACTGCGGCTTTGTTGTCCCGCTGGGCCTCCAGGGGCCGAAACTGATGAGAAAAACCTCGCCGATCCTTCCTCGAACCCCTCCCCCTCCTCCTTCTCCTCCACCTCTTCCCCCCCTGGGCACAGCGTGGCGACGGACAGGAGCCATCGGCGCACCTTGCGACAGCCCTCCCCACCTTCTCCTCCTCCTCCTCCTCCTGTTCCTCCCTGCGCTCTTCTGACCAGAAATCCGCATCGTTCAAAGCAGTCCCAGGGGGCTGCTTTGAACGTTGCTTAGCGTTCAAAGCAGCCCCCTGGGACTGTTTTGAAACGACCTCGATCGCCCTCATTATAAAGGCTTCTGGATTAAAAAGAGGGCAGGGGGAAGGGGGGGTGCGAGGGCCCGCGTCGATCGGCAAAACAGTGCATCAAAAACGATCACAAAGACCTCCCGCGGTGATTTTTGTTTCCATGACTCGAGGGGGGTCTGGGCCATCCGGAGGCCTGCCACGCGGGATGCGAATGGATGGGGTCGGAGGATCGCGCCGCGTCGTCGATGCATCGACGATGCGGCGGCGATGCAGCCGCGACGTCGGCGATGCATCGGCGAGGTCGGCGGGGGGCACATGGGGCCCACAGCAAGCCGCATCGGCGATGCATCGGCGATGCATCGGCGATGCGGCGCGGTCCTCCGACCCCATCTACTTCGACCCCAATTGGGAGGCCTAGAGTCTGGGTCATCCCACCCCCTCCTGGGGGGGATGTCTCAGACGGCCTGGGTCTCGGGCGGGTAGTAATGGGGGAGTGGCCCTACATTTTGGGGCGAAGAAGCAGGCCCTAAAAGAGCCCTTTAGGGCCCAAAAGGGGCCCGCCCCCACGGGCTCCTGTAGGGGCTTGTCTTCACCCCCCATGTGGGTCACCCCCCATCCGCCCGAGAATCCGGGTTTTTTCTGACCCAGGTCAATCCAAACCCGGACCTGTCAAAGCTTGCAGAATCCTGCAAGATCCTGCGCCCAGGCCCTGGTCCATGCGGGGGATCCCGCAAGATCCTGCAGGATCCTGCACCGACGCCCGGGTCAATGCGGCCCGTGGCCCTGCAGGGTCCTGTAAGATCCGGTGCTCTGGCTGACCCCCGTCTGCATTGACCCCCGTCTCTTGAGCCCGGAGGGTCATCCCCCCCCTCCTTGCCGGCCCCAGCCACTGCATTCAGGTCGGGCACGTCCTCCTACGGGCGGATTTTGGAAGAAAAACAAAATTACGCTACCGAAGAACCCCACATGCCTATTCTATTTCCCATGTGTACCATCGGTGTTTCTGCTGCTGTTCCTCCTTTTCCTCCTCGGTGTCCTCCTCCTGCTGTGCTGCGCTGTGCCGCCCATCTGAACCATGGCAGTCTTCATCGCCAAACATGGAGGTGGCAGCGCGTCCACGGCGATTTTGGGATGCATGGCTGCCGCGCTGGTCGGGCGGTGCTCTGAAGTAGAACTACAGGAGCGCGCCTGCGTGAGAGCGCAGGCGCGCCGAGCCGGCTTGAGCCAAGGTGTTTCCAAATCTTGACAAGATACGAATTCCCACCCCCAGCGCACCCCCTGTGGCGTCGAAGGAATGCCACGCCTGCCAGGCCCTGGGGGCCTACAACGCATAGGGCCCCCGCCCCCAGCGCACCCCCTGTGGCGCCGAGGAAATGCCACGCCTGCCATGCCCTGGGAGCCTACAACGCATAGGGCCCCCACCGTCAGCGCACCCCTTGTGGCGTCGAGGAAATGCCGCGCCTGCCACGCCCTGGGAGCCTACAACGCATAGGGCCCCCACCCCCAGCGCACCCCCTGTGGCGTCGAAGGAATGCCACGCCTGCCGCGCCCTGGAGGCCTACAGCGCATAAGGCCCCCGCCCCCAGCGCACCCCCTGTGGCGTCGAAAAAATGCCACGCCTGCCACGCCCTGAGAGCCTACAGCGCATAGGGCCCCCACCGTCAGCGCACCCCGTGGCGTCGAGGGAATGCCACGCCTGCCGCGCCCTGGGAACCTACAGCGCATAGGGCCCCCAACCTCAGCGCACCCTCTTTGGCGTCGAAGGAATGCCCTGTAAGCTATGCTGTGCTGTGCTGTGCTGTTGCTGTGCGGTGAGCTGTGCTGTGCTGTGCTGTGCTGTGCCGTGCTGTGCTGAGTAGAGCGCCGTGCATGTGTTGAACGCGGGTGAGGAAAGGAAAAAGAGGGAGGAGGGGAGGTGAAGAGACGCGGGTGCGCCGCGGCAGAGACTTACGCTACCGAGGAACCCCACATAACTATTGTATGTCCCATGTGTACCATCGGTGTTTCTGCTGCTGCTCCTCCTTCTCCTCCTCGGTGTCCTCCTCCTGCTGCTGCTTCTGCTGCTGTTGCTTCTGCTGCTGCTGCTGCGTCTGCTGCTGCAGCTGCTGCTGCTGCCGCCGCTGCTGCCCCACCTCCCCGTCCTCTTCCTCCTCCTCCTCCTCCTCCTCGTCCTCCTCCACCTCCTCCTCCACCTCCACCTCCACCTCCTCCTCCTCCTCCTCCTCCTCCTCCTCTCCTCCTCCTCCTCCTCCTCCTCCTCCTCCTCCTCCTCCTCCTCCTCCTCCTCCTCCTCCTCCTCCTCCTCCTCCTCCTACCTCCCAGCGCACCACCTGTGGCGTCGAGGAAATGCCACGCCTGCCAGGCCCTGGGAACCTACAACGCATAGGGCCCCCACCCCCAGCGCACCCCCTGTGGCGCCGAGGAAATGCCACGCCTGCCACGCCCTGGGAACCCACAGCGCGTAGGGCCCCAACCCCCAGCGCCCCCCCTTGTGGCGTCCAGGAAATGCCACGCTTGCCACGCCCTGGGAGCCTACAGCGCATAGGGCCCCCACCTCCCAGCGCACCCCCTTGTGGCGTCGAGGACATGCCACGCCGGCTACGCCCTGGGGGGCCTACAGCGCATATGGCCCCCAACCTCAGCGCACACCCTGTGGCGTCGAGGAAATGCCACGCCTGCCACGCCCTGGGAGCCTACAGCGCATAGGGTCCCCACCCCCAGCGCACCCCCTGTGGCGTCGAGGACATGCCACGCCTGCCACGCCCTGGAAGCCTACAGCGCATAGGGCCCCCACCCCCAGCGCACCCCCGTGGCGTCGAGGAAATGCAACGCCTGCCACGCCCTGGGAACCTACAGCGCATAGGGCCCCCACCGTCAGCGCACCCCCTGTGGCGTCGAGGAAATGCCACGCCTGCCACGCCCTGGGAGCCTACAACGCATAGGGCCCCCACCCCCAACGCACCCCCATGTGGCGTCGAGGACATGCCACGCCTGCTACGCCCCGGGAGCCTACAGCGCATAAGGCCCCCACCCCAAGCGCACCGCCTGTGGCGTCCAGGAAATGCCACGCCTGCCGCGCCCTGGGAGCCTACAGCGCATAGGGCCCCCACCCCCAGCGCACCCCCTGTGGCGTCGAGGAAATGCCACGCCTGCCACGCCCTGGGAGCCTGCAGCGCATAGGGCCCCCACCCCCAGCGCACCCCCTGTGGCGTCGAGGGAATGCCACGCCTGCCGCGCCCTGGGAGCCTTCAACGCATAGGGCCCCCACCCCCAGCGCACCCCCTGTGGCGTCGAGGGAATGCCCTGTGTGATGTGCTGTGCTGTGCTGTGCTGTGCTGCTGTGCGGTGAGCTGTGCTGTGCTGCGCCGTGCCGCGCTGTGCTGTGCTGTGCTGAGTTGAGCTGAGCTGAGCCGTGCTCAACTGTGCCGTGCTGAGCTGAGTTGTGCTAAGCAGTGCTGTGAGGAGGAGGGGAAGAGTGAGGTGTGCGATATATATATATATATAGAGAGAGAGAGAGAGAGAGAGAGAGAGAGAGAGAGAGAGAGAGAGAGAGAGAGAGAGAGAGAGAGAGAGAGAGAGAGAAGAGAGAGAGAGAGAGAGAGAGAGAGAGAAGAGAGAGAGAGAGAGAGAGAGAGACAGAGAGAGAAAGAGAGAGAGAGAGAGAGAGAGAGAGAGAGAGAGAGAAAGAGAGAGAGAGAGAGAGAGAGAGAGAAAGAGGTGGGTGGGAAACGCGGGTGCGACGCGGCAGAGAAGAAAACCATACCACCACGAAACATGTGGGGAAGAAACCAGAACCCCACGAAACATGTGGGGAACAACAGAAACCCCACGAAACACGTGGGGAACTGTGCTGTCTGTGCTGTGGGTGAGGGAGGAATGAAGAGGAGGGAGAGGAGGAGGAGGAGGAGGAGGAGGAGGAGGAGGAGGAGGAGGAGGAAGAAGAGGAGGAGGAAGAAGAGGAGGAGGTGAGACGCGGGTGCGGCGCGGCAGCGACGAAAACCATAACCCTACTAAACATGAGGGGGATTTCGCTACCGAGGAACCCCACATACCTAGTTTAAGCCGCGTGTGTTCGCAGACCCTCGTCGCCCATCTGAACCATTGCAGTCTTCATCGCCAAACATGGAGGTGGCAACGCATCCACGGCGATGTTGGGGGGCATGGCTGCCGCGCAGGCCGGGCGGTGCTCTTTAAGTAGGACTACAGGAGCGCGCCAGCGGGACAGCGCAGGCGCGCCGAGCCCGCTTGAGCCAAGGTGTTTACAGATCTTGACAAGACACAAGTTCCCACCCCCAGCGCACCCCCTGTGGCGTCGAGGAAATGTCACGCCTTCCACGCCCTGGGAGCCTGCAGCGCACAGGGCCCCCACCCCCAGCGCACCCCCTGTGGCGGCGAGGACATGCCACGCCTGCCACGCCCTGGGGGCCTGCAGCGCATAGGGCCCCCACCCCCAGCGCACCCCCTGTGGCGTCGAGGACATGCCACGCCTGCCACGCCCTGGGAGCCTGCAGCGCATAGGGCCCCCACCCCCAGCGCAGCCCCTGTGGCGTCGAGGAAATGTCACGCCTTCCGCGCCCTGGGAGCCTGCAGCGCATAGGGCCCCCACCCCCAGCGCACCCCCTGTGGCGTCGAGGAAATGCCACGTCTGCCACGCCCTGGGGGCCTGCAGCGCATAGGGCCCCCACCCCCAGCGCACCCCCTGTGGCGTCGAAGGAATGCCACGCCTGCCACGCCCTGGGAGCCTGCAGCGCATAGGGCCCCCACCCCCAGCGCACCCCCTGTGGCGTCCAGGAAATGCCACGTTTGCCACGCCCTGGGAGCCTGCAGCGCATAGGGCCCCCACCCCCAGCGCACCCCCTGTGGCGTCGAGGAAATGTCACGCCTTCCACGCCCTGGGAGCCTGCAGCGCATAGGGCCCCCACCCCCAGCGCACCCCCTGTGGCGTCGAGGGAATTGCCACGCCTGCCACGACCTTCGTGCATAGCGGCCGAGCTCAGGGACCACCCCCTGCGCACCCCCTGTGGTGTCGAGAAAGTGTCACGCCTGCTGTGCCTGGACGACCGTCTGTGCTGTGCTGTGCTAGTCTGTGCTGTGCTAGTCTGTGCTGTGCTGTGCTGTGTTGTGCTGTGCTCTGCTGAACTGTGCTGTGCTGAGCTGAGCTGTGCTAAGCTGTGTGCGTGTGTGTGTGTGTGTGCGTGTGTGTGTGTGTGCGTGTGTGTGTGTGTGTGTGTGTGTGTGTGTGTGTGTGTGTGTGTGTGTGTGTGTGTGTGTGTGTGTGTGTGTGTGTGTGTGCGAGTGTGTGCATGCGTGCGGCTGTATGTAGACGCGTGTCTCATGTACTTGCCGTGCGTGTTGTTGCATGTGTTGAGCGCGGGTGGGGAGAGGAAGAAGAGGAGGGGAAGCGTGAGGTGTGAGGGTGAGTGTCGCGGGTGCGGCGCGGCAGGGAAGAAAACCATATCCCCACGAAACATGTGGGGAAATAATCAAAAAAGATACCCAAATTGTCAAAGATATTCCTAACATCGTCCCCAGACTATTTTCTTTTATTTTTGAATATCCCTCCTATAGAGGGACAGGCCCCACTTAAAACCCTTAAAACCAGAGCGTAGGGCCCCCGGGGCGCAGCCTGGCGCGGGGGAAAGCTTCGACGGCTCCCCAGGCCAACGCCACTCGGCGGCGAGCGCAGGGGGGGGGAGTGAGAAGGAGAAGGCCTTCTTGAAGGGGCCCAAGGACACACACAAATACATACACATAAATCCAAAGATGTCCCATGCTCTTCAATAGTTTCGGGGTGTTCGTCTTCCCCCCCACCTCCTATATTTTCCCATATTTTCCTGGGAGTCGACGATTCATTGTGTCTGTGTGTTTCTCCCTCCGGACTTCTCAGCAGGCTCGCAAGTCCCTCGGCCTTCTGAGAAGTGTTCTAAGCCTTCCCGGATCAGAAGGCGCGAGAGCTTCTGAGAAGTCCCGCCGCCTTCTGGGAAGGCCTTCTCCTTCGCACTCCCCCCCTCGCTCGCCGCCGAGCCACGGAACAGCCCTAGGTGTCAAGGGGGGGGCCCCCTAAAAGGGGGTGGGGAGGAGGGGGCCTTAAGGGAAGCCTTCAGGGACCCATTTGGGCCCCCGCTGGCTCCCAACGGGGGCCCTGAGGGGCCCCTGTTAGGGCCCTTCTCTTCACCCCCCCGTTCAGGCCCCCCCCTCCCCTTGACACCCGCCGCCCGAACTTTGGACTGCTCCTTCACCCCCCATCTACGCAGTTAGGACCCCCCCCCCCCCCCTTGACACCCGCCCGAGCTCTGGGCCATTCATCCCTGGCTCCAGTCTCGGACGCGGCCTCGGTCAGCCCCCCCCCCCCGATGAAGCCCCCCGGGTGCAGGCCTGCAGGGAGGGGTGGCGAGGACGACCAGGGTGACGAGCAGGAGCAAGAGCTGCTCTACGTGGGTGGAGGGAGGTGAGGGGGGGGTGCAGTGGAGGCCAGTCCACAAGAAACCTTCCACGAGGAGCCCAACCCTGAGACCCCAGGACGTCCATCGATTCTTGGTGTGAGAACGTCACGCTTTCCATCGCAGAACCATCGAAATCCAGGAAACTCAGGGCACCCTGGAGGTAAGCAGGGTGGGTGTTTCTTGGCATGGACCCCCACTGTACGTGGGGAGAAATCGAAGGAGCCCCATCGATCCCGATGGAAAGCCCCAATCCATTCCGCCTCCGCATCCCACATCCTCCTTCCCCTCTCCTCCCCGAAAAGAAGGAGACTGGATGACGAATAGGGGTGGGGAGGGACGACGGACAACGGACAAGGAAGTGGAGCATGACACCGACGACAACCACCGCCACCGCAACGACCTCTAGAGAAGCCTTTGAAAACTCCAAAAAGTAAAGGTCCCTGAACTCTGGGGAGGCTCTGGAGTGCCTCCGGAGGCGTAAAGCGTGCAAAATGCGCGCCAAAAAAGTCGATCCCCGATGCACGCGGACGACGACGACGACGGCGACGAGTAACCACCACGGCGACTTGCACCCCAGGTCACTCAATCTCGCACGATCAACCCGCGCCGCTGCCCTGGAGAAGGGCACCTCTGCGGCCCCGGCCCGCGAGGCGCGATTGCCTTCGCGCCCACGTGGCACTGCTTGACAAAGGAAGCATGGAGCTTTTCAGAAGTTCAGCATGGAATCCACTCAGACAACATAGAGCTGTTTAGAAGTTCAGCATGGAGCTTTTTAGAAGTTCAGCATGGAGCTTTTTAGAAGTTCAGCATGGTGTCCTGAGACAACGAGAAAAAGCGGGTCTCTTGCTGGCCCTCCTGGTGAATGGGAAGGCCCCCCACCGACCGGGAACTGGGAAGAAGCCTCCAGGGCTCGAGTAGGGGATCAACTACAGAATTGATTTACCCCAAAATGGATCTGCAGTGCCAGAGGTCGGGGGCGCGCCAGAGCGCCGCGAGGGCTCGCGGCTTCGGCCGCGCGGCGAGACGTCGGACATGTGGCCACCGCTGCAGAGGCCCGCCCTCCCCCCTGTCCCACATGCACAAGCGCACACACGCACGCACGCACGCACACGCGCACGCGCAAGCGTACGCGCACACGCACACGCACACGCACACGTACACGCGCACGCGCACTTACGCACGCACGGACTTACGCACTTACGCACTTACGCACGCACGCACGTACGCACGCGCACGCACGCACGCACGCACGCGCGCGCGCACGCGCACGCGCACGCGCACGCACACGCACACGCGCACGCGCACGCGCACGCGCACGCGCACGCGCACGCGCACACACACACACACACACACTTACACACACACACACACTTACACACACACTTACACACACACTTACACACACACTTACACACACTTACACACACACACTTACACACACACTTACACACACACACTTACACACACACACACTTACACACATCCACACCCACACACGGCTGGGCCGTCCTCGTCAGGCCGCCGGGCGGCAGCAACGCTCTCAGGCGGTAGCGGCTCTCGCGCTCCCACGCCGGCATCTCCTCGCCGCCGCGGGCGTCGTCGTGGACAGGAACGCGACGGGCGCTCTGGGCTCGGTCTCGGGGCCGGGGGGCCTCGCAGATCGTTCTGACTCGAGAGGTGCCGTAAGAGGATGTGGTCCGGGGCTTTAGTCGTGGCTCTTCAGGGTGCTGCTTCTTTCCCGGGTTGCGACGTCGGACCTCACTGGTGCTCCCCCCCTGGAAATGAGTTGCTCAGCGAATTGGCATGTTCCCCCCCTCAGGCAGCGAGGACGGAGTCCAGCGAATTGACATGTTCGATGTCAGGGACGTCCAAGAGTCAGGGGGACGTAAGACCTGGGTACAGGGGACTCGGAAATCCCCGACGAGGTCGTCAAAAAAATGACGAGGCCGAGCCTGCATTTTGACGAGGCCTCCCGCTGCAGACATCCCACGAAACTCCTCCTCGTCAAAATCCGAGTCGCGGTCGTCAAAAAACGATGGCGAACCCGAGTCCCGGTAAACCCGGGTCTTACGCTCCCCCGAAAGAGGGGGTGCGCAAGAGGGGGGGCACAAGTCATGGCCAGCGGCAGGCACGCGCACGGCCCAAGGCGGGGCCAGGGAGGCATTGAAATACAAAAAGGCGCCATGAGATCTGGGGAGATATCATCTAGGGCTCCCAACTTCGCGCTTCGCGCTCCACGAAGCGCGAAGCGCGAATAACTTCGCGCTCTCGCGCCGCCCCCCCAAAGGGAGAAAAGGAGGACGAGGAGGAGGGGGAGGAGAAACGAGGACCGCGAAGCGCGAATAACTTCGCGCCCTCGGGGGAGCCCTTGTATCATGGTCCCCGCCATGATATCCACCACTCCTACAGTCGGAGCTCGACCACAGGAAACCTTCCACAAGAGACCCAATCCTGAGACCCCAGGACGTCCATTCACGAAAACCATCGAAAGGCAAGAAAACAAGGGCACCCTGGAATCAAGCAGTGTGTTCCTTGGCATGGTTTTCCACGTATCAAATTCAATCTGGGGAGATATCATGGCCCCCGCCATGATATCCCTAGTCGTCACCCCCCTCTTGGCCAACCCCGATTTTCTTGACGTCGACGCCCAGAGGCCTCGAGCTATCTTCTCACGACCCCGGGCCCCGGCAAGGGCTCCCCCCGAGAGGCCGAACATGAGGCAAAACCTCCTGTAGTGATTTTTTCCATGGCTCGAGGAGTGTCTGGGTCTCGAGCGGGTGGTGCTGGGGGGGGATGCCTTAATTTTAGGGTGGAGAAGAGAAGCTCCAACAGAGCCTTTTAGGGCCCCCTTTGGGCCAGCAGATGCCCAAAAGGGGTCCTCAAGGGCTCCTTTAGGGCCTTTCCTTCGCCCCCCCCCTTGGGTCACCCCCCATTGCCACCCGCCCGAGGGTCATTTCCCCCCTCCTGGCCGGCCCCGGCCGCTGCATCCGATCGTCGTGGTCTGTTCGATCCTGGCGCGCGTGTTCCTCGACCTCGGCCTCCGGGGGCTGCCCCTTCGCGCCCAAGGGGGCGAAGGCAGCCAGAGCAAGCCAGAGCAGGTCCCAGGGCGCAGCCCGGCGCTGGGGAAAGCTTCGACGGCTCACCTGGCCCACGCCACGGAACAGCCCCCTCCTGGCCGCCCCCGGTCGTAAAGCCCCCCCTAGTCGTGACCCCCCCTCTTGGCCGCCCCCGACGGTCGCGGCGTTCTTTCGGGGATCTGCTGACCCGGGTCAATCCAGACCCGGGTCAGTCAGGCCCTGCAGAATCCTTCAAGATCCTGCAGGATCGGGCACCCAAGCACGGGTCATCGCGAAGGATCCTGCAAGACCCTGCAGGATCCTGCACCCAAACACGGGTCAGAGCGGCCCGTGGCCCTGCAGGGTCCTGCGAGATCGGGCGCTCTGGCTGACCCCCTTTTGCGTTGACTCAGCCCCGGCTCTTCTCCAGTCTCGGCCTCCCGGGGGCGCTCTCGGGTCCCCGGGGGCCGCCGCGGGTGTACGATTAAGAGCTGTGCCCGGGGAAGCGGTCGGGAGCACTGGGGGCGCAGGCGGAGGAGCACAAACCCGCATCGTCGGACGATGAGGAGAAGAAGGAGGCGACGAAGGAGGAGGAGAAGGAGGGAGGATGCAGAGGGATGATGCGGAAGGAGGCGAAGATCCGCCGCCGCGGCTTCCTTCTCACCATCAGCGGTTTCATCCGCATCGTCATCATCATCATCATCATCATCATCATCATCATCATCATCATCACCATCACCATCACCATCACCATCACCATCACCATCTCCATCACCATCATCATCATCATCATCAGCATCATCAGCATCATCACCATCACCACCATCAGCATCATCAGCATCATATCAGTACTATCAATATCAGCATAAGCAATGTCATCATCGTCATCACAAACACCATCACCACCACCATCATCGTCATCCTCATCACAATCATCCTCATCACCAACATCTTCATCGTCATCGACATCATCATCACCATCATCACCATCATCACCTTCATCACTAGCATCATAACCAGCATCACCACCATAACCATCACCATCGCCATCGCCATCATGTTCAACACCAGCATCATCGTCATCACCATCATCAGCATCATCATCATCATCATCATCATCATCATCATCATCATCATCATCATCATCATCATCGCCATCATCATCCTCATCATCATCATCTTCATCATCCTAATCCTCATCCATCCCCATACTCCTCCTCCTCCTCCTAATTATCATCATTATCACCGAGACCACCGTCGCCACCATCGTCGACGTTGTCGGCGTCGTTGTCGTTCCCATCGTCGTCATCATCATCATCACCGGCACCAACATCATTATAATGATAATCACCACCACCATCTTCAGCATCCTAATCCTCTTCAACATCATCATTATCATCATCACCATCGAACAACATCATCATAAACGGCGTCGTCATCATAGTCTCAAACACACTCACCATCAGCATCATCATCAGCATCAGCGTCGGCATCACCATCATCGTCATCGTAATCATTAACATCATTATCACCATCGTAACCATCACCACCATCACCATCATAATCACCATCATCATGGCCACGACTACCGTCGCCACCATCGTCGGCATCGTTGACATCGTCGTCGTTGGCCCCATCATCACCATCACCATCACCATCATCATCACCGTCATCATCATCACCATCATCATCACCTCTACAACCGTCGCCACCACCGTCGGCGTCGTCGGCCTCGACGACGTCGTCCCCATCATCATCATCATCATCATCATCCTCATCATCATCATCATCGTCATCATCGTCACCATCATCACCGCGACCAGCGTCGCCACCATCGTCGACGTCTACGTCTCCTCCATCATCATCATCATCATCACGATCATCGTCACCATCATCATCACCATCATCATACACCGTCATCATCATCACCACGACCACCGTCGCCATCATCGTCGTCGTTGTCTCTCTCATCATCACCATCATCACCATCATCATCCCCACATTCATCATCACCGTCATCATTATCATCATCATCATCATAATCATCATTGTCACCACAAGTTCATCGCCACCATCGTCGGCGTCGTCGTCCCCATTCTATTAATCGCCATCATCGTCAGCATCACATCTATACTCAGCATCACCATCATGAATATCAACATGACCATCACCATCACCATCACCATGATCATCATCATCATCACCGCGACCACCGTCCCCGCCACCATCGGCAATTCGTCGTCGTCCCCATCATCATCATCATCATCATCATCATCATCATCATCATCATCATCACCATCACCATCATCATCATCAACATCATCACCGCGACCACCGTCGCCACCATCATCGTCGTTGGTGTCGTC
>CAUYUJ010015533.1:297594-300094 GCA_963575745.1 Prorocentrum cordatum | reverse complement strand
CACTCAACGTGGGGTTCTTGTTTTCTCTGGACACCCCGCGCGGGAACCCAAACCCCCCCGTTCCTGTCACTCACACGCTCACACACTCACACCATCATCATCCCCATCATCATCACCATCATCACCACCTCATCATGACCATCATCATCATCATCACCATCATCATCAACATCATCATCATGCCCATCCATCACCATCATCATCGTCAACATCCGCATCATTATCACAACACCATCGTCAACATCGTCATCACCACACACACACTTACTCACACACAAATGCTCACAAACTCACACTCATCTTGACGAGGTCTCATGCGGAAGCCTCGTGTGACAGTTTTGGGCGCTTGGGGCGTCGATATGGAGGGAGTATCAGGCGCAAACCTCTTCCGTGAGCGGATTACGATGACATCTCAAGCGGGAACCCGTTCCCTATGGAGCCCGTCGCTCACGTTTTTGATCCAAGCGGGCCATCGGGATCTTGTAACTGTCGTCACCTTTGGGCCCCTGAGGCCTGGATATGGAGGAAGTATCCGGCTGGAGCCTCGTCAGGGAGCGCATTGCGAGAAGGCTCGGGCGGGAGCCCGCTCCCTATGGGGGCCCGTCGCTCATGTTTTTAATTCGAACGGGCCATCGGGATCTTGGGATTGTCGTCACTTTTGGGCCCCAGAACCCTCGACATGGAGGAAGTATCGGGCGGGAGCCTCGTCTGTGAGTGCACTGCGAGGAGGTATGGGCCCCTTTGCTCATGTGTTTATCCGAGCGGGCCATCGGACTTTTGTAACTGTCGTCGCTTTTGGGCTCCTGAAATGTGGATATGGAAGTAGTATCCCGCGGGAGCCTCGTTTGTGAATGGGTTGCGAAGACGTCTCAAGCGGAAACCCTCTCCCGATGGGCCCCCATGCCCACGTTTTTAACCCGAGCGGGTCATCGAGATCTTGTAACTGTCGTCACTTTTAGGCCCCTGAGGCCTGGATATGGAGGAAGTATCGGGCGGATTCCTCGTCTGTGAGTGAATTGCGTGGAAGTCTCAGGCGGGAGCCCTCTCCCTATGGGGCCCATCGTTCGTGTTCTTGGTTCGAGCAGGTCATCGGGATCATGTGACTGTCATCGCTGTTGGGCCCCTGAAGCCTCGATGTGGAGGAAGTGTCCAGCGGGAGCCTCGTCTGACGCGGGAGCCCCGTCCCTATGGGGCCCGCCGCCTGTGCGCTGGGCCCCTCCCGTCTGGAGCCCGCGGGGCTGTCCCAACGGCCAGGTCTCACGCGCCAGCGGCTCGCGGGGCCGTCCCGACGGCCTGGCCCGCGGGGCTGTCCCCGACGGCTGCGCGAGCCCGCCGTCGGAGAACGCGCCCCTGCCAGGCGTGGCGGCGAGGGCGCCGAGGAAAATCTGCGCGCGCGCCCCCGCCAGGAGGAAGGAGAGGTGCAGGAGGAGAACGAGCGGGGCGGCGATGAGAGGGGGGGGAGAAGGAGGAGGAGGGCAAGGCAACGGCCGAGGAGGAGGAGGGACATGAGGAGGAGAGAGAAGAAGTCGAGGAGGCGGAGGAGGAGGAGGAAGAGGAAAAGGATGAAAAATGCAACGAGTAGGACGAGAATGGACAGGAGGAGGAGAAGGAGGACGGAGAGGGCGGAAGGAAACCTCCGCCAGACGAAGAAGACAAAAACGAACGGCAAACTAAATCGATTATCGTGCGGGGTCCTACCGTCGGAGTAATTGTCCTTCGTTCTGTCTTCGTTCTGCCGTTGCCGCGAAACGAGATCAAAACGAAAACGATCCACGAAATCGCCAAAACACCGTCGAGCTCGAGCATTGACATGATCCTTCGAGCGCGTCCTCGCTAGCTGGACCTGGGCCAGAAGAACATCCTCCAAGAACATGAGACCCCCCGCCGGCCCAAACCGAAGAATATTCGAGGGTGACCCTCACCAAAATGCACAAGAACCTCCAACAAACACGAATAACGTTAGGGCACCCTCCCAGAACCGACCTCGAATCTTATACCTCGGTCCGACCGTGACGTCGACCCCCACAGGTCTTGACCACGTCCCCTGGACTGTTTTTTCATCCTGTGTCGTGCTGGGATGGTCCCGAAGACCGGTAAGGGCACCCAGAGGCCGAAAATAGCAAAACACTCTCCGTCGTGATTCTTTCACTCGGCAAGGCGTGAGGGGGGGACAAATCAGAAGGAGAAGGCCTTCTCAGAAGGTGGCGGCGCTTCTCAGAAACCTTCTAGCCTTCTGAGCACTTGTCCGTGTCCCCGGGGAGGGCTCAGAAAACTTGTCAGAAGACTGGGGGACTTCCGAGCTTTCTGTGAAGGCCCACCCCTTCTCACCCCCCCTCGCCCGCCGCCGGCTCACGATGGAGAGTTTCAAATCGGCGTGATCCTTGGATCCCTGGAGCGCGCCCTCGCTAACCTCTCAGCTCTGCCCGCGGCCTGCCAGACCCCAGCGGTAAACGTGGGGGGGGGCGGGGCAAGCGGTGCAGAGCAGGCGGTGCAGCCGGGG
>CAUYUJ010015533.1:238512-293512 GCA_963575745.1 Prorocentrum cordatum | reverse complement strand
GTCCAAGACATACTGGCTGTGGATGTAAATCTTACCCGAAGGAGGGCCACAGGGATCCCCCTCCTCCTGCTCCTCCTCCTCCTCTGTTTTCGCCTCCTCCTCCTCCTCCTACTCCCCGTCCTTCCCCACCCCCTCCTCCCTCCTCCTCCCCCTCTCCTCCTCCTCCTCCTCCTCCTCCTCCTCCTTCTCCAACTCCTCCACCTCCTTCTCCTCCTCCAACCTCTCCCCCCTCCTCCTCCTTCCCCTTCTCCTCCTCCTCCTCCTCATCCTCCTCAGCGTTCGCCTCCTCTCCTCCTCCTCCTCATCCTCCTCCTCCACCTGCTCCTCCACCACCTCCTCCTTCTTCACCCCACAACCCCGCTTGTTTTCGTCCTTGTCGTCTTCAAGGTCGGCGGCACCAGCCGTGAGGCCTTCGCCGCCTGGCCCCTCAGGAGGGCCACGGGGCTCCCGGGGGGGGGGGGGGGGCGGCCTCCCCCACGGGAGCCGAACGCCCCTCGCCGAGGCTGATGGGCCTGTTTTTCACCACCACCACCATAAGTTGGAGGGGCGAAGAAGGAGGAGGAGGAGGAGGAGGAGGAGCAGGAGGAGGAGGGGGAGGAGGAGGAGGAATTGGAGGAGGAGGAGGAGGAGGAGGAGGAGGAGGAGGAGGAGGAGTTGGAGGAGGAGGAGTTGGAGGAGGAGGAGGGGGAGGAGGATGAGGAGAGGAGGAGGAGGAGGAGGAGCAGGAGGAGGACCCCCTCCCCCTCCAATCGATGGTGGTGGTGGGAAACAGGCCCATCAGGAGGGGAGGCGAAGGGAGGAGCCGGGCCTCGGGGGGGCCTCGGCGGCGCGCAGAGGGGGGGCAGGGGGGCAGGGGGGGAAGGCTTCTTGGAAGCACCCCGGCTTCCAAGAGGGCCCCGGCATTGCCTCCGCAGACGAGGCCAGCGCCTTCTGAGCAGCAGGGGTGCTTCCAAGAGGCCTTCCCCTGCGCCCGTGTCCTGCGCCCAGCCGGGTGCCGATTTCTCCGTGTCCCGAGCTTGGATTGGGGTTGCCAAAGGGGCCCTCGCCGCCTCCGCCTCCCTCCCGAGTCACAGTGGGGCCGCGGCTCCACAAGAAACCTCCGTAAAAAAACACCCAGCCCTGAAATTCCAACAAATGTCTTGCCCAGGGTCTGGGTTTCTTAGCCAAGGCCTCCAATCGAAGAAACCCAAGGCATCCTGGCCCGGAAAGTTTCTTCCCGGGGTGTGATAGAGAAAGGCGCGAGGTGCGATTTGGGGAGAAACCCAGGGTACCCAGGGGACATATACTTAACGACTGGGGAAGTCACCGCGCATCGCTGGGAACGAAGCAACCCAGGCACGAAAAACATACGGTCTCTTAGTGCGCGTCCCCACTGTATCCTCTCTAGGCTCGGGATATGAAAAAGTCCTCTCCGATGAGCCCCCCAGGTTTTGTTCTAACCAGCTCTCTCTCTCTCTGCCCCTATGTGGCGTGCCATATTTACGCTCAGGTCCACTCGTGCCCACACTCACTCACAGTCGGACTCGCGCTTCTGCGAATCGTTCATGCAGAGACTCACGTGGACACAGACTCACTGATACTCAGACCCATCCACGCTCTGACCACTCACACTCAGATTCGTCATGCCCATCACCACGCGCAAAGACCGCTCACCTAGGGCTCCCAACTTCGCGCTTCGCGCTGCGCGAAGCGCGAATAACTTCGCGCTCTCGCGCCGCCCTCCCAAAGGGAGAATAGGAGGACGAGGAGGAGGGGGAGAAGGAACGAGGACCGCGAAGCGCGAAGCGCGAATAACTTCGCGCCCTCGAGGGAGCCCTTGGCTCACACTCGGATCATTCCCGACTCGAGTCATATCAAGACTCGCCGAAAAGGGGGAACTACCAGGGGCGTCGCGCGGGCCACCACCGCACCCGGACTGCGGGCACTGCTCCAGCGGCTCGCCTGCTCGAGCAGGCGCAGCACTCGGGACAACCAAGGGGCAGTCGACCAAGCGTGTTGCATGGTGTGTATAGGGATACGACCGAGGAGTCGATCCTATACGGTGGCCCGTAGGTAGAGGCTAGGGCTCCCAACTTCGCGCTTCGCGCTCCGCGAAGCGCGAAGCGCGAATAACTTCGCGCTCTCGCGCCGCCCCCCCAAAGGGAGAACAGGAGGACGAGGAGGAGGGGGGGGAGGAAGGAGGACCGCGAAGCGCGAAGCGCGAATAACTTCGCGCCCTCGAGGGAGCCCTTGTGAGTCATATTAAGACTCGCCGAAAGGGGGAACTACCAGGGGCGCCGCGCGGGCCCCCACCGCACCCGGATTTTGCGGGCACTGCTCCAGCGGCTCGCTTGCTCGAGCAGGCGCAGCACTTGGGACAACCAAGGGGGAGTCGACCAAGCGTGTTGCATGGTGTGCGTATAGGGATACGACCGAGGAGTCGATCCTATACGGTGGCCCGTAGGTAGAGGTGGCAAGGGCTCCCAACTTCGCGCTTCGCGCTGCGCGAAGCGCGAAGCGCGAATAACTTCGCGCTCTCGCGCCGCCCCCCAAGGGGGAGAAGAGGAGGACGAGGAGGAGGGGGAGAAGGAACGAGGACCGCGAAGCGCGAAGCGCGAATAACTTCGCGCCCTCGAGGGAGCCCTTGTGTATAGGGATACGGCCGAGGAGTCGATCCTATACGGTGGCCCGTAGGCAGAGGTGGGCGAGGAAGAGGGCATCGCACCCTTTTCCGATGCGCTGCGCGGACGGCAGCGCGGTAAGCGCACCAACACTCGAGCCGATGCGTCAGCGGTATGTCGTGATAGAATGGGGATATGAATGGACGTCACACACACGGACCCTCTCTAACAGGGGATGCGTCGACCCCTATCCCAGGCTCCGTGAGGTTTTCGAGAGGATCAACAATTTGGGGCCCAACCCTGGGATATACGAGGGGGGGGCGTCCATCCTCCACAGGGGTGCGTCCGAATAGCCCCCTCGGGATGTATCCCAAGATTCCTCCCCTTTTCTGAGCGACCAAACTTTTCTGGCGGAAGTCGGGGATTGGGGGAGAGAAATCGCCTGCGACTCTCGCGCCCAGATTGTGGGGATGCCTCGAGGGGTTCGCTTCGGCACCCGCGACGCCTCTCGCTTTGAGCGCCCCGTGTGATCACCTGCGACGCGGCGGGCGCTGCCTCCGGGCCCCGCGGGGTGGGGAGCCGGCCAGCGAGGGCCCCGTCTGGCCGAGACCGTGGGGACGTACACTCGACCAGGATAGTGTAAGGATCGGGGATGGACAGACCCCCCTTTAGTAAAACGTGGTTTAGAGAAAACGACCTGAGGCCCAAACCTAGCGGGCGCAAGCCTGGAAAATAACGGCCACGGCGCCCCCTCGAGAACCGAAAACGGACAATTCACTAATCGACGTGTCACTGTTGGGGGTTCTGGCCACCCCCGAAAGGATGCGCGGTGAGGATGCAGGGGCCTTGGAACGCCATGCTGACGTTTTCCGTGCGGAGCGTAGCAGCATGCCGAAGGATGCCGAATACCGAAGGGGCAAGGATGCGAGGGCAGCCCCGGAAAGCTGCCCCATCCTTTCTGCCATGTCTGACTGCCTGGAGCGGAGCGCCCGTTTGGGTGCCTCCGGCTCCTCTCCTTGCAGAGCCCCTATGATCACCGCGATGCAGCAGGTCGTGGCACTTGGGCCCCCCCGGGGGCGCCGTCTCCTCTCGTGTCGTCCCCGCTGCGGTCCCACATCCACGACGGCCGACGACGACAACGACGGTCGACAGGCCCCCTGGATCTGTACCCTGGCCAAGATTCCGAGCTTGGCAGTCCAGCCGTGGCCACAAAGGCTCCACAGGCCCAGAAGAGTCAGACGTCCCACTCGAGCCTCGCACCTCCATCGTCGAACTCCCATCGGCGACAACGACTGCGGAGAACGAAGACGGCGGCACGGACGGCAGAGGAAGACGAGGACGGCGGCTAAGCCGACGACGACAGACAACAACACCTTGGAGCGTCAGCCACCTCCATCCTCCTCGAACCTCAATCGCCTGTTTCTTGCTGTGAGTTGTGCTTGCATGCTGTCTTTGACACCTGCTACTGATCTTGCTTTGATGTTCAAAGTTTGCTCCCCGTGCCTCCTCATCCTGACCTTCATTGATATTATGATGATGAATGGAAGCTGCTACCTCGAATGTCTGGCATTCTGGTGTTTGTCCAGGCTCGAACTCCAGTTCGGTTGTTCCCGAAGTACACCCAGCCCCCACGACCGCTGCCGGGCAGGCTGCGGCCGCTGCTGGGCAGGCTGCCTTCTGTCTCAAATGGATAACGTCCGCGGCGACGCAGATGGCGTGCCCTGTCCAAAACCAGCAGGAAGTGCAATCGGCCGTGTTACCCGTTCTTTACGTACGCAGTTCGATCGGCCCGAGCCCGGACCCCCGACGTCATGATTCTGCTGATAACGTCGACTCCCCAAAAAACTCGACCACTTCCCCGGGACCGGTTTTTCATCCCGAGTCGTTTCGGGATGGTCCCGAGGCCCGGGAAGGGCCCCCAGAAGCCGAAAATTGTGAAAACAACTCACGTCGTGATCGTTGCATGACTCGACGGGGTGGGATCAGGAGGAGGTGGAGGAGTAGGAGGAGGAGGAGGAGGAGGAGGAGGAGGAGGAGGAGGAGGAGGAGGAGGAGGAGAAGGGGGAGGAGGAGGCGGATGCGGAGGCGGAGGAGGAGGAGGTTTCAGTCTGAGTCGTTCTGGGATGGTCCCGAGACCCGGGAAGGGCCCCCAGAGGCCGAGGACAGCGAAAAGCTATCCGTCGCACTTTCTCTGCATGAGTCGAGGGATCTCCGAGCCCGCAGGAGGCGCCCCTGTGGACCGGCGACCGGCAGTCCCGGCATGCCTAGAGTCCCACCACGTTATGCTTTGAAAGCCTAAGAAGGTTCTAAGAACAACAGCAGTGTTCTTTCAGTGGGGGCCCTTGCCAAGACACACCCTGTTTGCCTCCAGGGTGCCCTGGGCTTCTTGTGTTTGGACGGTTTCGCTATGGGAAGCGTGATTCTCCCACACCAAAGATCAATGGACGTCCTGGGGTATCAGGGTTGGGTGTTCTTGTGGGATGTTTCTTGTGGACTGGCCTCCACTCTAGGTCATAGCGACGATGTGGTAAAACAAGACGGCCCAAACCAGAAATGTACCAATAATCTTTCGCGCAAGCCGCAAAAGGAGGTTATTAGGGCATTCTTTGGTGGGCCCATCGGCCAGCCAAGACCCCTCGCCACTGCTCGACCCAGGGGGCTCCTCGAGCCGCGCGCATGCCTCCTCCTCCTCCCCCTCCCCCTCCTCCTCCTCCTCCTCCTCCTCCTCCTCCTCCTCCTCCTTCTCCTGCTCCTCCTCCTCCTCCTCCACCTCCACCTCCGCCTCCGCCTCCGCCTCCTCCTCCTCCTCCTCGAGGGGCTCCTCGAGCCGCGCCCATGCCTCCTCGAGCTCGCCGACGGGCAGGATGGGGCCGAGGGCGGTGGCCCGGCCGCGCGCCTTTGACGCGGACGAGGGCGCGTCGGCGAGCGAAACGGCGGCGGCCGTCGCAGCACGGCCACACCAAGCGTAGGCACGCATGCGATGCAGGCCTTCTCCGTCGTCCTCCTCGTCCTCCTCGTCCCTTTCCTTCCTCCACATCTTCGCTTTCCTTCCTCCTCCTCCTCCTCCTCCTCCTCCGCCCTTTCTCCTCCTCCTCCTCTCCTCCTCCCCTCCTCCTCCTCCTCTCCTCCTCCTCCCCCTCCTCCTTTTCTCTCCTCCTTCCTCCTCCTCCTCCTCCTCCTCCCCTCCTCCTTCTCCTCCCCGCCTGCTCCTGCCTGCTCCTGCTGCTGCTGCTGCTGCTCCTCCTCTCCTCCTCCTCAACATCAGCAGCAGCAGCAGCATCGTCATCCCTCCTCCCATTTCCTCCTCCTCTCTCCCCCTCCTCCTCCTCTCTCCGCCCTCCTCCCTCCTCCTCTCCTCCTCCTCCTCCTCCTCCTCCGCCTCCTCTCCTCCTCCTCCTCCTCCTCCTCCCCTCCTCTCCTCTCCTCCTCCTCCTCCTCCCCTCCTCCTCCTCCCCTCCTCCTCCTCCTCCTTCTCCTTCGCTTCCTCCTCCTCCTCCTCCTCCCCTTCCCCCTTCCGCCTCCTCCCTCACGCCCCGTCGAGTCAAGCACAAATCACGACGGGATGCATACATCGCGCACATTCGGTTTAAAACTTTGCATGGGTTTCAAAACTTTGGGGCGAGTGGTTTTCAAAATGCGGCTCTCGCCTGAGCGTCGCGCACATTCGTTTTACACAGTTGCCAGAGCTTCATGGATTGAGGGCGAGTGGTTTGCAACATGTGGCTCGCGCCTAGCGCCGCGCACATTCGCCTTAACATGTGTAAGAGCTTCACGGTTTGAGGGCGGTTCCTTTTCAAAAAGTGGCTTTCGCCTTAGCGCCGCGCACATTCGACTTAGAAATGTTTAAACCAAGTCTCACGGATTCTCATGATCAACGTACCACACATGGCATTTGGGAACGATTCTGGCTTATGCGATCGCCCAACGTCTGCTGATTCGCGGTGTTCTAGGCTCAGGCCGTTATGGTACGATTCAGGATCGTCAAGACGCAAAAGTCAGGTTTATCCGTGGCGTTGGAATCCCGAGAAACTGTATTGGCATGCTTCAGGGTCTTCAAAAAGTTGTCGTTCAAACGAGGCACTTCCCTCAGAGAACCTCAACCGTTGTAGGGGCCTGTGGAGAGAGAACTTGGGGGGAGGGTCTCTTCCAACATCGTTGCTGACTCTTGGGTGTACACTGGTCCTCCTCCTCCTCCTCCTCCTCCTCCTCCTCCTCCTCCTCCTCCTCCCTCCCTCCCCTCCCTCCTCCCTCCCTCCCTCCCTCCTCCCGCCCTCCTCTTCCCCTCCTGCTCCTCCTCCTCCTGTTCCTCCTCCTCCTCCTCTCCCCTCCTCCTCCTCCTCCTCCTCCTCCTCCTCTCCCCACCTCCTCCTCCTCCCTCCTCCTCCTCTCCCCTCCTCCTCTCTCCCCTCCTCTCCTTCCTCCTCCTCTCCTCTCCTCCTCATCCTCCGCCTCCGTTCCTCCTCATCCTCCTCCTCAATATTCTCTCCTCCTCCTCCTCCCCTCCTCCTGCTCCTCCTCCCTCTCCTCTTCTCCCCTCCTCCTCCTTCCTCCCTGCTCCTCTCCCCCTCCTGCTCCTCCTCCTCTCCTTCCACCTCCACCTCCTCCTCCTCCTCCTGTCCCTCCCCCCCTTCCACCCTCCACCTCCTCCTCCATCCTCCTCCCCTCTCTCCTCCTCTCCTCTCCTCCTCTCCTCCTCCCCCCTTCTGATCCTCCCTCCTCCTCCCCCTCCTTCTCTTCCTTCCCTCCTCCACCACCACCACCTCCACCTCCTCCTCCTCATCGTCCACCTCCTCGTCCCCCTCCACCTTCACCTCCTCCCTTTTCCTCCTGCTCCTCCTCCTCCTCCTCCTCTTCCTCCTCTTCCTCCTGTTCTTCCTCCTCCTCCTCGTCCTCCTCCTCTTCCTCCTCTTTCTCCTCCTCCTCATCCTCATCGTTCTCCTCTTCCTCTGACCAAGACTTGTGGGGTGGGGGGGGGTATCCAACCGCCCCGTGACAACGAGGGCGCGCCCCCCGAGGCCCAGAACGGCCCGAAAACGCCATCACCCGAATTAGGCCGTCGACCCTCGCCGACGACGGCGGAGACGACGACGACGCCGACGAAGCCGACGATGCCGCCGCCGCCGCCGCCGCCGCCGCCGACGACGACGACGACGACGTTTCGTTTCGTTTCGTAAGCGTCTTGCAATGGCGGTTCCTGGCCCCGACGCTGCTGAGCTGATCTGCAAACTAGGCGGCAGCCTAGATTATCTCAAAGTTTGGCGACGTTCAAGCCACGCGCGGTGTCCGTCAACCCACGACTGCTTAGAGTATGGTTTGGCGAACCAGTCGAAACCAAAATAATTATAGAAATATCTTTCCCAGCGCCATATTCCTACAGTGCGGTGGTGCAACTGGGGGCCCGGGGAACGTTGCATGGCAGCTACCAGGATCTATCCCGATATCTAAGTACACGATACGCTATGCGGTCGGGGTTGGACGGTGCCATCCCGTGGAGGTGGCCCGCCCAAACATGGGACAGGCGTCTGCAGGTTTGCGTCCACGGCTCGATATCATATCTAATGCGGGTGGCAACTACTTGGGGCATGACATTATTCATATATTCGCCGGCGGTGTCGGCTGTAGGTGGGCGAACGATTCGCCTCAGCATAGTAGTGTGGCATTTGGGGAGGCGGCTGGGCCCTGATACTGACAAATGCAGGCTCCCGATGCAGTAGGTGAGCGCGGGGCGGACGCATCGGTCTAGGGCTTTCAGTCGCTTGCTGAGACTACTTTTGGGATTAGCAAGCATACTCTTGTGTGCGGCCCAAGTGCGCCACGCACGTTGGATCCTATTGCCCACCTCCGCCGTGCAACTCTTATCGAAGGCAACGTACGTGCCTAGGACCTTGAGACCGTCCGCTCTTTCGCGGCAGGGGACCAAGGTGCCCGTGACGCGAAGCGTGCCGATATAAGTGGCATACGCATGGCACCACTCCATTTCGTGGACAGGAACCTAAATGCGGAGCCAGGCCTCGGTCATTTCAGCGGCCTTCGAGGCCGAACGCGCCAAAATCCAGAAATTGTCGGCAAAACTTAGAATCCCGAGGATCAAATCCTCCCCCCCTGGCATCGTGAGACAGAGCCCCCAGCCATTTGTTCGGCAGAGGTCTTGGAATTCGCGGAGGTCCGCATCCAGGAGAACGTTGCTCAACTCGGGCGCCGCGGGGTCCCCCTGGATCAGGCTCCTTTCCCTGCGAACGCTCTTGGTGAGGGGGTTGCCAGGCAGGCGGATACGAGCGGCAGAGTTGCGGGTCTCCCTAATCCAAAAACTGCTGGCAACACGGGACACCCCATGCTCATCTGAACGTTTTGCCAGGAGGGGGTGTCGAATATAATCATAAAGCTCGCGGATGTCTCCCACGACGACGACGAGGGGAGGATCGCGGCATTCACAAAAATTCTCAACAATATGGCGAAGGCTATATATAATAGCATGCGCTTGGTAACTACGACGGAACGCGAACTGGCACTCAGAACGATCAGCTTCCAAGATGGGACGTTGGACCTCCAGGGCCATCATCGACAGGATTTTCAGCAGCACGGGCACCAAGGCGATGGGTCTGAACTCGGCCACCTTCTGGGCCTCAGGTTTCTTTCGGATCAACTGGACAACGTGCTCCGCCCAGGCCTGGTCGAAGTACTCGCTCACGTGGCTGCAGAGTCTCAGGCGAAACGCAGCGAGGATCTGTTCGAGCACATCGTCCTGGAGCCCCTGGATCATCTCAGCCACAATCATGCAAGACTCGGCGCACGATTTGCTACTCTTTGATTGACCGATGACTGTTTTGAGCAGAGTGAGGGAGAGAGGGACCTCCTCCTGTTGGTCCTCGGCTGTCCACTGGCAGCGCACCCGGGCGGGTAGGGCCTGGTCGCTGGTCGGGTCAGCGAACAGGTCGGCGTAGAAGGCGCGGGTCAGCTCGCAGCGGGCCTGCATGGTGCTGGCGCTCCGTGCCTCTTCCGTTTTTAGCTCGCAGACAGGCTTGCCAGAGCGGTAAGGTCTGTCGGCCCGCCCCCTCTCGCGCAAGCGCTTCAGGTGGGTCGCGTTGAAGCGGCCCCTCAGGGCACGCTTGGCCTTGGAGACCGTAGGCCCCAGCAGGTGCCGCACACGCAAGTCCGTCTCCTGCGCGCGCAGCTGCTCCAAGCGCTTCAGGTGGAGGAGCTCGGGGTCTCCCTGTGGGGGGCGCCAGCGCCCGCGCCGAGGGGCGTGGCCGGCCGCGGCTGCGCCGGCGGAGACCGCCGACGCCAGCGCGGAGATGGACGGGGCGCCCTGTCTGGGGCACGCGACCATACGCGGCTGCGGGTTGAAGAGCTGCGCGAAGGTTTCGCCGCCATCATCCCTGGCTATCTCGGAGCAGCGACGTTTGCGTGCTCTAGTCTCTGCCAGCTTATGTTCACTAACTCGTCGTCGGTACTCTTCGGCTCCCCAATCATGGGCAGGGTAGGGCCGTCTCCACTGGGCGGTGTCGAAGCGCTTGTCCGCACCCCGTCTAGCCCAGAGGTCCGCCTTCTCGTTGCCCAGGTTGCCGCTGCGGCCCTTGACCCATCGGATGTGCACCTCAAAATGCGAGGCGGCCCGCTTCCACAGGTGCACGGCCAGGATCGCCAAGGGGGCATTCTCTCGTGGCTGAAAAACTTAAGTGAGGAGTCCCTGGACGCACGTCGAGTCGGTGACGATCTGGATGAGCCTGCCGTCCTGGGCCGTCGGCTCCAGGGAGCCGCGCTGACCCAGCAGCCACGGGAGCGCGTCCACGATCGCCGAGAGCTCGCCCGCGTTCGCCGCGAGGGCACAGGCGCCCAGGAAGCGGGGGTCCAGGTGGTTGGTGACCACAGGGCCGCACGCCTCGACCGTCGGCTCGTCTTGGTCGTGCGGCATGGTGGTGCGGTAGACGGCGAAGCCCCAGCCTGCGCTAGCGGCCTGGCGCTGTCCACGCCGTCGCCCCCGCGCCGAGCCGTCCGTGAAGAGGCCCAGCGCGTTCGCGAGGTCGCCCTCGGTGAAGCCATCCATCGCGGTCGGGAAGTACGGTACCCGCAGGAGTCGAGCATGCCGTCTCATTGAATAAGTGGGCGTCCTCTAATTGCCAAGCAACGGGCTTGCGCGGCGGCCGCTCCATCAGGTCAGCGTCCTCGAGAGCCTTCTCGGGTTCGGTGATCGTCGGGGTGGCCTTTGACGCATGGCAGAGAGCAGCAAGGGGAGGTGATCACTCTGCTCGGCATCCGTGAAGCGGGCCCGGCACGTTACTGAGGTGAGCCAGTCGCGGTGACACAGCATGAAACCTATGTCGTAGTAGCATGTAGCCTGTCCCCACCCACTGTCCTCGAGAGAAGGTGTTGGTAGCAACCAAGTCGAATTCAGTCATCAAATCGAACAGCATTTCGCCCCGCCAGGTCATTTTGGTAGCCAGGCATTTGCCGACCGTCCCTCCGTCCCCAATCCCCAGGCCATCCTGGGCGTCAGCGCTGACTATGGCGTGGCAACCAGTAGGCACTGTAACCAGACACTCTCTAAGCTGCGCAATGGTCTCAGCGTATTCACAACGAACGATATGCGAGACTTGATGGCTGGTGATCGGCCGAACACGTCCCCATATAGGCAGCTGCAAGTCCATGGACACGGTGCGAGCGTGGAAAATCGGGGGGGCTCACGATGGATGGAACCAAAGACTCGTGGATCGCAATCGCGCATCTCTGCCAGGCCCCCGCTGGAGGCGACACATGAACGACATAGCCGACATAGCCATCGAAGGGCTGCTCGGGCCCACCAGCCACGCACCATTCTTGGAAAAGGATGACACGTACATCAAATTCTGCGTGCAGGTCATCGAGGAGCTGCTGCCGCCTCCTAGCTCCACGGACGCCTCTTACATTCCACCCCAGAACTGCAAGGTCCCTGACGTCCCTGGCGAAGCGGCGGCCCCTCGACCTGAATCGCTGTGGCCTGGGAGGGTCGCTGATCTCTCCGAGCCCCTCTGGAAGTTTGAACTCTGCCAGCTCCTGGCCCAGCAGAGCCTTGGCCAGCGGCTGGGAGCAGATCTCCATCAAGTCAGCGGTGCGAGATCGCTGCAGGATCCTGATCGGTCTCTCACTCCCGTTGCGGCGGGAAACCACTTGGCCACGGTCCCAGTCGCCATCGAAAGTCTCCATCGTGGAGTCCGCGTTGCAGAGGTTCTTGGCCTCCCCGCACTCTCTGGGCAGCCTCACCGCGTAGGAGACTCGCCGCGAGAGCTCGACCTCGTGGGGCTCCTGGTCCACCTTGTGCCACAGCTGGTCGTTCTTGGCTCCTTGGCACGGTATCTTCCTACCCTTCCATGCCTTCATGAAATTCCACATTTGCCGATTGCAGCAAAAGACCACCTTTGCCTGATCACAGAAACGCCCTACTCCGTAGATCTCCGTGATACCTTGCGACCCGAGCGTCGCCCGCTCGCTCAACTTCGATCTCAGGTGGGCCTCAACCTCGTCCTTGTCCCAAGTGCCTGGGAAGCCTGCCACGAAGACCACATGCTTCGTATTCTTCCCGCCGCGAGGAGTCTGGGGAACCCCGAACTGACTATGGTCACCAGGGGCCCTGCGCAGGTAGTCGCTCCACGGGTCGGCCTGGCACGCGTGTCCCGCTCCCAGACCAGGTCGCAGAGGAGCACCGAAGCCTGCGGCTGTGCTGGCGTTGGACGACGGGGCCCTTGAAGCCGCCTCCAGCGCGTCGAGCCTCGCGCGCTGAGCCCGCTGCTCTGACTGGATAGAAGAGATGGAGGCCGAGCTAGCGTTCACCGTGGTCCTCAGCGACGATACCTGGGCCTCAACGGCGTCCACCTTCACGCTCATGCTGGTGGTCACTGAGCTGATGAACACTGGGCGAGCGCCATCTGCGAGGGATCCTGCGGGGGCGGCGGCAGCTGAACGCGAGCGTCTCCTCCCACAGGTGCCTGGCCGCCTCCGCCTTGCACAGCGGGGGGCGCTTCGGCGTCCGTCAGCTCGTCGTCCAGCTCCACGGCGGGCGGCTCGCCCGTCCTCTGGCGGATCCGTCGGCCCTCGGCGTCCACCCCCACAGGGGGCGGCGGCGCAGGCGCGAGCATGGCTGCAGCAAAATGCGCGCTCCAGGCTCTGGCGGTGCGATGAGAGTGCGAGGGCTCGGGCCAGGCCGAGCAGAGAACGGCGTCTCAGGTCGGCGGGCAGCTCGACCAGGACTCGGAGGAAACCCGTCCTGCCAGGGTGCCGTCTTGAGCCAAAATGACGACGACGACGGCAACGACGACGCCGACGAAGGCGACATCGACCCCGCACACGACGGCGAGGCGCCATCGGGGGCAGCGCCGCCCCTGGGCATCGGGAGCGGCCCGCGAGCGCGCGGCCCAGCTGGAGGGCGTGGGCGCTGGCGCGCATGGCCGCGCTCATGGTCCTGGGAGGCGGGGGGGGGCACTCCCTCCTCTGAGGGGCTTCGTCAGGGGGTCCTCCTCCTCCTCCTCCTCCTCCACCTCCTCCACCTCCTCCTCCTCCTCCTCCTCCTCCTCATCCTCATCCTCATCCTCATCCTCATCCTCATCCTCATCCTCATCCTCATCCTCATCCTCATCCTCATCCTCATCCTCATCCTCATCCTCATCCTCATCCTCATCATCATCATCATCATCATCATCATCTTCATCATATCACAATCCTCATCTTCATCCTCATCCTCATCATCATCATCCTCATCATCATCATCATCACCATCATCCTCTTCCTCATCCTCATGCTCATCCTCATCATCATCCTCATCCTCATCCTCATCCTCATTAGCATCATCATCAGCATCATCATCCGCATTGTCATCATCAGCAGCGTCATCATCATCACCGCCATCATCTTCAGCATCATCATCATCACCATCATCATCACCATCATCAGCATTATCATCAATATTATCACCGTCAGCATCATCATCATCATCATCCGCAGCATCAGCATCATCATCATCAGCAGCGCCAACATCATAATCATCAACATCTTCATCATAACCATCATCAGTAGCATCAGCACCAACATCAGAATCATCAGCATCATCATCATCAGCATCGTCATCATCATCATCATCATCATCATCATCATCATCATCATCATCATCATCATCATCATCATCAGCATCAGCATCATCATCATCATCATCATCATCATCATCATCATCGGAAGGAACATCCTGGCGGCCGCGCGCGGCGACCCGAGCTCTCGCGCGGCCTCCGCACCAGGCCGGGACAGATCGGAGATCTGCTGAGCTCTGGAGCGCTCTCTGTGCCGATCTGCCCCTGTGCTGGCCCCGCCCGGGCCTCCGCAGAGGGGCTCTGTAGTAAGGGGGGGGGCTGGCTCAAGGGCCGGAGGGGGGGGCCTCGAGCCTGGGATCGGCGATGCATCGTCGTTAGCTCTGCTGGGCCCTGGGCGCGGAAGACGGCACGCGCTGCGGCCCCGCCGAGGGTGCTGCCCTGGCCCGACTTCTCGTGCATGTCGCACGGCTCGGGGGTGTGCTCCCCCGGCCCCGATAGCCAACCCGCAAGTTCTACCGGGCCCCTACCGGGAAAGAGTGGGCGATTGGGGTCGATACGTCCCCCTTGGGGCCTGAGCCTGTCCCCACCCGAGCGACGATCCAGAACGGGTGCTGCGCGAGAGGGCACCGCGACCTCATGCTGTGGCATATGCGGGCCGCCAGTGCGGCGAGCCACAGTGGAGACGCGGGCGCTCACGCATGACGTTAGCTACGCGAGCAGCTTGCACGTGACTGTCGGCGCAGTCGGACCCAGGGGTGGAGGAGGCCAGGGACGTGCCATGAAATCTGGGGAGATATCATGGCCTCCGCCATGATATCCCCCCCCCCCCGACGAGTCATCACCCCCTCTTGGCCGCCCCGGACTCTCGTTCCTGGTCGCCCGGGACTCAGAGCGGGGCCAGGACAAGAGATCCCCCCCCTGCTGGCCCTCGGGGTAAGAGCATTCGGCAAGACGGCGTGCAGACTGCTGCAACACCGAGTCAAACCCACCGACCTCCTCCTCCCACTCCTCCTCCTCCTCCTCCTCCTCCTCCTCCTCCTCCTCCTCCTCCTTCTCCTCCTCCTCCTCCTCGCCATCCACCTCCCCCTCCTCCTCCCCCTCCTGCACCCTCTCCTCCTCCACCTCATTCTTCTCCACATCCTCCTCCTCATTGTCGTCGTCAGGGCCCTCGTCGTTGACCCTGTCCTCCTCGCCTTCCTCGTCGTCCTCGTCGCCTCGGCACTCGAGACTGATGGACATATGCAGTCATCCGCCGGCGTGTCTCCTCCCTTCTCCCTCCCACCTCCTCCACCTTCACCTCCTCCTGAACAAGCAAACCGCCCTTCCCGAGGAGCGCCATTCTCATCACCCAACTTCACTATCGCTTGTCTCCTCTGCCTTCGCCTTCGCCTTCGCCTGAGATGCTGTCATAATATTTGCGTCTCCTGACACGCCATTTGGCTGCTGATGTTGCAGCCTTCTCCCCCTCATCATCCTCCAACTCTTCGTCGTCGTTTTCCCCTTCACCAGGGGCCTTTAGGACACCCTGGAATCCACTAGCACCCTCTAGAGCACTTTGACCCTGAAATGATGAACGCATTCGACCTTGATCGCACGGCCTACAGATCTTTCCGCGCACGCCTGAGGTGTTGCCGCCCAAAAATGGCGAACAACTGCGGCCAAGGCCCGCACTCTCCTCCGTCACGCCTCCTATCTCGTCCGTTTTGGCTTTTGCGGAGCATCGAGAATCGACCCCATCATGTTTCACTTGTTTGGCCAGGGCCCTGTTTCTGTGCCACCAGGCGAGAGCACGGATGAGAAGCACGCACGCTCTGGATAGTATCTGGACCTCCCAAACCATCCCAGGCAAAACACGCAACAACATCGGACACGTGGCGGGCGTGGCTTATCTCGCGCGCCAAGGTAACCTGGTGAGTCTGCCCGCCAATCCTCCCCTTGCCCTCCCGCCACTTTTTCTCCCGTGCCCATCCTCTTCGCCCTCCTCATGACGTTGTCTGCTCGGGGTGTTTTCCATCATGGCTCAAAATCCCAGCTTGCTGATGCTTGCGTTGCCAGCTGTGTCTAGCCAAATCTCTCTGTTTCTCTTTCTCTTTCTCTTTCTCTGTCTCTTTCTGTATGTTTCTCTCTCTCTCTCTCTGCATTCTGCATTTCCCTCCGCCTCTCCCCCATATCCTCCTCCCTCCTCCTGCTCCTCCCCCTTCTCCTCCTCCTCCTCCTCCTCCTCCTCCTCCTCCTGCTCCTCCTCCTGCTCCCTCAGCACACCTCCTCCTTCTCCTGCTCTTCGTCAGCCTCCTCTTCTGGGGAAGCCAACAAGAACCGAAGCCACTTCTTCCAGAACCTCTCTGACCAGCATCCCTGAGCGAATCCGGCGGTGGCGACGAGGGCCCCCTCGGAGGCTCCAAAGGGCGAGCACGGGGCAAAGGCAGCGGCATCCGATCCGATCTTTCTCCTCCCCCTCCCCCCTCCAGGAGACTCTTCTATTCTTCGGCGATGGCCCGGTGGGGGTGGGGGCGGGGGAGGTGACGGCTGGAGGCCCGACCTCTTCTCCCGGGGCAGCCCCCCACGCCTGCCGGCGCGCAGCAGCACCTCGCACCCCCTTTGGACCTGCGCGACCGACGGGGTTGGGCCCTGACTGCTGGGAGGGGGGGGAGGGCGCGCGGGCCCGACAGCCCAGATTGTCTACAGTCGGGCTTGATCGGCGAGGACACTCGAGAGGACATGAGACCCTTCCGAGGGCCACATTTGCCACAGGAGTGCAGGAGGCGTGGGTCGCGAAACACTGGGCGCGAAGGCACCCTTGAGGTGGCAGGGTGGCCGACTGTACAGGAGCACAGAACGGCAAAAAACATGCACTCCTGGAGGTTCGCGCGGATTTCTAGGATCCGCGCTGGACCCCCTGCCTGGCGCGCGGAGGTCGCTGGAGGCGCGGCTGGGTGCGGCGCCAGGGGGGGCTCAACGCCGACCCCAAAGATCCGCGCGGAGCTTCGAAAACTTTCTGTTTGTGACGCTGCTCTTCTCCGGCAGTTCTCGCCGAGCCCTCAACACATGGTCTCCATCTCGGCGGCGACGATAAGGGCGAATAGCCCAGGGGCGGGCATTACACGTATTCGCCCTGGAGCCTTTTGGAAGACATAGATCATCGGCGCACCTGAATACATGTATTGCTCTCCCCTGGGCTATTCGCCCCTATCGTCGCCTCTGACCCTCCACCTCGCGCGGCCGGTCCTCGGAAACGCGGCGCCCCCCAAAAAAAGACGGCGCGGGGAGCGGGAAGCCCGGCGTGTGCAGGCTCTGTTCGGCCAACAAAGGGGCCGCGGCAGACGGGTCTCCAGAGGTCGGAGGCGGCGGCGGTCGCGGACCAGGCGAGGCGGCGACATACGTCCAGAAGGACGGCCCTAGATGCCCTTCGGGTCCCTGTGTGACACGTGAGCGTGAAGCTCGCGGAACAGAAGGAAGGGCGACGACGACGACGACGACGAGCATAAGGCCAGGACGATTCGGCAAACGACCTGCACGGACGAGGGGTGGGGGAGGGAGGGAGAGGGGGCGGCTCTGCCGACCCTACTCACCTCTGTCACCCCCTTGCCCACTGCCAAGCGTGCGCATGCTCCTCGCCCTTGCGGGCCCCTGTTCTGTCCCTTGCTCTGTGGCGTTCCTCCTTCCGGCTGTGCACGTCATGACTTGATGTACCCAGTAGGGGCCCGACCACAAGAAACCTTCCACAAGAAACCCAACCCTGAGGCCACAGGGCGTCCATTGTGGGAACGTCACGCTTTTCATCGCAAAACCATCGAAACCCAAGAAACCCAGGGCACCCTGGAGACAAGCAGGGTGTTTGTTGGCATGGACCTCCACTGTAGGCCACAGCGTCGAAGTTGGCTGCTCTTCTACTTTACGCGCAGGGGTAAGCTAAGTGCGCTTGCGCCACACCTGACGTCCTGTCCCTCCCCCCATCCCTTCCCGTTGCGCTGATGTTCTCTCTGTCCACGAACGCGTGTCATAACCCATCATCCCGTGCACAATCGGAACATATGAGCTGCGTACATAGGAAGATGAGGAGGAGGATGAGGATGAGGATGAGGAGGAGGAAGAGGAGGACGACGAGGAGGAGGAGGACGAGGAGAGGTGATGGTAAGCAGGAAAGGTGAGGGAGAAAGGATGCAACATTGATAAATTTGCCACCGTGCCACCGTGCCCTCAAGTACTTTGCCCGATCCCCTGAGCCTCAGGGGCCTGGACCGTAAATTCTGAAATCTTTTTCGGCTTGGTGCGATTCCCCTGGGCTCTGGGGCATCTTCTCCCAAGAGGGCCCCACGACGAGGCAGGAGGGCCCCGAGAGGCCCCGAAGACGTCCACGAGGGCCCCGAGTCGCCAAACAATCGCTCCAAGACTCTCAAGATGGCACCCAGACCGACCAAGAGGCCTCCACGACACCCCAAGAGGCCTCCCAAGTGGACCCCACGAGGCCAACATCATTGATTCCCCATAGGTTTTTGACAATTTGTGGCGTTCTCTCCTTCGGCTTCCCGACGCTCCCAAACGGCCCTAGAATCCCCCAAGATCGTCCAAAGACGACCCAAGAGGCCTCCAAGAGGGCCCCCAAACGGCCCAAGAGGATTCCAAGACGCCCCAAGAGGCGCCCCAGACGGCCAAAAAGACAGCTCCAAGAGGGGGCCCAGATGGGGGACCCGAACAGACATGTCGAGCCGTCGGTTAAGTCCCAGGATTCGGGCCAAAACAACAGCCCAGGATACCGGGGTGAAAGCCCCAGGATCTGGGGGAAGAGCACCAGGATTCTCGAAGCCTCCCTGCATGACGAATGGGGGGCCCTGGATGGGAAACACAACCACACGGCACAAACAGAAGCTGGCCGCCGCAGCTCCGCGCCGGCTTCTCTTGGATCAGCGCTGCGCCCCCCCCCCCGCCCCCACTGGCGCGTGGGGCTCCTCCTCCTCCTCCTCCTCCTCCTCCTCCGCCTCCTCCTCCTCCTCCTCCTCCTCCTTCTCCGCCTCCTGCTCCTCCTCCTCCTCCTCCTCCTATCTGGGGGCGGCGCCGGAGGCGCCGCCAGGGGGGGTCCCAGCGCAGATGGAAGAACTCCGTGCGGAGCTCCGGGAGTGTGTGCTCACAGTCACCGCGCTGTACCAGGAGGGAGGCGCAGAGCGCAGAACGCAGGACGCGGCTGGGGCTCCAGGGGGCGCCGCCAGGGGAGGGGGGGGGGGGCCGGCGAAGATGCCAACACTCCAGGAGGAGGAGGAGGAGGAGGAGGAGGAGGAGGAGGAGGAGGAGGAGGAGGAGCTACGAGAGTGTGTGCCCACAGCAGAGAGCAGAGAAGGAAGAAGGCGCAGAGAGCACGGAGCGAGGCTGGGCTCGGCGGGCCCGGGCCACGAGCGGGTCCCACGAGATCGCCGAACTTGCAGGCAGGGCGCGGCACTCCGAGGCCCCCCCCTCCCCGAGAGCGCCTTTTCTGTTCTGGCGCCCTGACCGCACCAACAGGGGCTGAGCGGAGAGGGCGCGCGAGAGGACACTTGTTTATACAGAAAACAAAAAACAGAAACTATGCGAATGAGCCCGGCCGATGAGAGAGAGGGAGGGGGGAGGGGGGAGGGATGGAGGGGGGAGGGAGGAGGAAAGGAGGAGAGAGAGAGAGAGAGAAGAGGGGGGAGGGGGGAGGGAGGGCAGGGGGAGGAGGGAGGGAGGGAGGGGAGGGGGGATGAGGGGGAAGGAGGAAGGGGGAGGGAGGGGGAGCCCTTCTGAGGTCCACACCGCCGCCTTGGGAGTGCAGAAGGCATGGGTCGAGAGACACAGGGCACAAGGGTGCCTTTGATTTGGCAAGGTCGAACTACAGTAGAGGCTCGACCACAAGAGACCGTCCGCAAGAAACGTAACCCTGAGACCCCAGGACGTCCAGTGATGTTTGGCGTGGGAACGTCACGCTTTCTATAGCAAAACCATCGAAACCCATGAAACCCAGGGTACCCTGGAAGCAAGCAGGGTGTTTCTTGGCATGGGCCTCCGCTGTACTACAGTCGGACTTCGACCCGAAGAACATCCTTCAAGAACACGAGACCCCCGTCGGCCAAAAGAACCACAACATCCAAGGGTACCCTCCCCAGAGTGCACAAATACATCCAGCAACCACGAAGAACACAAGGGCACCCTCCCCGAACCGTCCTCGATCTGATACATCGATCCGACTGGAATCACTCTCGACTGTATGCCACTTTCCCGTGCACGTGCCAACGCCTGCGCGGCTGCCGCGTTCATCAACCCAACAAGAACCCTAACCCTTTGGGAGGCGATCTAAGTTGGGAGGCCAGACGCATTAGGGATAGATGAAACTTTTCTGCAGATTGTACCAGGCCAAGGCGCCCGGATCGATTATCCCTAATGCGAAGGCAGGGACCTCTGTGAGGTCGCGTCTTCTGCGGAAACCAAGTAGTACCAATACCGCCACTCCCTGGACCTCTAACGGGGCGCGTTCTGACTTGAATATCGAGGCGAATCCAGCGGTGGCGACGAGGGCACCCGAGGAGGCCCCAAAAAGGGGAAAACGAGGAAGGGGTAGAGGCATGGGTACCTTGTCCTCCTCGGACCCTCATCCTGTTATGACGGCCAGGGGCTATCTCGCGCTCGATGCTGCGCGCTCGCTCCAGCAGCCCGTGGAGCACGCGGGGAGGAGGGAGGGAGGAGGAGGAGGAGGAGGAGGAGGAGGCGGAGAGAGAAATGGAGGAGTGAAGGAGGAGGGAGAAGGAGAGGAGGAGGAGGAGGAGGAGGAGGAGGAGGAGGAGGAGAGGAGGAGGATGAGGAGGATGGAGGAGGAGGAGAGGAGAGGAAAGGGAGGAGGAGGAGGAGGGGAGAGGAGGAAGGAGAGGAAGGAGAGGCGGAGGGAGGGAGGAGAGGAGGCGGAGGAGGAGGAGAAAGGAGGAGGGAGGAGGAGGCGGAGGGAGCGGGGGGGAGGGAGGCGGGAGGAGTGGAGGAGGAGGCCCCCCCCCCCGGGCCCCCGCGTGCCCGTGCCCACCGGCTGGCGTCCGCCCCCGCCCGGCGAAGGCCCCGGCCGCTCTCGGCCAGCGAAGGGGGGGAGAAAAATAACGATTTGGGTCCTCCGCCTCCTCCTCCTCCTCCCCACCCCCTCCCTCCGCCTCCTCCTCCTCCTCCTCCTCCTGCGCCTCCCTCTCCCTCTCCTCCTCCTCCTCTTCATCCGCCTCCGCCTCCTCCTTCTCCTCCTCCTCCTCCTCCTCCTCCTGCGCCTCCTCCTGCGCCTCCTCCTCCTCCTCCTCCTCTCGAGGGCGCGCAGACATGGATTAGCGATCCATGGATTTGGCGCGTGGTCGCCGAATCCATGGATCGGGGGAGGTGCCCTCCCCAAAGCGCGGCCGGCTCTTGGCGGAAATCCACGATTTCCCATGGAAACGGGATCCATCGCTAATCCACGCCCCCTTGATCCATCTTTGCGATCGCCAGAATGAAGCGGCATAGAGGTAGGTCGGGCATGTCCCCCATACAAGGGGATGTTTGCACGAGAATGAAAAATAGTAACAAGATGCCCCCCGAATGTTGAAAAACAGTACCAACAATAGTCGCCAGACTATTTTTTATCATTCTTGAGTATTTCTCCTGTAGAGGGACAGGCCCGACTTAAGCATTGAGGTGCGCCGTGATTCGAGTTTGCCAGGAGTCCAGGGCGAGCAGCAGGCCAGCATAGGCCATCATACAAAACTGAGACGTGGGCGCTCAGGCAAGCGATCAGTTGGAGAGGCACCCGGCAAAACTCGCAGGATTTGACACGGCTGCCAGCAGAAGCTGGGTGATCAACCAGGAGACAGGCGATAGGGGCCTAGACAGGCCCTGGGAAAATATCGGCGAGGAGGAGAACGAGGCAGAATAGAGCGAAGGGTCCCAAGGACACGCAATCGGGAGCGGCCAAGAGTGGGGGGCGTCCAAGAGGGGGGGGTTCAAATCATGGCTGGCGGCATGTGCGCGGCCCAGGGGGTGGGGGCGGGGACGTTGTGAAACAAGAAGAGGGCCAATGAGATCTGGGGAGATATCATGGCCCCCGCCATGATTTCCCCCCCCCCCCTAGTCATCACCCCCCTCTTTGCCGCCACCGAGTGAAGGGGCCCAAAGACACGCAAACACAAAAGGCACAGATATCCCGGGACTTCCCCTTAATCTTTCCACAGGTTCGGAGAGGCTCGGCTTCCCCTCCCACGTCCCAGCTTCTTGTCCACGTCCTCCTGGGAATCAGCGATTCATGTGTCTGCGTGTTTTCCCCTCCGGGGAGGGGATCGCGCGCCACCAAGGGGGATCAGGGAGATAGGGAGTCCGACAGTTCAGACAAGCGCACCCGAGGGGGCTCGTCGGAGAGGACCTTGTGGTCACTGCGGGGAGGCTAGGAAGAGAGGCGGAGAACGGAGAGGAGAACAAGGAGGAAGAGAGGCGGAAGAGGGGAGGGGGAGGAGGAGAAGGAGGAGGAGGGAAAGGAGGAGGAGGAGAAGGAGGATGAGGAGGAGGAGAGGGAGGGGGAGGAGGAGCAGGAGCATCATGCCGAGGACGATGATCATAATAACGATGATGGCACGGCGACGGACAAGAGCAAGAGCAACAATATCCGCGTGAATATCGGCAGCGCAACATCAGCATCATCCACAGCATCAGCGTCAGCGTCAGCATCAGCATCAGCAGATACAGTTGCAATGGGGCGTGAATGAGGGCAAGAGGACACTGGAACATTATCATGGTCACATCGGGGCTGCACAACACCGTCTCCAGAGCACAGGGGGACCCAGCGAGTGATTTCGAGCAGGGCAGTTCACACTGCAAGCTGCAATGTGGACGTGACATACTGCCTCGGTGCCACTGAAGTGCAAGCTGCACTCCGGGCTCTCTGGAACGCCAATATCCAAGCGGCAAAGCCCGCGACGCCAGCGACTGATGGCCCGCGACAGTGCACCGCGCATCGCACCATCGCACCAAGAGGCGCGCGGCCCGACCTGGATTGAGGAGCAGACCCAGCCGTGCCGAGTCGAGCTCTTCCTCCACCTCAATTGCTTCCGGGCATTCACCTCGATTAAGTCTTCACACACCCCCAACACTGTAAACTATGTTTTTGATCGGCGACCTCATTGGCGGACTGGGGGGTGGAGCGGAGCAAAACTATTCACCCGCGGCACCCGCCGCGTAACACCAACGGCGACGACGACGACGACGACGACGACGACGACGACGACGACGACGACTACGACTACGATTGCGACTACGACGGCGACAACGAGGAGGGGGAGGAGGAAGATGAGGAGGAGGAAGAGGAGGAGGAGGAGCAGGAGAACGAGGAGAGGCGAATTGTATTTCCCGCGGAGAGCAGTTGGGAGAGGAGAAGCAAAACTAAAGACTTACTGAGGCGACCTCGAACCTCCGACGGCTGCCAGGGTCGATCCCGGCGGTCCCCAGAGAGCCCGAGGCGCAGCCGATGGAAAACACCCCGGGCACGAGAATCCTCCTGGTCCTCCGGACGGCCCTGGAGGCCCCCAGGCAGGCCTCTGGCTCCTCGGGCCCTCGATCCTCGAAGCCTCGCGTCCGCCGCGCTTTTCCGCTCCCCCACGCGGCGGCACAGTCGCCCTTCGGTCACGCCGCCGCGAGGTGCGGCGGCGAACAGTCGGTGGTTCCAAGAATGGGCTCCTGAGGGATAGGGGTCCTGAGGACGGGGTGCCTCAAGCAGTGCCAATCCACCCTTGGATCCCGTCCTATCCTTGGGGCCCCATCCTCCTTCAGGCCCCCTCCATGGCAACTCATGGGAGCCTCCCGTACCATCTTGCTGGCTCTTCCGAAGAAAAACTCATGGACGCTAATCGAGGCTCAATCGGCGCTGTCCAACCGACTACCAGGCGCTATTTGGCGCTAGTTGACGCTGACAACGGAATTACGAGGGTACACAAGGCCCCCGTGATTTACGGCCGAAGTCAGGATCCACATGGGGGGCTCGTGCCGTCTGAGAGGCCTCCTAGATGGGGTCGGAGTAGACGGGGCCGGAGGATCGCGCCGCATCGGCGATACATCCACGATGCATCGGCGATGCACTGGTGATGCATCGTCGACGTCGGCGACGCATCGGCGACGTCGACGTGAAGCAAATCGGGCTTCACATCGGCGATGCGGCGCGATCCTCCGACCCCATCTACTCGGACCCCCTCTGGGAGGCCTAGAGTTAAGTCGGGCGTGTCCTCCTACAGACGGATGTTGGACGAAAGCTAAAACAGTCAAAACACAAACCAAAAACATTAGAAGATGGTCAAACGTCGTCCCCATACTATCTTTACCATTCTTGATGCCTCCTCCTGAGGGACAAGCCATATTCAAGCATAGAGGCGCGCCGTGATTCGAGTTTGCCAGAAGTCCAGGGCGAGCAGCAGGCCAACATAGGCCACTACACAAAACTGAAATGTTGGCGCTCAGGCAAGCGATCAGATGGAGAGGCACCAGGGAAAACCCGTGGGATTTCACACGGCTGCCAGCCGAAGCTGGGTGATCAACCAGGAGACAGGCGCGGGGGCCTAGACAGACCCCAAAGTCCAGGCCTAGACAGGCCTGAACTTAACTCGGGCCGGGCGAAAGGGGGGGATAACAAAGGGGGGGGGGATGAGACTCAGCTCACGTAGCTGATTTTCCCGGCGCCTCCCAGCGCCAGAGGTGCCCATGTATCGAGGAATGGGCCCCGCGGCGGGGCCGAAACCAGCTGCACATTTCGTACCCACCCTTTCCCTGTCCCCCCCTTTCGCTCGGCCCGATACACCCTAGAGAATCAGGACCCCATCTTGGAACTGCCGAAAACAAGCGCGGACGCGCTGTACCTCATATGGGGGGCTCGTGCCCTCCCGGCCGAGGGGCGCGGCGAGCCCCGGGCCCCCGCCCCCGCCCTCTGCGCCTGCCGGCGCCGCCCCGACGGGCACTCCACAATCAGAGGGACACCAGGGCCTCTGAGCAGGCCCCTGATTCCTCCTCCTCCTCCTCCTCCTCCTCCTCATCCTGCTCCTCCTCCTCATCCTCTTCCCTTCCTCCTCGCCCTCCTCCCTCCTCCTCCGCCTCCTCCTCCTCCTCCTCCTCCTCCTCCTCCTCCTCCCCTCCTCCTCCTCCTCCTCGTTCTGCTCATCCCACTTAATCCACCTCCTCCTAATCCTCCTTCTGCTCATCCCACTTCTCCTCCTCCTCCTCCTCCTCCAGCTCCTCCTCCTGCTCCCCTCCTCCTCCTCGCTCTTCCTTCTCCCCCCTTCCTCCCTCCTCCTCCTCCTCCTCCTCCTCCTCCTCCTCCTCCTCCTCCTCCTCCTCCTCCTCCTCCTCCTCCTCCTCCTCCTCATCATCATCATCATCATCATCATCATCATCCTCCTTCTCTCCTCCTCCTCCTCCCTCCTCCTCCGCCTCCTCCTCCTCCCTTCTCCTCCTCCACCCTGCTCCTCCCCTCCTCATCCTCCTCCTCCTCCTCCTCCCTGCCTCCTCCTCCTCCTCCTCCTTCCTCCTTCGTCCTCCTCCCTTCTCCTCCTCTTCGCTGCTCTCCTCCCCCTCCTCCCCTCCTCCTCCTCCTCCTCCTCCTCCTCCTCCTTTCCTCCTCGTCATCCTCCCTCCCTCTCCATCCTCATCCTCATCCTCATCCTCATCCTATCCTCATCCTCAGCTCATCCTCATCCTCATCCTCATCCTCATCCTCATCCTCATCCTCATCCTCATCCTCATCCTCATCCTCATCCTCATCCTCATCCTCATCCTCATCCTCATCCTCATCCTCATCCTCATCCTCATCCTCATCCTCATCCTCATCCTCATCATCATCATCATCATCATCATCATCATCATCATCACGATCATAATCCCCCTCCTCCTCCTCTCCCGCCTCCTCCTCCTCCTCCTCCTCCTCCTCCTCCTCCCGGTCCCTGCTTCCCCACTGGCGTTCTTGCCGCCGCCGACGAGGGGGGGGGATCGGGAGCAGACGGCCGGGCACGAGGAGGAGCTCGGCGACTAGATTTGGCCCGCCTCGGATGCCAGGGCGAGGTCGGAAGCAGTCCTGCTAGGTTGGTTGGTGATCAGCAGGCCTGGATGGCAGTCCTCAAGCACTCTGGGTTCGGCGGCGAGCGAGGAGGGAAGTGAGAAGGAGAAGGCCTCCTCAGAAGGCGGCAGGAGTGCTCAGAGGCCCTGGCCCCTTCTGAGAGGTTTCTTTTTCTGCGCCTTCGGAGAATCCTTAACGCTTCGAAAACTTCTGGGAGACGCCCCCGCCCTCTCACTTCCCCACCAGGCTGGCCGCCGATGGATTCCATTAATTGTTTCTGGTGACGGTCGTTACATGGACGGGTGGGGGGCCGGAGAATGGCAACACCTGGGCGGGGTGGGGCCCCCTCACACACGATCGCTCTGTTACAAGAGGGGGTGGAAGGGGGTTGTGGCCCAGGTAGCGACTGTTGCGCGCCAAAGGATGAGCAAAAACCATCCCGCGGGAAAGGGGGCGTCTCTCCGCCGGGCCGCCGCTGTCCTGCGCCACCGCCGCGCGCGAGGGGCGCGCTGCCACCGTCGCTCTCCTGCACGCTGCCAGCAGAGTACCCCTCACCACGTGTGCCGCGTGCCCACCTTCCCTGCCGCTCGCCTGCACGCTGCCAGCGTAGCCTCCGCCAGGTGTGCAGCCTACGCACCCCTCGGGGGGTCCCAAAGCCGCATGGCGACGGCCCGCGCGGTGACCTCGCCCTGCCGCGCTCTCCGTCACCGCGCGGCACTTTGGGACCGCGGAGCCCCCCGTGCGCCCGCGACGCCCTCGGAGAGCAAAACGCGAGCCCCAAGACCGTGCGGCGATCCAGGCTCCCCACCGACTCGCCACCACCACACCGTTTCAAGGGCCTACCAGCCATAACTGGGGGAGCTGTGGTCCTTACTCCCCTGGGGGAACCCATCGCCTCGACGATCTCTCGAGAGGGGTGTCGAAATCGATGGGTCCCCTATAGGGGGGTAAGGACCACAGCTCACACAGTTGTGGCTGGCCTGAAGGGCCCCCCAACTCCCGACGGCGCTGGTCTGCGGGGGCCACCCGGTGCCGGCCGAGTCTCGGCGCCGCGCCCCGGAAGACCGCCCCGGCGCCCGCGCTCGGCGCCCTTCGGCCGGGGAGGAGGGCGCGGAGGCTCGGCTGGAGGGGCCACGGGAGGGTGGGGGGCGCAGCGAAGGTCGAGGCCGAGGGGGCTGAGGGAGCACGGGGTAGGGGGCGATGAGGAGGAGGAGGCGAGGAGGAGGGAGGAACCAACCCCTCCTCCGAGCAGCACTCCCGCCTTCCTCGTTGCCGCGCCCCCTGGTATCCTGGGCCTGGACCTCCGACTTTCACCTCGGGGGTCGGTCGGTCAGAAGACGGTCGCGACCACTCATCAACAGGGGACCCGCCGCAAGAAGCCCAACCCTGATGATCGCCGCAGATTATTGGGCCAGGGCTCGGTTTCTTGCTCAGCGGCTGCCAGCAAAGACGGGCAGGGCATCTTGGCACGGGGCGGTGGATGGATGGTTCAAGCGCAAGGCGTGCCGGGGTCAAGACGCTCAGGGTGCCCTGCCAGCTGATGTGCCTTTGCGACCGCTGCACACCGCGCAGTGTACGGTGTCTCTTGGCAGGGGACCCCGCCGCCAGAGAGATCCGCTCGCCTCGGTGCTGAACTTTTATCTACCGCGAGGCGCGGGGGCGGCCGTCCCTCTCCCCCCACCCTGGCTCTCTTTCCTCCTGCTACAGTGGAGGCCAGTTCACCAGAGACCTTCCACAAGAAAGCCCACCCTGAGACCCCAGAGCGTCCATTGACTTTTGGTGCGGCAGCGCCGCTCTCTCCATCGCAAGACCGTCAAAACCCAAGAAACCCGGGGCACCCTGGAGGCGAGCAAGGTGTCTCTTGGCATGGGCCTCCGCTCTATCGAGATCGGGCACGCGGACTGCCGCAATGCCTCTCTCCCCGTTGCTTCGCTCCTCTCCCCTGCAAGGACTGCCCCCGCTGGAGAGGTCCCGCTGCACCCTGGGAGGCTTCCCGTGCCGAACACCACCGCGCGTCGTGCCGCACCTCCCTTCTGGCGTCCCCCGCTGCCCGTGCCTCCCCGCTCCCTCCCAGCTCCCTTACCTCGCCTGACACCGTGGCTGCTCCCCACCTGTAGAAGGCAACCAAGCCACCCCCATAATAACCACCCCGACAGGAGAGGCCGTTCCGTAAACGCACCCAAATAATAAATCGAACAAGGCAGGACTGTTAAAAAACGCCCAAGGCCGTTGAGACATCACAATATTATCGGGTCAGGGCTTCTTCCTCCCTTGAACCTGAGCGACGACAAAAACGGGTCTCACGCGAGCTGGCATGGCGACCGTGCGCGGCGACTTACGCGGACCAGCAGCGCGACACGGCACAGTGGGAACGAGGGCGCTTGCGCGCGACCTTACGCGGGAAGCTTGCGCGCCAGTGTCGGCGAAGACGGACCCATGCCCTTCTGTCGCTCACCTCTCTCCCGCCTCAGCGCCGCGCGCATGCATCTTATCATCGTTTAAATACTTCGCTGATTGTTGGCCAATACGCTTTCAAATGGGGCTCTCGCTTGACGACTGCCTGGCAGCATATTACCGGGTCTGAGACATTTGGCAACACCTGCGCGGATGGATGGCGCCCCCAATTCAAAATGGCATTCTCGCCCGAGACGCTGTGTCATGGAACCGCGAGACCACGGACGGTGAAACTTGCGCCACGGCAGCGGCCGCAGACTTTTCTCGTCGGCGGCGAGGCAGAGGCAGTCCGCACCAACGCGGGGCTAATCGTGATGGGCCTGTTTTCCACCACCACCACCATCAGTTGGAGGGGGCAAGGAGGAGGAGGACGAGAAGGAGGAGGAGGACGAAGAGGAGGAGGAGGAGGTGAAAAAGGACCCCCTCCCCCTCCAATTTCTGGCGCTGGTGGTGGTGGAAAACACGCCCATCAAATCGGGGCAACCGAAAGGCGAATTGAACGACGATCGAAAGCAGACCTTCCGCGAGATGACGCAGCCACCTTACGCCGCAGCTCACGCGGGCCGCCGGCGCGCCACCCGCTGCATTTGAGACGAGGGGGCTCGCGCGCGACCTTGCGCGGCCAGCTTGCGCACTGGTGTCGGCGAAGACTACCCCATGTTTTCCCGTCGCTGAATTGTCAGGCGTGCCCGAGGAAGGCACGGAGACGAGGGTGGAAGCGTGAGGGGAGGATGAGGAGGAGGAGGAGGAGGAGGAGGAGGAGGAGGAGGAGGAGGAGGAGGAGGCGGACGAGGAGGGGGAGGAACGAGGGAGGAGAAGGATGAGGAACCAGGAGGAGGAGGAGGAGGAGGATTACGCTGTAAGGTTTACGCAGTGTGGCCGTCCACGCGGCACAGCTCGCAGCTCGGCATCGCAGCACCAAGGGAAAAGTCGAAACCATCACCAAGACCCTGGTGCCGAGAGGGCCGTCTTCAGATTCATCCAGCGTGCTCCGGAAACGCTCTGCCAGAGCACGTTGGCACGCAAAGAACTCTCAGGCGCATCTCACGCCAAATCTGGCGGGCACGGATCGTCCTCGTCCGCGCCGCCGAAAAGCCACTCTGCTGCCTCGTCCTCTGGGTCGAGGGGCCTTGCCACAGGCTGGGGGGAGTCGCCAGGAATCACCGTGGGAGCACCGTCCTGAGCTCTCGACGAAGCCACAGCCACAGCCGATGGGGCAGGCCCCCGGGCCCCAGGGTCCCCCGCCACAGTCGCTTTGGCTACCTCTTCAGCACAAACGCGCGCATGCAACGCCTCGAGGACCGATTTAGGAGGGCCCTCGCGGCGTGGGTACTGGTCTCGCCTGATGCGAGCTAAACTCTCGGTTCCTTTCCGTGATCTCCCAAGGCATCTGGCCTCGAGATGTCTGAAATGTTCCGTCGCGTGCCTACCGCATTCGTGGCAGAACACCATGCGATACTTGGGCCACTCTCCAAGTCTGTGAGCGCTGTGCAGCTCCCTCCCGCCCCGGCCCCTTCAAACACCCTCGCCCACAGCCCTGGGGGCCCTGTTCAGGACGGGGGGTGGGGGGTGGGGCAGGCGGGGCTGGCGGAGGTACGCACGCAGCGCTGCAAAACTCCAGCAGGCTCGAGGCATGCACTCGCTGGTTGCACACCTCGCATCTCCATTTAGCGCGGTCCTGGGCTTTCTGGTGGCCCGTTTCGCGGAGAGCTATCTTCACGCTGCTCTCGCGGGCCCCGCGAGGCGCGATATCTTCGCGCTCGGCCCAGGTCGCGTCGCAGTCCTGGGCAAGTTGTAAGGCCTTGGACGCTCGACGTCTGACAAGAGCGACAACAGCATCCCAACTGTCAGCGTGGGGAGCAGCATGCATGACGAATCCCTCCCAAGCCCGCCCCGCCGCCTCCCCCGCCCCATGGTCGGCCGTGGCATTGCCCACAGCAAGGAAGAGGTCCCTGTCTGTGACCAGACGGCCCGCGTCCTCCTCTTCAGCGTGAGAGGGGACCCGTTCCAGAGAGACCTCGCGGCCTTCGGCCGCCGCGCGAATTCTCGCCCAGAGATCCTCGTTGGGCCCGCTGGTGGCCTTGCGCCTTCTCCGGGGCCAAGCTGTTAAAAGACCCTGATGGTCCGTCGCGAAGTGCGCCGATCCCGTAGTCTGCTCAAGGGCCATCGCCAGGGCCAGCGTCTCCGATCGGGGCACAGACTGTCGGCGGCCAGGGAGCGGCGCGGCTATCATCGCCCCCGGGCACCAGCTATCTTCACGCCAGGCCAGGGCAGCGACAGCAGCTCCACACATACGGCGACGCTGATCGCCCGAGTGCTTCCCTCGCGACCCGTCCCCAAACAGCGTCAACACCCAGTCCCTCCGATAGTCGCCCAGCTCACCTACCCCAAAAAACAAGGTTTCCTGGGGTGGCGAGGTGGTTCGGCACTAGGCCTCGCAGCCAGACCGAGGGCTCACTCTCTACACTGGCCAGCGCCCTCGCCACCAGGTGCTCCGACTTGGCGAACTCACTGCCCTCGCTGATGTTCTCCGTGCACTTCCAGATCCTGTGGGTCAGCGTCTCTGGCTCCAGCCCGCATCTCGGGCAGGTGGCGCTGACGGCATAGCCGCGCTCTCGCTTCCTGGCGCGGCTCCACTGCCCGCCGCTTATCACTGCCATCGTGCGACTCCACTCCGCCCACATGCCTCTTGGAGCATATCGGTCGAGCTCGCGCCTCGCATGCAGCATGTCCGCGCCGCTCCCCAAGTTGCCGCCGTCCTCGTGGGCCGCCGCCTGCTTCCACAACTGGCGCATGATGTCCTCGCGGAGGTCGTGCAGGATGGGCCGCCGATCGATGAAGCTCCCAAAGGCCTCCGAGCTCGACCCCACCAGGTGCCACTCGGTGATCGTGCCGTCCACCTCTGGCCTGCTCCACGTGCCAGCAGTGCGCGGATCCCAGCCCACGTCCATGAGCGTTGCCACGAGCGCGCCGACAGGGCCACGCACGCGCCGCCAGCGCCGGGCTGCGCCGGCGCTCAGGAGCGCGCCGCGGATGGCAGGCCAGACTCTATGGATCCTCGCATGGACCTCAGGCGCCGTCTCCCAGAGCTCCAGCCACGAGCCTACCAACTGGATGCGCAGCTTGATGGCTGGGTCCTCCTCAAGCCCCGCCGCCAGGACCGTGGCGAGGCAGCGTCCGCCAGCTTTGCCTCCAACTGCCGCGCCCGCCTGCTGCCTCAGCTTCCTGGCGCTCGACGGCGCCAGGCCCTGGAGCTGGTGGCCGTAGGTGGCCTGTGGAGAAGCCCCCGTGCTCCACAGCCCCTGCGCCTCCTTGGCGAGAGCCGCGCTCCTCCTCATTCTCGTGATGCGGCTAGCGCGTCTGCCGGCCGCCAGCAGCCTCTTGCGCTGCTTCTTGCAGCAGCGCCTCCGCCCAGCTGCCGCGTCGCCGCCCAGGTCAGTGGCGTCCAGCGCCAACTGCAGCGGCAGAGCAGGCGACTCCAGTTCCGCCTGTAGCTCTCGGCCCAGCTGCGTGTCCGACGCCAGCAGCTTGGTCTTGTTCGAGATGATCAGGCTTCGCTCCTCGACGAAGCCCTTCACGAACTGGGTCGCCACCTGCATCATCTCCTGCTTCACCATCTGTCGAGATCCCTCGCACTGGGCCGTCGTGTCGTCCACGAATGTCCAGAGGGACGCCTGCGGGGCCACCTGGTGGGCCTTTTCCAGCACCCCGTGGATGAACACCTTGGCCAGGGATGCCCCCCTCGCCGACCCCGCCACCACCGAGCGCGTCGGCCAGACCAGCTCGCTGATGCCGTGGCGCTGGTCCTTCAGGATGCGAGGGCCCAACAAGAGCTCCACCTCCATGGCCACGACGATGGCAGGGTACTTCACCTGCACCGCCAGCTCCATGAGCAGCGCCAGGCTGATCGTGTCGTAGAAGGTCTGGAGGTCGAGGAGGAGAGTGGCCGACGCCAGCTGCATCTCCCTGCCCACCTCGTCGAGCAGGGCACGGTACAGCGCAGCCCTGAGCGCAGAGCACCCTCACAGGGCGCCGTCCCAGAATGCCCCGAGCTGCTCTGTCCAGTTGTCCACGATACCGCCATGAGCTTTGCTCCATATCTTGGGCATCAGGGCAATCATGCCCAGCACCCTGTCGCCCCCAGCAGGCAGGCTTCGGGACCGTTGCCGCCACCACCGCCATGCACTGGCGAGGCCAGACGCCCTGGGCCTCGGCATCGTTCATCAGCTGCCTCAGCTCCTCGCGCGCTTCGTGCGGAAGCCTTTGCACCTCCGTCGAGCTCAGCACGTCCACGCCCATCGCCTTCCTGCCGCTTATGGAGTTCAGCGCCCTGTCGAACTCCTCCTGCTCCACTGGCGGGTAGTCCTCCTCCTTCGCTACCTCCAGGGTCCTTTGCAGCTGCCCCTGGATGTCCTCCAAGCTCACCTTCGGGTCTTGCCACAACCCTCTCCATTTGGACGCCCGGTCATTCATGATCGCCGCAGGGTCCGCCGTGGTGGAGGTGCCCGTGCAGATCTCGTTGATGATGGTCGGCTCGTCTTTCACGTGATTGTGCAGCACCTCCATCTTGTCGCTCCACATCTCCTTCACCCACTTGGTGTAGGCTCTTCGTGCTTCCCCCATCGCGCGCGCCTGCCCTGCCGCCGCCAGCATGCCCGTCAGCTCGAGCAAGGAGGAGGAGGAGCAGGAGGAGGAATAGGAGGAGAAGGAGGAGGAGGAGGAGGAGGAGGAGGAGGAGGAGCCGCGCGACGGGAGGATGGGGCAGCGGCGGCACAGGTGCAGGGGGGGCCAATGCTCCTAGGCGGGGGCTGCCGCTGGGCTCGGCCACGACCTCTCGACCACCCCCGCCTCGTTCGTCAAAGCAACCAGAAGGCGAAACCAAAAAAAGACCCCCAACCCTTGGGTAGGGGACCTACGTTTAGGGGCGCGAAGCATGGCATGCATATAGCAACTCGGAGGTCCGCGCGGATTTCTCGAATCGGTGCTGGACCCTCCTCCCTGGTGCGCGGAGCGCGCCAGGGGTGGAGCCGGGGGCGCCGCCAGGGGGGGTCCAGCGCGGACCCGAGACATCCGCGCGGACCTCCGAGTTGTTATGTTTATACCATTCTTCGTCCCCCATACAGGTAGGAAGGCCGAAGAACATTAGAGACAAAGGGATGTTTCTGCAGACACATCAGGACCAAACCGCCCAGAGTTATTATCCCTCACGCGAAGACGGGGATCTCAGTGAGGCCACGACTTCATCATGTTATCAGGGTCAGGGGTTCTTTTTTGTGCTCCTCCGGACCTCCGGACCTCTCCCAGGGTACGCTCTGACCTGGATGTCGAGGCGAATCCGGCGGTGGCGGCGAGGGCCTCCCGGGAGGCCCCAAGGAGGGGAACAAAACCGAGGGAGGGGTAGCAGGAAGGGTACCTTTCTTCCCCCCTTGACGCCCAGGACCTCCTCCTCCTCCTCCTCCTCCTCCTCCTCCTCCTCCCACTCCTCCTCCTCCCTCCTCCTCCTCCTCCTCCTCCTCCTCCTCCTCCTCCTCCTCCTCCTCCTCCTCCTCCTCCTCCTCCTCCTCCTCCTCCTCCCTTGTCGCACCCCTCAGGCTCGAGTGGCGGAGCGCGCGGACTCCTGCTGAGCGGAGCTCCCGCCCGAAGGGGGCGGGGCCGGGGAGCCTTGCTCGTCTCTCACGGGAGGCGAGCGCGCGCAGGGCACTGCCGACGAAGACTGCCGAGGAGGGGAGGATTCGCCCCCAAGAGGCCCCCCCCCCAACAAAAAAAAGAAGAGAGACGCCCCGAGGAGGCCCCCGAGAGGCCACAAAGGAGGCCCCCGAGGAGGCCCCCAAGAGCCCCCCCACCCCCCCCCCCCCCCCCCCCCAAGAGGCCAAGTAACGGCCCCCAAGACGCCTCAAAGCTGCATCCAAGAGGCCCCCGACCCCCAGGAGGCCCAGAAGAGGCCCCCACACGGCCTCAAAAACTGCCTCCAAGGAGCCCCCGAGAGGCCTCCCACGAGATCCCAACGAACATCCAACAGGCCTCATACCCTTTACCCAGGCATGGTGGCGGAGTGGGCCGAAGGCCGTTCGACAGTGCCTGCATGGACTACTGAGGAGGGGGATTGGGACGAGAGGGTGTGTAGTGCAGCATCGTTGGTAACTCTGGGAAGCAAACCAATACCCTGCCAGAGGCATCTTCAACTCGCACCGAAAACTTGGATGGGGCGACGCCTTCGGGCTACACCGCGAGCGCGAGCGCGAGCGCGCGGGCGCGGGCTCGGCCGCAAGAAACCCGTGTAAGAAACCCAACCCTGAAAGCCCGCGCGCGAGGTGCATCCTGAAGGGAGACCCGGAGCACCCTGAACGCAGCAGCTCCCTCAACGGCCGCGGGAAGCCACCGCGCAGCGCGCAGCGAGCGACGAAACCCGGGGGACGCCCTGGCGAAAAGCACATTCTGGTCTCTTGATGCGCGCCCTCACTGCAATGGAAGATCCACCCTTGCTGCGGGCAGAGAGGCCCTGAACCGTCTGACAGTGTGACACGGAAAAGGAGGAGGGGCCACGACGGGTCCTCCATTTGGGGAGCGGTTGGCTCCCGCACCCGGCGCTGGACCAAACCGTGAAGCTCTCACAGCAGGAGCTCGACCACAAAGACACCTTCCACCAGAAACCCAACCCTGAGGCCCCAGGGCGTCAAGGGCATGTTAGTGTGGGAGCGTCACAGTTTCCATAGCAGAACCATCGAGACCCAAAAAGCCCAGGGCACACTGGAGGCAAGCAGGGTGTTTCTTGGCACGGGTTGCCACTGTACAAGCAAGTGGCGACCACGGCCCCCAGCAGGAGGCTCCGCAACGGCCAAACAAGTCGAAACACCTTTGGAGACCGTTGGGGGTCTCTGGACGAAGACAGCTAGAACATAGCATGAGCCTTTGGAGCTCCGCTCGGACGTCTTGGATCTGCTGACCCCCCTCCCTGCGGGGGCCCAGCGCAGATCCAGGATATCCGCGCGGAGCCCCGAACATGTATGTTTGTGCAACTTTTCATGTTCAACACATCCGAAGTGAGTTTCATGTTTCCTCTGGACACTCCTTGCGCAGGAAAGAACATCACACCCTTCCCCTCCTCTATTCTCCACTTACGCACTCACAAACTCACACACTCACACACTCATCATCATCAGCATCAGCATCAGCATCAATTTTACCGTTAACATCATCATCGTCATCACCAGCAACAAAAAAACATAACCATCAGCACCATTATCATCACCACCATCATCCCACCACCACCACCACCACCACCCTCAAACCACCACCACCATCTGCATCATCATCATCATCATCATCATCATCATCATCATCATCATCATCATCACCAGCAGCATCATCATCAGCAGCGGCATCATCATCATCACCATCACCATCATCACCTTCATCATCAGCACCACCATCAGCTTCGTCAGTCTCGTCATCCTCCTCATCATCATCGGCACCCTCAGCCTCACCCCCATCATCATTACCCCCATCATCATCATCACCACCATCATCATCATAATCATCAACATCATCACCATGAGCATCATCAGCATCGTCATCATACTCCTCATCCCCCTCCTCAACCTCATCATCATCATCATCATCATCATCATCATCAGCATCATCATCATCATCATCATCATCATCATCATCATCATCATCATCATGAGCATCATCATCATCATCATCATCATCGTCACCACCAGAATGATAATCAGCACGAGCATCATCCTCATCCTCGTCCTAATCCTGATCCTCATCTCCAACTCTCATTCACTCACTCCCTCGCTCACTCACTCACTCGCTCACTCACTCACTCACTCGCTCGCTCGCTCGCTGACTCATTGCCTCACCCACTATCTCATCATCACCATCATCACCATCATCACCATCATCACCATCATCATCATCATCATCAGGGCCCCCGAGGCTTAAACCTTCAGCAGGCGGGGGCCTTGTCTGTGAGTGAATTGCGAAGAAGTCTCCGGCGGGTGCCCCCTCTCTATTGGGCCCGTAGATCCTGTTATTAATCCGAGCGGGACATTCGAAACCTGTTTGTCACTTGCGGGCCCCCGAGGCTGAAATCTTGAGGAAGTCTCAGGCGGTGTCTGTCAGTAAAATGCGAGGAAGTCTCGAGCGGGAACCCCCTCTCTATGGGGCGTCCTGTTATTCATCCGAGCGGCTCATTCGAAACCTGTAACTGTAGTCACTTTCGGGCCCGTGAGGCTTGCATCTTCAGGGAAGTCGCTGGGCGGGGGCCTTGTCTGTCAGTGAACTGTGGGGAAGTCTCAACAGCGGGAGCCCCCTCCCTAATCTGGGAGGGGTCATTCGAAACATGTGAGGCTTGAATCTTCAGGAGCTCTAAGGCAGGGGCCCTGTCTGTGGGAGACTTGCGAGGAAGTCTCCAGCAGGAGCCCCCACCCCCATATGGGGCCCGCAGGACATGATGCGAATCCGATGGGGTCGCTGCCACTCGAAGCCTGCAACTGCCGTGGCTTTGAGGTCCTGGGGCTTGACTCTTCATGATGTCTCAAGCGGGGAACTTGACTCAGTGGAATGCGAAGAAATCTCAGGCGGGACCCACCTCCCGATTGGGCCTGCAGAGACCATGTTACTTATCCGGATGGGTCATTCGAAACCTGTAGCTGCCGTAAATTTTGAGCTCCGCAGGAAATGAGTATGGAGGATGCCTTGAGCAGGAACCTCGTCTGTGCGTGACCTGTGAGGTAGTCTCGAGTGGGAGTCCCTTCCCTGTGGAGGGTGCACCTCATGCTTGAACCCTGAAGTGAGGATTACCCTCAGACAAACTCGAAAAAGATGCTCGCGTGGGGTCCCACCGTGGGAATAATTCGAATTTCCGATGACCTCCGACAACATATGAGAGCCTCTGGGAACATCCGAACACTTTCAATTACCTCCCGACAGTGATCTTTTCTCAGCCCGCGGGCCTGAGCCAGTGCCCTGTTGTCAGGCGTTGGTCCCGGGTCCACGTCTGGCAGCCCTCCAGGCCCGAAAGCGCCTCGCGGGGGCCAAGGCCTCCAGACATTCGACGTCGTGATTTTGTCGTGCCATCGACCCCCAGAGGTCTCGACCACTTCCACCGGGACCGGATTTGCATCCAGAAAAACTGCTTCACGGTCCCAAGGCCAGGTAGGGGCCCCGAGATGAGGAAAAAACCTCCGTTCTGATTTTGTTCATGATTCGAAAGGGTCCGGGTACCCGTCGGTGGACAGACATGCTCAGAAGCATATCAGCAAGAAGGCGGTGGAAGTAGATTGGGCTCCCGCCCGCCCCTGACAGAGGAGGGAGGGGGGAACCACTCGACCACTGAAGCAGGAAGGCGCCCCAAGTCGACCTGGGATCCGGGAGTCCAGAAATACCTACCTCCAACAACCGACGTGTAGAGGGAAACGCGCCTGGACCGAGCAGACCGCGAGGGCCTATCCGCCCCCCACCATGGCCCGCGCCTGCGAGAGCGCCGCCCGCTCAGCCCCCGAACTGCGCGCGCTTCAGGGTCACCGCGAACTGCTCGGCCACGCCGACCACCTGCGCGCCCCCCCAAGCCCAGACCCCATCGAGCCATACAGAAATCAGGCAGGAGGGTTGTACCCTACGTTCGGCCCCTGGGGGATCTTATACCGAGCCTCGGGACCGTGAGCAAAACGACGCAGGAGGAGAAACCGATTCCGGGGAATGGGTCGAGACATGTGGGGTTGGGTCGGGCATGTCCTCCTACAGGCGCATTTCGAAAGAACATGTTTTAAACAAATGGTCAACATCTAAATTTTATCCTGGCCAAGGACCCAACCATATGCATTTGTGGGTACCGCAATTGTATATCTCCTCTTCGGTGACGCTCCCTATAGGGCCACGAAGCGCTGCACTGTGTGGGGGGGAACGCATGCAGGCGGTAGCACTGGGGCCGTCGGTGGAGCTCCCTATGGGGCCACGAAGCGCTGCACTGGGTGGGGGGGAACGCATGCGGGCGGTAGCGCTGGGACCGTCGGTGGAGCTCCCTATGGGCCCTTTTTCTGGAGCTCCACGCTCCCATCAAAGACCTCTCAGCGAGGACCAGTCGCCCACCTGCTAAGATGAAGAGCAAAGGCCGCAAACTGCTTCAGGCAAACGTGTTACAACACTGCAAGATATTGTCTGTGTCCACAGTGACACCCGCAGACCGCTGCCTGTAATGCGGGCGAGCCCTCGGCACAACGTGCTCCAACGATATCTCGCAACTCGAGACGGAGGAGGCTGGCTCTTGGACCCGAGTCCACGCACAAACGCTCCGCTGGAGTACGACTTGCAACGCGTGCAACCGAATAAAACGGAGCCGTCAGAGCAATCGGACGCGATCGTGCGATGCTCTAGGGCGTCTTTGCGAGACGCGTGCAGCGGCGAGTCCAACGGGCAAGTTCCTGGTGGAGGTTTCTCCACAGACCTTTTCCCACGGAGGCAGACGGCGCAGCGCCACGCACCAGACCAGGCTGCCCAGCGGTGCCCTGCAGGCGCCTCGGCGGCCGAGGGCACGGCTGGCGCACGCCCAGCCTCGTAGGAATCCAAGGCTGGCAAACGATGAAGGGCATGCGCGGCCAAACGGATCGCCTGGCGCGCATGTGCAACGAGCTTGTCGGCAGCAGCGCTGCGCTGGGTAGGGGGGGGACGCATGCGGGCGGTAGCACTGGGGCCGTCGCTGGAGCTCCTTATGGGGCCACGAAGCGCTGTACTGGGTGGGGATGTGGGAGGGGCGCATTCGGGCGGTAGCACTGGGGCTGTCGGTGGAGCTGCCTGTGGCGCCACGAAGCGCTGTGCTGGGTGGGGGGGACGCATGCGGGCGGTAGCTCTGGGGCCGTCGTTGGAGCTCCCTATGAGGCCACGAAGCGCTGTACTGGGTAGGAAGGACGCATGTGGGCGGTAGCACTCGGGCCTCCGGTGGAGCTCCCGATGTGGCGACGAAGCGCTGGGTAGGTGGGGGGGGCGCATGTGGGCGGTAACACTGGGGCCGTCGGTGGAGCTCCCTATGGGGCCACCAAGCGCTGAGTGGGGGGGCGCATGCGGGCGGTAGCACTGGGGCCGTCGGTGGAGCTGCCGATCGTGCCACGAAGCGCTGTGCTGGGTGGCGGGACGCATGCAGGCAGTAGACCTGGAACCTTCGGTGGAGCCCGCATGGGGCCACGAGGCGCTGTATTGGGCGTGTGAAAAATACCACATTGGGTTTGTGGGACGCATGCGGGCGGTTCCACTGGGGGCTTCGGTGGAGTTCCCTATGGGGCCACGAAGCGCCTTGCCGGGTAAGTGAAAATGCCAAATTGGATGTGTGGACGCATGCGGGGGGTCCCACTGGCAGCTTCGGTGGAGCTCCCTATGGGGCCACGAAGCGCTGTACTGGGCGGGTGACGTTGGGCTTTCGGGACGCATGCGGGCGGTCACGCTGGGTGCTTCGGCGGAGCTCCCTATGGGGCCACGAAACGCTGAAGTGCGCGTGCAGGACGCATGCGGACGGTAGCACTAGGACCTTCGGCGGAGCTCCCTATGGGGCCACGAAACGCTGAAGTGTGCGTGGGGGACGCATGCGGACGGTAGCACTAGGACCTTCGGTGGGGCTCCCTATGGGGCCAGTAAGCGCTGTATTGGGTGGGGTGGGGACGCATGCGGGCGGTAGCACTGGAGGCTTCGGTGGGGCTCCCTATGGGGCCACGAAGCGCTGTACTGGGTAGGTGAAACGCAGGGGGCAGGGAGGAGGGGGCCACGAAGCGCTGTACCGGGTGGGGGGGACGCATGCGGACCGTAGCACTGGCACCTTCGGTGGGGCTCCCGATTGGGCCACGAACCGGTATAATTGGTTGATGAAACGCAATGAGGAGTGAGGGGGGGCCACGAAACGCTGTACTGGGTGTGGGGGACGCATGCGGACGGTAGCGTTGGGACCTTCGGTGGCGCTCCCTATGGGGCCACGAAGCGCTGTACTGTGTGGGTGAAGCGCAGGGAGGAGGGAGGAGGGGCCACGAAACCTGTACTTGGTGGGAGGGACGCATGCGGACGGTAGCGCTTGGACCTTCGGTCGGGCTCCCAATGGGGCCGCAAGGAGGAGGGGGAGGAGGGAGGAGAGAGGGGGGAGGAGGAGAAAGAGGAGGAGAACGCGGGGACCGTTATTTCAAAACGCGGACCCAACACCACAGGATGGTTGGGAAACTATGCAAAAAATTATCCTGGCGAAGGACCCAACCATATGCAATTGTGAACATTGCAATTGTGAATATCTTCTCGGTGGAGCCCCCTACGGGGCCACGAAACGTACGAGGGGTGTGCCGACATGGGTGTGCGGGACGCATGCGGGCACACCCACTTGGGCCTTCGGTGGAGCTCTCTATGGGGCCAAGAAACGTGTGAGGGGTGTGCCGAAATGGGTGTGCGGGACGCATGCGGGCACACCCACTGGGACCTTCGGCGGAACTCCCTATGGGGCCACGAAACGCGTGAGGGGTGTGCCGAAATGGGTGTGGCTGACGCATGCGGGCGCGGGCACTGGGGCCTTCGGTGGAGCTCCCTATGCAGCCACGAAACGTGTGAGGGGTGTGCCGAAATGGGTGTGGGTGACGCATGCGGGCGCGGGCACTGGGGCCTTCGGTGGAGCTCCCTATGGAGCCACGAAACGTGTGAGGGGTGTGCCGAAATGGGTGTGGGTGACGCATGCGGGCGCGGGCACTGGGGCCTTCGGTGGAGCTCCCTATGGAGCCACGAAACGTGTGAGGGGTGTGCCGAAATGGGTGTGGGTGACGCATGCGGGCGCGGGCACTGGGGCCTTCGGTGGAGCTCCCTATGGAGCCACGAAACGTGTGAGGGGTGTGCCGAAATGGGTGTGGGTGACGCATGTGGGCGCGGGCACTGGGGCCTTCGGTGGAGCTCCCTATGGAGCCACGAAACGTGTGAGGGGTGTGCCGAAATGGGTGTGGGTGACGCATGCGGGCGCGGGCACTGGGGCCTTCGGTGGAGCTCCCTATGGAGCCACGAAACGTGTGAGGGGTGTGCCGAAATGGGTGTGGGTGACGCATGCGGGCGCGGGCACTGGGGCCTTCGGTGGAGCTCCCTATGGAGCCACGAAACGTGTGAGGGGTGTGCCGAAATGGGTGTGGGTGACGCATGCGGGCGCGGGCACTGGGGCCTTCGGTGGAGCTCCCTATGGAGCCACGAAACGTGTGAGGGGTGTGCCGACATGGGTGTGGGTGACGCATGCGGGCGCGGGCACTGGGGCCTTCGGTGGAGCTCCCTATGGAGCCACGAAACGTGTGAGGGGTGTGCCGAAATGGGTGTGGGTGACGCATGCGGGCGCGGGCACTGGGGCCTTCGGTGGAGCTCCCTATGGAGCCACGAAACGTGTGAGGGGTGTGCCGAAATGGGTGTGGGTGACGCATGCGGGCGCGGGCACTGGGGCCTTCGGTGGAGCTCCCTATGGAGCCACGAAACGTGTGAGGGGTGTGCCGAAATGGGTGTGGGTGACGCATGCGGGCGCGGGCACTGGGGCCTTCGGTGGAGCTCCCTATGGGCCACGAAACGTGTGAGGGGTGTGCCGAAATGGGTGGGGTGACGCATGCGGGCGCGGGCACTGGGGCCTTCGGTGGAGCTCCCTATGGAGCCACGAAACGTGTGAGGGGTGTGCCGAAATGGGTGTGGGTGACGCATGCGGGCGCGGGCACTGGGGCCTTCGGTGGAGCTCCCCATGGAGCCACGAAACGTGTGAGGGGTGTGCCGAATTGGGTGTGGGTGACGCATGCGGGCGCGGGTACTGGGGCCTCCGGTGGAGCTCCTATGGGGCTACGAAACGCTGTACTGGGTGGGCGAAACGCAAGGAAGAGGGGGAGGAGGGAGGAGGAGGGGGAGGAGGAGGAGAGGAGAGGAGACGCGGGGACCGTTTCTTCAAAACGAGGACCCAACACCACAGGTTGGATGGGAATAAACGAACATCTTGGAAGCATAATGCCCAGACTATCTTTTGGCTATTTTTGACTGTTCCTCCTGTAGAGGGACAGGCCCGACTGAACATTGGGCGGAAAGCGGGGGGGGAGGGGGGGGTCTGGCTTAGGACCCCTGCTTGACGCGAGTGCTTGCGACAGTCCGTCCAGCATGGGGGAGACCCCGCCTGCTTGGAACAGGCACAACAAACAGTCAAGATCATCTATGAACGGGCCCAAGGACACACACATAAATACACACAAATACCAGGATTCCCCACATTTTCCCATATGTTCTGGGTGTTTGTCTTCCCCCCCCCCACTCCCCATCTTTCCCCATATTTTCCTGGGAGTCGACGATTCACTGTGTCTGTGTGTGTTTTTGCCCCCTCCCGACTCTGCTCCATGGGCGGGGGGGGGGACGGGGGTGCGAGGGCCCGCGCCGATCGGCGAAGCAGAGCACAAGACAACGAGCACCCATAGCGCACGGCTGCCCTGGTGGCGCCGCATAACAGGGGATGCGTCGACCCCTATCCCAGGCTCCGTGAGGTTTTCGAGAGGATCAACACTTTGGGGCCCAACCCTGGGATATACGAGGGGGGGGCGTCCATCCTCGACAGGGGTGCGTCCGAATAGCCCCCTCGGGATGTATCCCAAGATTCCCCCCCTTTTCCGAGCGACCAAACTTTTCTGGCGGAAGTCGGGGATTGGGGGAGAGAAAAACGGCGCAGCTCCCGAGGGGGGGGCGGCGCGGGGCAGACGCGCCGAGAGCGTGCGGCCGCCGGGGCGCGGCGCCAACGGCACGGCGCAGGAGCACGCGCACGCAGGGGAGGCGCGGGGCCCCGCGTGCGAGGCGGGGGCCGGTGGCCCGGCGGGCGGTGGACGCGGACAGAGCCCAAGGGCTCCCAGCTTCGCGCCGCGCGCCGCGCGAGGCGCGAGGCGCGGAGAACTTCGCGCTCTCGCGCCGCCTCCCAACAGAGAAGAGGAGGAGGGATCGGAGCCGAACCGCGAAGCGCGAATCACTTCGCACCCTCGAAGGCGCCCTTGGATCCTGGCCCCCCGGCGCACGAATCTATATCCACCTCCGCCGCCTGTGGAGGTGCGCGAAGATCGATCCCCCGGGCGGTGGCTACGGTTGGGTCTCCGCCTCGGAGGGTGGCAGCAGGGGTGGGAGTGTTTCTTGGTTTGAGCTCAACGGCTCAGTCTTCACCAAACTGCATGACGCGGGAGACGCCACCCTTCCACATTCCACTAAAATGGAACTGCCGCCACACGACGAAACACAGGCTGAAACATCCCTGGTTGAGTGTTTCTGGTCCCTTTCCTCGGCTTCGGGGCCCAATTGCTCACCGGCTTCCCTATCATCGTCATCATCATCATCACCACCACCACCATCATCATCATCATCATCACCATCACCATCACCATCACCATCACCATCATCAGCATCAGCATCAGCATCATCATCAGCATCAGCATCAGCATCGACATCATCATCATCAGCAGCATCAGCATCAGCATCAGCATCATCATCATCATCATCAGCAGCAGCATCAGCATCAGCATCAGCATCAGCATCAGCATCATGATCAACCGCCAAATGTTGATGCGTATCGCGGTATGTCGAGAGAAGGCCGCCGCGCAACCAGCGGGATCGGTGCAGCTTGTCTCCCCATCGAGGTCGTCCCGAGAAGCAGCGGGCTCGGTAATTACAGCTCCTTTCCCCCCTGCAGGGGAGCGGGCCACCCGTGGGGCGAAGCAACGGGGCAACCACTCGTGGTGGCCGCCGAGCGGTGGCTGCCGCGGTAGCCCTCGAAAGCACCAAAGGTTGAGCAGGGACCGACCGTCCCGGCATTCCTATAGGCCTACCACGACATTTTCTCAGGACCCAAACATGTTCTAAGAACAAAAGCCATGTTCTTAGAACTTAAGCACGATGTATTAAAACAAGACGGTCCCAGCCAGAACTGTTCGAAGAACATGTTGTGGAAACCACAGAAGTGTTCTTAGAACATTGCTTGGTAGGCCCAGAGGCACGCCAGGACGCTTCGCCACTGCTTGATAAGGAGGAGGCGAAGACCTCCGCGGCCGCGACAGCGCCACCACTTTTTAACCGCCGGCCGGCAGGCCCGCGCGGGGCGCGCGCCGCCGCCGGCTGCGGCCGCCACGGCCGATCGCGCGCTCAGGCCGCTGGCGCGGGCCCGTCCGGGGCAGCCAGCGCCTGCCGGTAGCGCCAGGCGCCCTGCGGCCAGGCAGGCAGGCGGCGGCGGCGGCGACCACGACGACGAACCCTGACCCCCTTCCAGCTGGGATCAAGTCGCGACGGGAGTTTTGTCCCCATTCGCGGCCTCTGGGGGCCCCTCACCGGGCCTCGGGACCGCGAGAAAACGGCCCAGGGCGAAAGCCGGCCCCGGGTAAGGGGGGAGGCAGCTTCGAAGCACCCCCCCTCCTTTCCGGCCACGAGAAAGGGGGAGGGGGGTAACTTCCGAAGCCCTCCGCCCCCCCTTTCAAACGGGAGCCTGGGCTGACCTCCGGCTCCGAGAAAGGAGGGAGGGGCGGGGGGTAGCCTCTAAGCCTCCCCCCCCCCTTACAGCCACGAAGAGGAGGGGAGGAGGGGGGGATCCCAAAGCCACCCCCCCGTTGGCGGATCGGGGAGGGGGGAGGGGCGGAGCCCCAGGCCAGGCCCCCCCCCCAGCCTGTCGGTCGCTGCGGGCGCGGTCTATCAGACCTCCGGAGGTCCACGCTGTGCAAGAAACAGGACGTCGGGGGCCTGGGAAGACGGCCTCGACTGCGCCAAACGACGACGCCGCCGACCACCACCACGGCGTCGCGGCTGCCAATGCCGCCTCCCTGCGCCGCGAAGGGAAACGCATACACCGCGCGATGCCTTTTGCCACTGTGGGCCTCCAGGGGTGCCAGCAAGGCTTCGCGCTGCCGACGGGTAAATCACCGGTCGGTCGCCGCGGCGTGCGCAGGACAGGCGAGCACGCCAATGTGGAGGGGCCCTCGCTGGGCCACAGGGCCGTCGGAGAAGTTGGCGCGAGGGGGAGCTAGGGTTAGGTCGGGCTCAATAGGCGGATTTTGGACGACGATTCAAACAATCCTGTCAGAATGCAAGAGTAATGGAAAAATGCCAGAACAATCGTTCCAATATAATTTTTAACAAAATGTTGGACTTTCCTTCTGTAGGAGGACACGCCCGACGTAAAGCTAGGGGTCGAAAGCTCCTCGGGTCAACGCTGCGAAAAGAGAAAGCGCGGCGTCGGAGGTCAGCCGAGCCCCAGGGGGAGGAGGACGGAAGCGAAGGAGGTGCAGAGGGGGGGAGAGTGGAGGAAGGAGGCGGTGAGAGACACACAGGAAGCCGGAGGAAGAGGAGGAGGAGGAGGAGGAAGAGGAGGAGGAGGAGGACGATGACGATGATAATGAAAAGAGAAGAAGGAGGAGGAAGGAGGAGGAGGAGGAGGAGGAGGAGGAGGGAGGAGGGAGGAGGGGGAGGAGGAGAGGAGGAGGAGGAGGAGGAGAAGAGGGAGGAGGAGGAGGAGTGGAGGAGGACGACGACGATGATAATGAGGAGGAGGAGGACGATGATAATGAGGAGGAGGAGGAGAGGAGGAGGAGCAGGAGGAGGAGGAGGAGTGACGATGGTGATGGGAATGCTGCAAAGGGGGGTCAGGCGGAGGGAAACGGAGAAGAGGCGCGGGGGAGCCGCAGCGCCGCTGGACGGGACAGGGCCCCTCCGCCCGCCTCCGCCCCCTGGCGCTGTGCGGCCCTGTTGTGCCCCCCTCTGCGGCGCACCCGCCTCGGCCTGCCTGTGCGTGTGTGCGTGTGTGCACACTTCACACGTATATGCGCATCAACCTCTCTCTCTCTCCCATTATCTCTCTTTCCCTCTCTCCTTCTCTCTCTCTCTCGCTTTCTCAATGTCTCTCTCTCTCTCTCTGTTTCGCGCTCTCTCTCTTTCTCTCCTCTCTCTCTCTCTCGCGCAAGAGGCAGGACAAAAGGATGGGCGCCCACGGGTTAGGAAGGAGGGGCAGGATGGAATTGGGTCACACAAGAAAGAGCAACCAGGGTAAGCCAAAGACACGGGGGGGCGAGACCGACAGTAGCGGGGGCAAGGGATGGGCACAGGGGAAGGCAGAAGAAAGAAGCGGGATTCGTTGGGCTGTGGCGGAGCCTCTCGGGGACGTCAGCTTTAGTCGTCAGACTCCGAATCGACAGCGCGTGCCCCCGCCTGCCCTTCTGACACGTGGGGCGACCAATTGGATTTCCAGGGTGACGGTCGAGCTTGAACTTTGAGCTCCTCCGCCGCCCGATCCCGTTGCTGGGACCCTGGGCGGCGAATGGGAATATAGCGAATAAAGCATCGACCTCGCCGTGTTCACTCCCATCTCCCCCTTTCCGCGGAGGAGAAATGCGAGAGCCGCAAGTCCTTCGCGCTCGTTCGCGCGTTTGCTTCCCTGCCCCGGCAAAACCTCCCGGATTGACTGCGCACGGACGGGTCATGACTCAGGCCCGTCTTGGTCGCTCTACAGTGCAAGCGCGGTGACTCATTCTCTGGCGGCCACCCCAAAAGGGCCGCGGTCGGGAGCCACCCCAAGGCCTGCCCCGGCCCCAGGGAATGACCTGTCAACGGCCAACGTCCGCCGACACACCGACTGCGCCCAATCTGGCCCCTGAGCCATCCGTGTTTCGCAGCGCCGCGCTGCGGCCCGGGCGAGGCCTGCAGCCGGCCACGGGGCCTAGGGCCCTCGTGGACCAGGTGCATGCACTACCATGGCGCCTAAAGTCTGGCGGAGGTCCGCGCGCAGCCCACCAGCGATGCTCGCTTCCTTGAGCTGACTCTGCCGCTCGGGCGGGCGGGGGTTCGTGGGAAAGAGCGCTGGCAGAGCCAGGCCGCGACGCGAGGCAAGTGTGGGGGGGGGCGCACGCAAACATGCAACGTGCTTCATCATGTCTGCTGCTCTGTGACATCCCTGCCCGTGCCAAGGCCCGTCCAACTGCTCCGTCAAGCTGATTGCTGCTACATAGCGGTCGTGCCGGCCCATCCGCCATCGACGCCGTGCCCCGCAAACTCCGCCCACCAAAGAAGTCCGCGGCTGGCCCAGCCCCCCTTCCGACCTGAAGCCGCGCGGGCATCTTTGGGCCGTGGCGGAGCCCCTCGGGGGCGTCAGGCGGCGGTTCTAAGACTCCGAATAAACGGTGCGCGCCCCCGCCTTCCTCTATGATGTGGGGCGACCAGTTGGATTTGCAGGGTGGCGGTCGAGCTTGAACCGTGCAACTCCGCCGCCCGATCCCGCCACTGGGGCCCTGGGCGGCGATTGGGAAGATGGCAAATGAAGCACCGACCTCGCCGCGCTGAGTCCCATCTCCCCCCCGACGTCGCTCTCGCTGCCCATCTCCATGCGCGCCCCAGCGTCGCCCCTACACACCAAGAGCTGGAAGGGCACCGCGCGTGCCATGGACAGCGCTGCCCTGCGAACGTGGCCGAAATTAGCCCCCGGCCCCCGCGCGCCAGCGCATAATGCAGCGCAACATGTTTCGATGCGCCCTGCAGTCCGAGAACATGCTGGGCATGTTGCGATGTCGACCCCAAGCAGCACATGCCCCGCCATGAGAACGCACGATGGCGCATCGCGCGGGGCGCGCGCAAAATCAGAAGGCCCCGCGTCGAAGGCCCCGCCTCCATTGCGCTGCATGCGAGAGGCGCTATCGGCGCGCGAAAGGTCCACCCACCAGACGCGCGCCGCTCGCGGACTACGGGGTCGTCCAACCCCTCGCGGAACAACGCGTCAGCTGGGTTGTTCTTGTTCGACGCGTGCTCGATCCGCGCGCGGCGGCCCAGCAAAGTCAGAATTGCGTGCGCCTGCAAGGCCAAATTCCCCGCGGTGACTGTTGGGGATCGGGCCTTCACCATCGCCGCGGCCGCGGCCGCGCAGTCGATCCACCATGGCACATCCCAGCCGCGAAGCTCTTCAAGAGACGCGCAAACGACGAGGACGCCGCTGTGCGACTCGGCTTGGCTGAGGATGATTGCCTGCTTGCTCCGCATCCCCCTGGCCTCTGGCGCAGCGCCCCACGCGGCGACGCGCGCAGCGCCGCTGGGCGCGAGGAGTTCGGCGCCCAAGCGCGCGCTCACCATCGGCGGGGGCGTCGGTGTGGAGCGCCAGGGGCGGCGCAACTGGGCGCTGAAGGTCCGCGAACCGATCGGGCACGCGCGCGGCCGCAGCAGAAGCGCAGGGCAGCGCTTCGCGCGAAATACTGCCGCCTTGCAACTGCTCACCCTCGCCCCAATATTGCATGGCAATTAAAGCACGCATGGCGCCGCGCATGAGCCCGCCGCCGAGGGGGGGTCCATCCCTGAGGCGAAACCTCGGAGCTTCGCCGCCCGGCCAGAAGTGAGCCAGCCTGCGCGCGCCGCCCCTCGAACATCTCTACCAGTCGCTCTCGACCCAGAAGTCTAGGTCCCCGCGCCGCGGACATGGGCCAAGGGGTTCTGCACAAGTCGGGGGGACGCCTCAAGAAGGTAAACATGCAACTCGGCGGTTGCCGCTTGCTATCACAATGCCGAGTGCCCATATTGACGGCGCGCAGACGAACGACGCTGCCCCCCGCTCCCGGTGCACCGACTCGGCAGGCCCTCTCCGCACTGGAACTGTCGTCGGAATAATGGCCGGCGAGCATCAGGAGCAAACGCCAGTTCGTGGCCGCGGCGAATCTTGCCGCCCCAGAAAACTGGTTCACTGCCACGCCAAGACCGAAGGGCAGGCAACGGAGGCGACTGCACTTCCACGTCCTGGTCGCCAGGTCCATGAGGGCTACGACGGCAAGGCCTGCACGTTCTTTGCCGGGCCAAAGCTGTCGGAAGCTCTCCCGCCCAGGCTTCCTAGGCGCCGTGGGCGCGGACGAGGCTGGCCCTCCACCAGTCCGATTGGCGAAAGCTCCGGCGAGAGCGCGTAGCAGGATTAAGATGAACGCGGACGGGATGCGCACAACTGTCTCGCTAACGCTGGACAGCGCATGTGTCCGAGAGCCTTTGCCACCGTCGATGGGCCGCCACTTGCCCAGTTGCCAAAGGCAATGTCGAATCGGCAGCCCCCATCTCCCGACTCCGAACTGTGGGTCCATCTCCGCGCGGTCGAGACATGGCCCCACAATCCCATCTTTGATCTCGTCTTGCGCCAACTCGTATATCGCGCAGGCATGCTTGGACGGAGCGAGCGGTTCGGGCCTCGACCGCGTCGACGTGCTGCCGAGCCGCCTCGCGGAGCAACTGCTCATCTCCCTCGACCCGAAGGCCCTTCCCGACCGGCTTCGGTGAAATGGGCCTCAGAACACGGTCAAGACTAAATCGGGCCAGCCTGTCAAGACGATGAGAAAGGCACAGTGGACGGGGCGAGCGCCTGGCGCCGAATCGAGATGAGCATGTCTCTGCCGAAGGCAGAACTCGCCCAGGTGATAAAGTGCCGCGGCAATGCGCTGCGTCGCTTCCAAACGCCGTCGTCGAAGCTGGTCAATCCGTGGCCCATTAGCAACGCGAGCATCGATCACGAACTGCAGGTCCAGCTCAGCAGGTGGATCATGGCTGAACGGGTGCTCCAGTAGCACTCCCCGGGCCTCGCGCCCCACTGGGCCGATGCCCCAATCGACCAGCTTAGGAGGCGCTGCTGATGCCGTCGTCGGTCGGTGCCGATGCGCAAGCGTGCATCGGCGACTTCGACCACAGGACCTGCAAGTCGGGGCCCAGGAGTCTCGGCGGGGCGCCTCGGCGGAGGGCGTAGTCGTCGTAATCGGCGAATCCATCGCATCGAACACGGTCTACCTTAGCCATCGGCCCCATGACTTCGCCTGGAGCCTGGCTGAAACAGGCCGAAGGGAACGGCGGCCAGGCACTCTCAAGCAGCCGCGTCCCTGAGCGGTCCACGCTGTCCGCCGGCGCCCACGCCGCATCCCGCGCCGTGCCCGCCCGATGGCGCCCCTGCCATTGAGGGCCATGGCTTCGGGTAGGACGAGACGCAGCCACTCGTTGGCCTGGGCGCCCAGCTGGCGACAACGGGGGGCCAAGTAACATGGCGATGAACGAGCCCCGAACCATCGCCCGGCAACATTTAGCGGGAGCACCCTGTGGGATACCCCATGAGGACGCTCCGCTCGTCTGCCGCAAAGGCCGAAGCTGCCCGCCCGTCCGCCGCATCACGTTGCCGCGCGCGCGCAGAGGCTGCGACCGATCGTCCGCCTAGAACCTCTGGTACACGCGCTTGTCCTCCACGTGCACCTTTGGCGATCGATCCGCTGGGTGCGGACGATCCACTGCGAAGGGCAAGAGACTGCCGTCGGCGTGCGCGGAGGCGAATCCAGCCCCCAGCAGCGTCGTAGATCGCCCCAACCTGGCCCCTGAATGCCCAGAGGGCCTCATCGCAAGGTTCCCAACACTCTGGGGCAGCAGGGCCAGTGCACCTCAGCGCCGCGAGCCCCTTGGCTGCGTCGCCAGCGGGCGCCGCTTGGACAGGGCCGCGCGAGGACAGAATCGGGGGCGACAGTCGCCGCTGCAATCGCGCTCTCTGCATCCATCCCCGACCCGCCTCGTTCACCAGGACGGGCTCGCACCCGTGGATATTCGAAAGCTGCGACCTTCGTGGCCGGCCCGCGTTCGCCGTGCCCCCATGCAGCCAAGCAAATATTCTCGCCTCCTCCTGCCGCGCCCTTGCTTCCACGCGATCCCGCAGGTCCACGAAGTCACTCAGGTGCTGGATCGTTTCATCGCCCTTGGGCGTCGGGTCGGCAGACGACCCCGTGGCAGCGCGGCAAGAAGGCCCGAATGTCATAACGACCGCGTCGCAGTCGGCGGCAGCGATTCTCTCAAGCAGCCGAAAAACGCCAACGTTTTCTTCAGTTTCCTCGCCGCGCGCGTGCCGGGGAAGTGGTTGGGAACAAATTGACGCACTGGGGGTGGTCCTCAACGACGTGCGACTGTATCTGGGATGCCCAGGCGCGAGCCGCAACCAGGCCACCGCCCATGCCGTCGCAGACGCTGACTAAGAACACGGCCGGGTCGTCAACCCCGTTCCCGCTGTCCGCAGCGCCCCGTTGGGCCCCAGGAGGCGCGGGCAAGCGGCGGCCAGCTGCCATCGGCAAAGCAGCACTGTCTGACCAGTCCGGGCGGGGGCGCTTCCATGGAGGGGTTGCGTCGCCCCGGAACCCAGGCATCGACGCCACCCGCCTAGCATGGCATGGTCTGGCTGGCAGCGCAGAACACGGAGGCGGCGAAGCACTGGCCACCGCCGCTGATGTCCCGGGCGTCGCGCTCGCATCGTGCGTAGCAGTGCGGCTACTGACGAGCCCCCCAGGCCGTTGAGCATATACTACCACCCAGGGGGCGAGATTGTCAATGCTGTGTCCCAGTGGCGGTGTTCTTGCACTTGAACGCTGGGCGGCCGAACAGACCGCAGTTGGAGCAAACGTGGAACTTCGTATGGGGACACGTCTTTTGGATTATTCCCGCACCCGCGCTCCGTATTGTAGTGCGCGCCGGTCTTGGCTGTACGTTTGGTCGCCTCTTTGGCCTTCTGGGTTATGGTCTTCTTGTGTTTGGTGGCCTGCGCCCCCGCTTTCGGTGCGGAGGCTTCTTTGGGTGACGCAGCCACTGCGTCGTCGTTCTCGTCTTCTGGCTTGACGAGGCCAGGGGCGGCGCTGGAGAACCCAACTCTGGCCTCCTTCCACTCCGAAGAGCAGTGGCTGGTGAAGGCGGCCACGAGGCTCCCGACCCATGGCCACCCTTGATGGCACAATGTCCGGGCTTTGTTCAGGGTTGCCCTGTCGCGGTCGTAGGCCCAAAGGATCTTCTCGTGAAGTGCGCACGGGTGGCCGAGGAGCTTCTGGAGGACTAAGCCGTCGAAGCGCACGCAAGCCGTCAAGTGGCACTGCCGCACCTTCTTGGGCTGAAGGGTGGCCTTTTCGACGTCCTCTTGGGAGTCCACCAGCGCCGCCCCGCAGAGCGCCCAGGGGCGGGTTAGAACCTTCAGGCACTTGAGGAACTGGAGGACGGAGTGGATCTTGATGTCAGGGAGCCGGGCTTCCTGCTCCTCGTCCTTCGCGACGCGGTACCCCCCCGCAGATCGGCGTCTTCTCCAGCGCCGTTTGGCGGACCCCCTGAAAATCAGCCTCCACGCGCATTTTCTCGAGGCGAAGGGTAGTGACCGCCCGAATCGGCGGAGACGAATTCTCGCCATTGGCGCCCGATCAAGGTTCTGAGCGGCTGGGACTCGCTTTCGAAGACGAGGTCGTCGTAGGCCTTGCGGAAGTCATCGGCCCGCTGTACCTCCTCTGGCGTCGTCAGGGGGGGGGGGGGGGGGTCCTCATCTTCGCGCCCATTAAGGCCAGCTCCTTCAGAACGTTGGCGCAACGCTCGGTGGAGGTCCGAACGAGCAACTTTCCATGCCACTCGTGCCCTGGCCACTTCAGGGGGAGGATCGTCCTTGTGGGCCTCGAATTTGGAAACCTCAGCCTCCACCTTTTCCTCGAACGTGCTCTCCGTGCAAAGGCCCGCGAGGTCGGACACAGCAGTGCACCCCAGGCCACCAGCGCCACGAGGCTCGGCGTGCCCGAGGTCTTCCGACACCCCCGCCTTCCACAGTAAGTGCATCAACTCGTCGCGACGAGCTTTGGTGTCGGCGGTGGACGCTGGAAGAGGCTGCGTATTATGCAGAACCATGTTGGCGATGTTGTGACCTAGCCCGCGAAAAATCTGGTGAACGCCGTGGTTAGGGCTCCAACTGAGATCGTGCACGAACAGCTCAGCTGCGAGCCAGTGATGACGGAAGCTGCACCAGGGAATGCGCTGCTCTGCGATGCTGCCGACCTGGAGTAGGTCCCCTCCGTCACTTTAATGTTCTGGATCCTCTGAAAGACCGCGTGGACAGCAGTTGAAACGCAGCGAGGCAATGTTTGGAACGCCGTTCCAATTCATGTCCGAGAGATCGGCCCCAAGAGAGGCCCAAGAGAAAACCCAAAACGATCCTGAGGGCCCCAAGAGAGTTGGCAGTTCGGTGCGGCAGTTTAGAACCCTAAGGTTTTGAGGGCGAGAGGTCCAAGAGAGAGGGAAGGGGTTAGCTCAAGCCTGCTATGCGCGGCAGCGCGCCGAGCCCCCCCCCTCTCTTCCAAGGCCCTCCCTGCGGCCACAAAGGGCCCCAGGGGGGGGCATCAGGGGCTCCGCTTCCACACCTCAGAAAACGAGCAACGACACAGACATACAAGCACGGAGGTCCGCGCGGACCAATCTCTCGGATCAGCGGTGGCCCCCCCTTCCTGGCGCGCGGAGCGAACCGGGGGCGGCGCCGGCGGCGCCGCGAGGGGGCCCCGGCGCCGATGCGAGAAATCCGCGCGAGAATCTGTCAGCTGTGCCGTCCAAGCCCCCAAAAGGGGGCCCAAAAAGGCCTCCAAGATGGTTCCAAAAGGGCTCCACGAGGCCTCCAAGACGCTTCCCAGCCGCTTCCAAAACGCAGAAGTCCTGGTGTTGGCTCCCGTCGTCATTCGTGGTTGCCTGTCGCCTCTCCCCTCTTGCTCGATGACCACCGCGGGCGTCGTCTGTTTCGCACGCCCACAACAACGCACGCACGCCGAGCAGCGACAAAACTGCCACACTTCCAAGGCAACCAGCCCACGAGGCCTCCGTGATCGCCCCAAGGAGGCCCCAGAAGCCCCCAAGCGGGAGGGCCCCGAGTCGGTCCAAGAGGGCTACAAGACGGCCCAAGGGCGCCGAAAGACGGCCCCCAAACGGGGCCTATATGGGGAACCCGAGCGGACATTGCGAGCCTTCGGCCCCGAGGGCCCCCAAGAGGCCCCAAGTGGCCCCCAAGAGGCCTGCAAGATGTCCCCAAGGAGCCCCAAGAGGCCCCCAAGAGGCACCAAGATGCCCTCAAGAGACCCCCAAGAGCATCCCAGCAGGCACCACAACTGCTTGCAAAGAGTCCCCGAGAGCGCTCCGAAGAGACCCAGAGAAGCATCCCTGAGAACTCTGACCCAAAAGTCCAAAACCCAAGTACGGTGGCGGGATGGGCCGTAGGCCATCCGACACACCGAATTGCACCCCGCGCGCACCTGCTTCACATAATGTCGAGGACACGTGTTGTGGATGTGGCCATCACGGGGCCCATCGGGGCATTTCATAACTGATGGATGTGTACGTGTGGGATTTCGACTCTGAGGACGCACACGCCAGACACGTCGAGGGAACGCGATACTGGAGGTTGGAGGTGCACATGGATACGCCCCCCCCCGTCCGCGAGGCCAGCCTCGCGCCACGAAGGTGCTCACAACGCGTACCCTCGAAACGGACGCAACCTCGTGCGCGCGTGCGTCGTATTGTTGTTCCTGGTACTTCTCCACCGCTGCACAGAGCATCACCCCCCTCGGCCCCGGTCTGAAGACAATCTTGGCGTGGAGACCAAGCGGGCGGCGGCGCCGCGTAAGTCAGTCAGGCGGGAGGGCGCGGAACGTGCCATTTCATGCAACGTGGAGGAGCTGGATCCACCAACAAGGGATCGATAACAACACCCGTGAAGGGGGAGTGGCGAGCGGAGTGGGAGATGGGGAGGAGGAGGAGGAGGAGGAGGAGGAGGAGGAGGAGGTCGAAGAGGACGAGGATGAGGACGAGGAGGAGGGGGAAGTCGCGAGGGGAGTGGAACAGGGGGAAAGACAAAGCTGGAGACACGCAGAAAAGCGGGAGCGGGACGCAGCAGCAGGAAGTCCCATCCTCTGGCCGCGCGGCTGCGTCGGGGGGCGGCCTGGCACGCGACCAGCAGGGAGCCCACGAGGGCCCCGTAGGCTGCGGCCAAGGCCACGCCTCGCCCCCTCTTCCTCTCCCTCCTCCCCCTCCTCCTCATAGTTCAACTCCCCCCCGCCTCC
>CAUYUJ010015533.1:232500-238412 GCA_963575745.1 Prorocentrum cordatum | reverse complement strand
CACCACCACCATCATCATCATCATCACCACCAACACCACCACCACCACCATCATCATCAACATCATCAGCATCATCATCAGTAATCATCATCATCATCATCATCATCATCATCATCATCATCATCATCATCATCATCATCATCATCATCATCTCATCATCATCATCATCATCATCATCATCATCATCATCATCATCATCATCATCATCATCATCATCATCATCATCATGGTCATCATCATCATGGTCATCATCACCATCATCATCACCAGCATCATCAGCATCAGCATCAGCATCATCAGCATCATCATCATCATCATCATCATCATCTTCATCATCATCGGCATCGTCATCATCATCAACATCAGCATCATCGCCATCGGCATCGTCATCGCCATCATCAGCAGCAGCATCAGCATCCTCATAATAATCAGCATCATCATCATAATCCCCATCATCAGCATGAGCATCGTCATCATCACCATCATCATCAGCATCATCATCATCAGCATCATCATCATCATCATCACCAGCGTCAGCGTCATCACCATTATCAGCAGCATCACCATCATCATCATCATCATCTTCAGCATCAGCACAATCATCATCACCATCATCATCATCAATATCATCATCATCAGTATCATCATCACCATCATCATCATCAGCATCGTCATCATCATCAGCAGCGGCATCATCATCAGCATCAGCATCAGCATCAGCATCATCTCAATAATCATCACCACAACCATCATCATCATCAGCATCATCAGCATCATCATCATCATCATCATCATCATCATCATTACCATCATCCTCATCATCATCATCATCATCATCATCATCATCATCATCATCATCATCCCCCTCCCCCTCCTCCTCCTCCTCCCCTCCTCCCCCTCCTCCTCCTCCTCCCCCTCCTCCTCCCCCTCCTCCTTCTCCTCCTCCTCCTCCTGCTCCTCCTCCTCCTCCCCCTCCTCCTCCTCCTCCTCCTCCTCCTCTCGCTCCTTGCGTCCGATTCCTTCCTCTTCCTGCTTCTCATCCTCCACCTCCTCATCCTCCTCCTCCTCATCCTCTCGCTTCTTGCGCCCGACTCCTTCCTCATCCTGCTACTCCTCCTCCTACTCCTCTTCCTCCTCCCCCTCCTCCTCCTCATCCCATCCTCCCCCCTCCTCCTTCTCCTCCTCATCCTCCTCCTCCTCCTCTCGTTTCTTGCGCCCGATTCCTTCCTCATTCTGCTCCCTCCTCCTCCTCCTCCTCCTCCTCCTCCTCCTCATCATCATCATCATCATCACCATCATCACCACCATCACCATCATCACCATCATCATCATCATCATCATCATCATCCTCATCATCATCATCATCATCAGCATCATCATCATCACCATCATCATCATCATCATCATCATCATCATCATCATCATCATCATCATCATCATCATCCTGTTCCATCGTCTCCTCCTCCTTCTCCTTCTTCTCCTCTCTTCCTCCGTCTCACGTCTCCTTGCCATCCTAATTCACCTTTCCTGAATGCTTTACTCTCTTTTCTCCTCCTCGCATCGTAGCCGTGACCAAATCTGCTGCATCACATTTTCGTTCGTGGCGGAAGCCCCCCAGGGCCTATCGGATCTGCGTCTGTGCAAACATGCGGGGGAAACCAAACTGGCACCCATATCGCTTCTCCCTGACCTTCCCAGTGGCCCGGACCAGAGCTTCGCGGCGGATCCAACGGTGGGGGCGAGAGCCTCCCAAAAGGCCCCAAAAAGGGGACAACGGGAGAAGGGTAGCGGTATGGGTGCCTTTCTCAGATCCCTGGCGTCGTGATTTTTCCACGACTCGCGTCGACCCCCAGATGTCTGGACCCCTTCCCCGGGACTGGTGCTTCGTCCCGAGTCGTTGGTTCACGGGCCCGAGGCTCGGTGAGGGCTCCCAGAGGACGAAAATAGCGAAAAACCTCCTGTCGTGATTTTTTGATGACTCCCCCCCACCTTGGATCCGCTGGGGGTGTTGGGCACGTGCCGTCGAAACGGGTGGAGGGGGGGTTGGACGAGGAGGAGGAGGAGAAGGAGGAGGAGGAGGAGGAGGAGGAGAAGGAGAGGGAGGAGGAGGAGGAGGAGGAGGGGGAGGAGATGATGATGATGATGACGAGGAGGAGGAGGATAAGGACGTCGACGACGTAGAGCAGCAGGAGGAGGAGGGGAAAGAGAAGGACGAGGAGGAGGAAGAGGAGCGGGAGGAGGATGAGGGGGAGGAGGTGGAAGAGGAGGGGGAGGAGGAGGAGGAGGAGGAGGAGGAGGAGGAGGAGGAGGAGGAATAAGAGGTCGAGGGGGTCTGGTTTTCCTCCTCCGAACTACTTTCTGCTGCCACTGCCCGTCCGAGCCCCCCCCCCTCCCGCATCGCGCATTGCCGCGCCTCCCCGCGGGGCCTCGAGAGCCGCCCCGGGGAGCCCACGACGGCCCTCGGCCTGTGCGGTAATCAGGGGCCCGACCACAAGAGGCCGTCCACGGGAGGCCCAGCCCTGAGACCCCCTCGAGTCACGCAAAAACCACGACGGAAGGCTTTTCGCTATATTCGACCTCTGGGGGCCCCTGCCGGGCCTCGGGACCGTCAGAAAACGACTCGGGATGAAAAGCTGGTCCCGGGAAGGGGTCCAGACCTCTGGAGTCGACGTCATGAGACATCGTGACGTCGGGGGCCTGGGACACTGAGACCCCAGGACGCCCATCGACTTCCATCAAGAGGAGCCATCGGAGCCCCAGAAGCCCAGGGCACCCCGGCATGGGGAGGGGGAGGAGGAGGGGGAGGAGGAGGAGGAGGAGGAGGAGGGGGGGAGGGGAGGAGGAGGAGGAGGAGGAGGAGGAGGAGGAGGAGGAGGAGGGGGAGGGGGAGGGGGGAGGAGGAGGAGGAGGGGGAGGAGGAGGAGGAGGAGGAGGAGGAGGGGGAGGAGGAGGAGGAGGGCCCCCCCGCCACGCCAGGTGGGCCGGCGGCGGGGGCCTGCGCGAGTTGGCGCCGTGGTGCCACGCAGTCCGACGGACAAGCAGTCCAGGCGGAGGCACCAGCACCGGGGGGCCCCGGGACACGCCTCTTGACAGGCACGGGCCCCAGGATTCCCCCAGACGTGCGTGCAGTTACTACCTACCAGACCACCCCAACCCAACCCGAAGACCCGAATTTCGGGTTGGGGGGGGTAAGGGTTCCACGCGTGTTTTTTCGACGTTTCCCGACCCCCCCCCACTAGAAATCGAGGGTAAATCTGAGCCTTCGGGTTGGGTTGGGGTGGTTTCGGCGTTCGTCTTCCTCCCCACGTCCCAGCTCTTCCCGCGGCCCGCGGCCCAAAGAGGTCCCAGGAGCCGACCGGGAGCCCACGACGGGAACCGACCGGGAGCCCACGACGGCCCACGGCCCCAAGAGGGCCCCCCGCCACGCCAGGTGGACTGGCGGGGGGCCCTGCGCGAGGTGGCGCCGTGGCGCCGCGCAGTCCGACGAGCAGTCAGGGCGAAGGCACCAAAATCAGGGGGCCCAGGGACACACAAATGAAGCAGACATAGGTCCCAGGGTCCCCATATCTTCGTATGTTTTCTGGGTTGTCGTTTCCCCCCTCACTTCCTACAGTTTCCCATATTTTCCTGGGAGTCGCCGATCACTTGTGTGTGTGTGTGTTTTTGTTCCCCTCCTGGCAAAAGAGGCCCCCAATAAGCCTCAAGAGGCCCCCCCTGGGCCCAAAAGAGGCGCCGAAACGGGCCCCGAGGCGCTCCAAGACTGCCTCCAAGAGGCTCCGCCAGGCCCCCGAAGCAGCTCCCAAGACGCCCACAAAGAGTCCTCCGGATAACAAAGAGCACCCCCCCTTAACCCCTGAGTGGTTATTATCCCCGGGTCAGATAGAATTGATTGTGGAGAGGGGCGGCGAGGCCGAACTTGACTATCGCGGGGGGAAGTTGCGAATCGAAGTTGTTATCTTCTTATGCTGACTATCAATATCATCAAAAACGCTGAGCATGGCAATGGAGGTCTCATCAAGGCCAAGGCCAAGGCCAAGCCGCCCAGGGACCCGACCGCGCTCGAGCCCAAGCACACGACCATCGAGGAGGCAAACGCTGCCGCCCAGGCCTGCAGCAAGTGCCTGCCGTGCAAGGACGGCACCAAAGGGTGCCGAGCCTGCATGGGCGAATGGTTCGAAGTGGTACGCGAGATAGATTTCTTGGCCAGGAGCGCCAGGGACCTCTCCTGCGCAGGCCACCTGGAAGCGCAAGACTCGAGGACACCAAGGACAGTTTTGTGCGAGGATCTAATTACACGAGACCCCAAGATCATCATCATCATCATCATCATCATCATCATCATCATCATCATCATCATCATCATCATCAGCATCATCATCATCATCATCATCATCATCATCATCATCATCATCACCATCACCATCACCAACACCATCACCATCACCATCATCATCAACATCATCATTATCAGTATCATCAGTAGCATAAGTATCCGTATCAGTATCAGTATCAGTATCAGTATCAGCATCAGCATCATCATCATCAGCATCATCATCATCATCATCATCCGCTGGGAAAATCGTTTATTATCCCCCCAGACCCCGAATTTTAGTATCCCCAGGGGTTCAATCACGGGTAGTCGGTCAGTGCCCCCAAGAAGCCCACGACGCCTCAACCGTGGACTCCCCGCCTCTTCTGGGGCTCAGCGGAAGGAGGAGGAGGAGGAGGAGGAGGAGGAGGAGGAGGAGGAGGAGGAGGAGGAGGAGGAGGGGGCGGAGGAGCAGGAGGAGGACGAGGATGGCGCAAGCGTCTTGACTGAAAGTGGAACGAACGAGGAGGGCGAACGGACAGCAGAAAGGAACCAAGGCCAGCAACAGTGCCAGCACAGAGACGCCCAGAGACACACACAAAAGTCATCTGATGGCCTCGATGTTAGATCGCCGTCGACGTCGACGACGAGACCTCCTTTGCTTTTGCAGGTCGTTGTAAAAGGTCGGCAGAGAGCAAGCTGCCAGGATTATATCGATCGTCCTAAGAGGCTGTGGATCTTCTGGCTTAAGAGCCATTGCTGTTCGCGTTGGAATTTCGTCGGCGTGTGGGATAGTTGCATATCCCAAACCCCTCCCCTGGGAGCCCTGTCCGGCCGACTTGGAGGGGGGGAGTCCCCCAGGGATTCTGGCAGATTCGTTTCTCAGACGCGCTACCACCCCACCAGATCATTCCAATTTGGAGCTCCGAGGATGCCAAGATGGGTCACAAGACGGCCCGAGCTGGCCCAAGGATAACATAAGAGGCCCCCAAGACGCCGTGAGAGAATTCCGAAGATGCCCCCTAGCAGGCAATAGTGACAATGTTTTCCCCAATCATTACTTGCACTGAAGGAGTCCTAGCGGAAATTGCAAGATTTGACGAAATGTCCCACCGATTTTGGTAGTCGGCTGGTTTCCTGGGTTCCCGGTTTCGAATTCCCGGGTTTCTGGTTATTGGTTCCAGGCCGATGTTGGTGGGTTCCGGGTTTCCGGGCTCTCGGTCGATCTCCTCATCGATCTCCTGATCGATCCCACGATTCATTTCAAACCATCCACTGATTGGGTTTTTCTCTGGTGTAATGGGTGTCTGAAAGACTCAGGGCCCCCAAGATCGATTCAAGACGGACCAACCTGCCAACAGGAGGGCTCCACCACGGCCCACGGGCCCCAAGGTGGCCCAAGACGCCACCAGGGCGTCCCAAGAGACCCCCACGAGGGACCCAAAAGTTAGGTCGGGCGAACAATAAAAAAAGTACCCCCCCCAATGCTCACAAATATGCAAGAATGGTCAAAAACATCGTCCCCAGACTATCTGAATATCTTTGAGTATTCCTCCTGTAGGGGGACATGCCCGACTTGACCAAAGGATGGGGAAACCAACTC
>CAUYUJ010015533.1:210000-227500 GCA_963575745.1 Prorocentrum cordatum | reverse complement strand
GATGATGAGGAGGAGGAGGAGGAGGAGGAGAACGCCAGGATCTCAAGGGAGAAGGTCTTGTCCTTCTCACTTCCCCCCCTCGCTCGCCACCCTCTCCCCGGAGCGCGGAGCGCGCCAGGGGCGGCGCCGTAGGCGCCGACCCCGGGGGGGCAGCCAGCGCAGATCCAGCAGAGCGGCGCGGACCGCCGAGACATCGTGCCCAGGCCGCGTTCTTTGGCGGCGAGCCAGGGGGGGGGGGAAAGGGAAAGGGGGCGGGCCTTGGTGGCAGGCTCAGAAGGCCTCCGAGTGCACCAAAGGGCCAGGCGGGGTCTCTGGTAAGGCCCGCCGCCTTCTGAGAAGGCCTGCCCCCTCTCATTTCCCACCTGGGCCAGCAGGAGAACCCATAATCCAACACACACACACTCACACACACACACACACACATCTCACACATTATTTGTATACAGATGCGCATACATATAAATATACATATCAATCTAGGACATACAGCTGTACATTTGTATGTGTACGTACCCATTTGTTAAATATATGTATGCATATTTACACACATATATATACAGTATACCTATACGACCACCCTTCGGGTGATAAGGAGGTTCGGGGGGGCAGGAACCAACGTCTCACTCGATCGGTCTCACTATCGATCTCACTATCGATCTCAGTATCGGTCTCGCTCGATCGATCTCCCTCGATCCATCTCACAATCGATCTCACTCGATCTATCTCACAATTGATCTGACTATCGATCGCACAATCGATCTCACAATCGATATCACATTCGGTCTCACTATCGATCTCACTATCGATATCACAACCGCTATCACAATGAACGTCATCATCATCATCATCATCATCATCAACAACATCAACACCAACATCATCATCACCAACATCATCATAAGCGGGACGCCGTCCTCATCATCAACACCAGCATCATCATCATCATCATCATCATCATCATCACGGTCATCAACATCATCGGGACACCACCATCATCATCATCATCACCATCATCACAATCAGCATCATCATCAACATCATCATCATCAGCAGCATCGGGACACAGTCATCGTCATCATCATCATCATCATCAGCAGCAGCAGCAGTATCATCATCGGGGCACCATCATGATCACCATCGTTATCATTATCATCATCATCATCGGGACACCATCATCATCATCTCATCCTCATCATCGACATCATCATCATCACAGGCATCATCAACATCATCATCAGCATCATCATCATCGCCATCATCGGGGCACCATCATCATCATTACCAACATCAGCATCAACATCATCAGCATCATCATCATCACCATCGGGACGCCATCCTCATCAACATCATCATCGTCATCACCATCAGAAAAATCATCATCATCGGGACGCCATAATCATCATCAACCTCATCATCATCGACATCATCATCATCATCGGGACACAATCATAATCAGCATCATCAACATCAACATCATCATACTCATCATCATCGGGACACCGTCATCGTCATCATCATGATCATCAACATAATCATCATGATCATCATCATCCTCATCATCGGGACACCATCATCATCATCGTCGTCATCATCATCATCGACATCATCGTCATCATCATCATCATCATCATCATCATCGGGACACCATCATCATCATATCAGCATCATCATCATCATAATCATGATCATCGTCGTCATCATCATCATCAGCATCACCATCATCATCATCATCATCGTCATCATCATCATCATCATCAGCATCATCATCATCATCATCATCATCATCATCATCATCATCATCATCATCATCATCATCATCATCTCATCATCATCATCATCATCATCATCATCATCATCATCATCATCATCATCATCATCATCGCGGGACACCGCGGGACACCGGCAGGACACTGCGGGGCACCACGGGACACCGCGGGACACCGCGGGACACCGGCGGGACACCGGCGGGACACCGCGGGGCCCCGGCCGCCAGGAAGGGAATCATTTGGTCCGGCCGCGCCTCAGCCACACGGTACACCAGCGGGACACCGGCGGGACACCGCGGGGCCCCGGCCGCCCAGAAGGGAATCATGCGGTCAGGCCTCGCCTCAGCCACGGGAGACTTTCTCTCGCCCGCCCACGCAGCTTCGCCTCGCCCGCACGGCACGCACGAACACGAAACCGAAATCGATTTCCCGGTAGGGGGGCTCTCCGTTCCACTTCGATCTCACCCCCCAACCTCCGACAACATGCACTACATTACAGATGTACGTATACACATGACACTGGGATCGGTGATGGAATCGAGACTCCGAAATGAATCGGATCGGCGGGAATCGGCTGCGAAGTCGAGAGAAGTCGAATCGGTGGGAATCGGCAGGCTGATACGGCCCCAAATGAGAAACCGAAACCCAAATCGGAATCCGAAGTCAAATCGAATCGGAATCGGAACCGAACCGAATTGAGTCGGAGGACTCGGAATGGGCCCCAGGCTCGCCACCGAGTTCCTTCCTCGGGATCGGCAGCCCCTGGCGGGCGGCGGGCGGGCCCGCTGACGAACGACGCCGAGGACGGAGAAGGCGACGGCCACGGCGACGACGACGACGACGACGGCGATGCTTCGAGGTCGGCAGCCCGCGGCGGGCGGCGCCTGATGGGCAGCAGGTTGAGCAGGTTCAGCAGCAGGCCCCAGGACGCCAGGCGCAGCAGCAGGTCCGAGCCCAGGGCCGCGCCGGCGGCCTCCCCACACGCCGCGGCCTCGTCGCCGTCGCCGCTGCCGCCGCTCGTCGTCGTCGACGTCGCCGTCGCCATCGCCATCGCCGTCGCCGTCGCCGTCGCCGTCGCCGTCGCCGTCGCCGCCGTCGCCGTCGCCGTCGCCGTCGCCGTCGCCGTCGTCGTCGTCGTCGTCGTCGTCGTCGTCGTCGTCGTCGTAATCGTCGTCCGCTGTGGTCCTCGTCCTCGTCCTCGTCCTCTCGCCCGACGAGGGCTCGTGAGCTGGTCGGCGTGCAGGGTGGGCTGCGGGCGTGCTCGTGCGGAGTGGTGAATGGCTGCCTCGAGGGCTCGGGCGTGCGGCGCGAGGGGGGAGCGACGAGGCCAGACTCGTTGGCGAGCCGGGGGGGCAGTGGGAAGGAGCAGGCCCTCTCGGAAGGCTCGGGAGCCCCCTTGGCCTCCTGACAAGCTGTTTCTTCGCCGTCCCCGGAGACGCAGGACACCTCTCGGAAGGCGCGGGGGCTTCTGAGAAGTTCCGCCGCCTTCCGAGAAGGCCTTCACCTTCTCACTTCCCCCCATCGCTCGCCGCCGAGAGACGAGACGACGACACGGGCGCCAGGCTGTGTGCGCTCCGCTACAAGGGAGGTGGCCTGTGCCAAGAGGGTGGCTAGTGCGGAGAAGGAGGAGGAGGAGGAGGAGAAGGAGGAGGAGGAGGAGGAGGAGGAGGAAGAGAAGGAGGATGAAGAGGAGGAGGAGAAGGAACGGGGGGGAGGAGGAGGAGGAGGAGGAGGAGGAGGAGGAGGAGGAGGAGGAGGAGGAGGAGGAGGAGGAGGAGGAGGATGAGAGGAGGAGGAGGAGGAGGAGGAGGAGGAGGAGGAGGAGGAAGGGGGGGGAGGAGGAGGAGGAGGAGGATGAAGAGGAGGAGGAGAAGGCGGAGGAGGAGGAGGAGAAGGAAGGGGGGGAGGAGGAGTAGGAGGAGGAGGAGGAGGAGGAGGAGGAGAGGCATGTTCTTCCACAACGCCATGGCACAAATGGCCCCACGACGTAAGACGGGAGACCGCTGGGCAAAGCGGGAACGTCACACGAGACGTCGCCAAGAATGAGCAGCGACTAAGGAAGGAAGGAAGCAAAACAAGGAAGTGGCAGCATGACAAGCAGAGCAGCAACCGGAGAAAGGATGGGTCGAGGACCGAGCGCCCGGGAGGGAAGGGAGAGACAAATGAACAAGGGGTGGTGAATCAGCGCTAGAGCTCGCGAGCGCGGGTGCCCTCGAAAAGCGCCCACCCGCACCAGGGACTCACGCGAGCAGCCCGGGCGGGGGTCGAGGGTCCGAGTGCAGCTGGAGGGAAGGGGGAGGGGAGCGAGTCGGCGGTGGACAAACCTCCCTTTAGTAGACCTCCCCTTCGTGAAAACGGCCTGGGACCGAAACCGACGGACCTGGACCCGCAAAAATGACGGCCGCGACGCCCTCTCTCGGGTCGGGCGAAAGGGGGGGATAGCAAAGGGGGGGTTTGAGAATCAGCTCACGTAGCTGATTTTCCCGGCGCCGGGAGGCGCCGGAGGCCGCTATGTATCGAGGAATGGGCCCCTCGGTGAGGCCGAAACCAGCTGCATGCAGCAAATTTCGTAACCCCCCCTTTCCCAATCCCCCCCTTTCGCCCGACCCGACTCTCGCGAACCGAAAACGGCCAATTCCTCAATCGACGTGTCAGGGTAGGAGGTGTGTCCACCCCCGAGACGAGATGGGAGAGGAGGGGGGGACAGGAGCAGGAGGATGAGAGAGCCGCTCGCCACTGAGACGGCACAGCTAAAGGGAAATTAGGACACACAAATAAATACACACAAATAAAAATAGTCCCCATATTTTCTCATATTTTCTGGGTTTTTGTCTTCCCCCCCAATTCCCATATTTTCCCATATTTTCCTGGGAATCGAGGATTAATTGTGTCTGTGTGTTTTTTTCCCTCCTGAACAGCAGATCACGGAGGCGTGCGCAGCCAGCTCGCGGGCGCGCGCGCGCGAGCCGCGTGCAGCTGCCCCGCGAGGGAACACGCCGCCCCCGAGAGATCGGCGCGACGAAGGCACGCCCGCAGCTGAAGCGCCGACAGGACGCGCTGCGCGCGGGAGCCCCTGCGCACGACCGCCCCCCCGCAGGAAGGAGAAGGGGAAGGGCTGGCAGCGCGCAAAAGGGGGTAGCGGGAGGGGGGGAGGCTGCTTAGGAGGAGGCTGCTTCTTAGAGGGCGCCGGTCGTACATCTCTTGATAAGGCCGGCACCGTCTAAGAAACAGCCTTCTTCTACCCCTACCGCATTTTGCGCGTAGCGGAAAGGGAGTGCAGGCCCGGGAGGGAGGCAGAGGGAGGAGTCAGGGAAGAGGAGGGCAGATGGAGGATGCTTGAGGGGTGTGGCGAGAGAAAGGAGAAGCAAAGAACGTGAGGCGTGCGGTATCGATAACCACGCCGAGTACCGAAACCAAACTTATTGATATCACGCTCAGCTCCACCCCCCTTGGGGAGAGAGAAGGGAGGACGAGGGAGGAGGAATGGAGGACGGGGATTTGGCGGGACGGAGGAGGCCGAAGGAAGAGGGCGGAGGCAGGGGAGGAGGGCAGGGGGGCTGACGCGGGCGGGGCAAGGCGGGTGCGCTCCCGCCATGTCTGACATCCTGCCAACCCACCCATCCCTTGCCATTGCGCCGCGTCTTCTCTATCCGCCGACGCGTGTCATAGCGGACCTGGAACTCGGAAGGAGAACCCCACTGCGTTATGCGCAATCGGGAATGCAGTGAACTGCGTCCACTGGAGGAGGAGGTGGCGGATGAGCACGAGGAGGATGAGGATGAGCATGAGCACGAGGGGAAGGAGGAGGAGGAGCAAGGACGAGGACGAGGACGAACAACAGCAGACGCTGGAGCGGAAGTGAGGGACAGGAGGCGCAGGAGGCGCAGCAGGGCTGGAGTGGAAGGCGGGCGGAGGGGAAAGAAGGGGGGGGCAGCCATGAAAAAGGACTTGTGTCCAGAAAAGTGGCCCGCGCTGGGGCGAGAGCGCTATTCTTAATGGCGATAGCAAGGCGCCGATCCGAAAATGGGGCCCACGCTGCAGCGGGGGACACTCCTCTGAAACACCGCAAACAATCGGACTGCACACATCCCATAAGACGCATACCCGTTGTGAATCTGGTGCGTAAGGAACATCAACCACTGCGCGGAGATGGCCGAAGATCTGCCCAGCAGGGAGAGAGGAGAGCAGAGTATACTCAGAATGTGCAGTTGTGGACGAGGGCGCCGCATCGCCGATGCATCGGCGCCGTCGGCGATGCATCGGCGCGAATAGAAGAATCACAAACGCCATAAACACAGACTGTTGGCGCTCCGAACGGATTTCTTGGATCCCCGGGGGGGGGCAGCGCGGATCCGAGAAACCCGCGCGGAGCACCAAACATCTATGTTCATGGGTGTGTTCTTCACGCGAAGCAGAGCGGGCTCTGCCTCGAGCCGCAGGAGCGATGCAGCGGCGAGGCGGCGCGAGCCTCCGCGACCCCAGCCCAGAGGCCGAGAGGCCGAGAGAAGCCCGCGGGCAGCGCGGCCGCAGCCCGCGGGCGCAGAGCCCTCGCGGACCCGCGGCGGCGGCGGCGGGACGCCCCCCCTTCGGTGGCAGCTCCCTTCGGTCGGCTCCTGCGAGTCGACGCTGGTCGACGCTAAATCAACGCGAATCGACGCTAGCCAGGACGGCGCTCAAGCCGGCGCTGCATCGGCGCCATCTCGTCGACTCCCAGGCGCTGGCCGACGCCAAGGAGGGAAATAAAATGGTGTACCAGGCTCCCACGGTTGGCTACCCAACGCGGCGGCGGCGGCGGCGGGACGCCCCCCCCACCCACACCCAACCAGCGGCACCAGGGCCGCCGCGGCCCCGAGCACGGGGCCCGCGATCGCGATGAGGCCTCCGCCCGGCCGCGTTGAGGAAGCCTCCCAAAGGTGGGGTCCGAGTGGATGGGATCGGAGGATCGCGCCGCATCGGCGATGCACCGGCGATGCATCAGCGATGCGCCCGCGGAGTCGGCGATGTATCAGCGCCGCGTGCGTGGAGAAACTCGGGCCCCACGTCGAGCCGCATCGCCAATGCATCGGCGAGATGCAATCATCGGCGATGCGGCGAGATCCTCCGACACCATCCACTCCGCCCCCATCTGGGAGGCCTGGAGTGGGCGGCGCGCACGAGGGGAGGGCGGGAAGCTTCTGAGAAGGAGGCTGCTTCTCAGAAGGCGACGGCACTACACGTGCAGACGAGGCCCGCGCCTTCCGAGAAGCAGCGGTGCCTCTGAGAAGCCCTCTGCGCGCGGCCGAGCCCTGGAGGGGGGGGCAGCTGCACGCAAGAGGAGGGAGAGGAGGAGGCGGAGGCGGAGGCGGAGGAGAGGGAGGGGGAGGGGGAGGGAGGAGGAGGAGGAGGAGGAGGAACAAGAGAGGAGGAGGAGGAACAAGAGGAGGAGGAGGAGGAGGAGGAGGAGGAGGAGGAGGAGGAGGAGGAGGAGAGGAGGAGGAGGAGAGGAGGAGGAGGAGGAGGAGGAGGAGGAGGAGGAGGAGGAGGAGGAGGAGGAGGAGGAGGAGGAGGAGGAGGGAGCAGGAGGAGGCGGAGGATTGACCCTAGCCAAGAGTACCCTCTGGTGCGCAACCTGAGCGGGCGCACGAGCCAATTCTGTCGCACCGCGTTCGGCGATCAGGGGGCCCCCACCCAAGGTCACTCCGGCGAAAGGTCGCTCGCACGTGCAGCCGAGGGGGTGGGGAAGGGCGAGAGGCGCCTAGAGCCCTGGACCCCATCTTTCCGCATCATTTCTCGACTCGGATCGACCTGTGAGGGTCCCGGGGCCCGAAAAGGCGCGACAACGCCCGGCTCGAAAAACATGTGGCGCCAGGATCTCAGGGTCCCTCTGCGCGTGGCCGAGTCTTGGAGGGTGGGGGGGCGAGAGGCGGCGCGCGGGGGAGCTCCACGGCGCCGGCAGGCGCAGGTCGTCTTCTCGAGGGCCTTCGGGCGTGCGCCCTCATACCTCAAAAATCAAAATGGCTGGGCCGTTGTGTGCAATGCTGTGGGCGAGCCCGAACCCGATCTACTTTCAACTGCTTCCGGAGGAGGAGGAGGAGGAGGAGGAGGAGGAGGAGGAGGAGGAGGAAGTGGAGGAGGAGGAGGGGAAGAGGAGGAGGAGGAAAGAGGAGGAGGAGGGGGAGGAGGAGGAGGAGGAGGAGGAGGAGGAGGAGGAGGAGGAGGAGGAGGAGGAGGAGGAGGAAGTGGAGGAGGAGGAAGTGGAGGAGGAGGAGGAGGAGGAGGAGGAGGAAAGAGAAGGGGTGAGGTCCAGTCGTCCTGCTGCCACGAAGAGCGCCGAAAGGCAGGTATCGTAAGGACTCCTGCTGCCACCGCGAGCTCCGTCCAGACCTGTTCCTCCTCCTCCTCCTCCTCCTCCTCCTCCTGCTGCTGCTTCTCCAAGGGGGAGGGGACGGGGGCAGACCTCGTCCCGCCCCGCGCCTGAAGGGGCGGGAGCAGGGGGATGTCAAGACGGGGGGCCGCGAGCCATAACGGGGGAGGTGACTTGCTCGCAGAACGCGGACCCCAGATATCTCGACTCCCTCTCCAGGCCGTTCTCGACCTGGCCGTTGTCAGTGGATCGAGCTGGCCGCCTCGACTCTGGTGTCCATTCATCGACCCGGCCGTCGACCAGGACGCCCCGACGTCTCGACACCGATGTCAGCTTATCGGGCTGGCCGCTTCTTGACGATTCCAGGGCCAGGGGAAGGGCCCCCGGTCGCTTGCTCACCATTGCCATCGCTCGGGCGACGTCCATTCCCCGTGCATTGTTCTGTTTCGTGCGTGGTTTTCGCAGGATGCTCCTCGATGGTCCTCGCCGACGAACATTGCACAGGTCCAAGCGATGCCAAGAGGAAGGTGTGGGAAGAGATGAGGGAGGCCTTTCTGGGGTCGGGCGCCTCGTCGCCTCTGGGCTGGAGACCGCCTCGGAACCCTGGAGCCGCCCGGATACGAACAGGACGTCGGCGCCTCCAGAGCAGGTTCAGGAGGCAGATCTAGAGGGCACCGCGGTGCTGCAAGTCACGTGAATTGAGCCATGCTGATGCGATGCATGCTGCGTGGCGTAGGCTAACCGGTTACAGCTCCCATGAGATGCAAGCCATGTCGTATCTAGAGGGCACCGCGGTGCTGCAAGTCACGTGAATTAAGACATGTTATGTGCATGACGATCAAAAACGGGTCTTACGCGTGGCACAGCGAACTTACGCGGTGGCTTACGAGGGCCACCAGCGCGGCAAGCCACGTTTGAGACGAAGGTGCTTACGTGGGGAACTTACGCGCGAATGTCCGCGCAGTCGAACCCGTTGTTGTTGCGTCGCTCATGTGGTAAAAACCATGCGGTGTAACCCATGTGGTGCCTGTGCGGTGCCACGCTGTGCGGTGCATGCTGCGTGGTGTAGGCTGAGCGGTGACAGCTCCCATAGGATGCAAGCTATGCCGTATAGGCTAGATGATGACAACGGTGTCAGCGGGACTCGCCTGAACGCGGCGCCCATGTCCGCCTTCCAGAGCGCGGGCGCTTCGCCCACACGCGCCACAAAGGCTCTGCATGTGCCGAACGGAGCGTCGATGGCTTCATGGCCGAGGCGCTCCTTCGTTGCAAAAGCCAGGTGGTGCCATCGATGTGGTGCAAACCGCGCGGCGCATAACGATGCGGCCGCCCACGGGCCACCCACGGGGCGCCCGACGACGGCGGTCACCACCCGGAGCACCGGGCGAGAGCCCCGGAGGAGCCACCTGGCGGACGGGGCGGCGCCCACGACCAGCCACCAACTGGGCACCAGCCACCTCCTCCTCCTCCTCCTTCGCCTCCTCCTCCTCCTCCTCGTCCTCCTCCTGTCCCTCCTCCTCCTCCTCCTCCTCCTCCTGCCCTACGTCCTCCTCCTCCTCCTCCTCCTCTTCCTCCTCCTCCTCCTCCTCCCCCTCCTCCTCCAACTGGGCAGCAAGCGAAACTTGCCCGACTCGCCCAGCCCAGGGAGCCACCCGCGAGGGACGCACGGCTGGCCACCGGCTGGGCACCAGGCGACCCCCCCCCGCGGGGCCACCCCCAACGCACGGGGCGCACAAGATCGCGTCCAGGACGCGCCCAAGACTGGCCATCAGCCGGGCACGCGGCGGAACCCCGGCTGGCTACTCATGGTGTGGGCATCGTTTAACCTATCCCTATCCCCGTGAACGTTGCCTGGCCGATCGACACCCTAGATGGGGATATGAGCCGTTCCCTCCAGGCTTCAAGGTGTGCGTCCCCAACTGGGGTGCAAGGATGCTGGGGGTCTGGATGGGGATGGGGATGGGGATCGGCGAAACGATACCGATGGTGGGCCTGGTTCCCACCGCCACCGCCAGAAGTTAGAGGGGGAGGAGGTCCTCCTCAACGAACGCAAAAAAGAATCTAAACGCAAACACTGCTCTGTAAATCCGAACACAAACAACCGTGTCCATGTGTGTTTGTGCGCGTGTCTCCGTCGTCGCCTTCTTCGTCATCGAGAAAGGGCCCCCGCCCGGCGTGCTCTGGAACGCGTCTCACCGCTTGCTCGAGCTGCGCCCAGCCGTGGCGACGAAGGGAACACCAGGAGACCCAAGGAAGCGAGGACGGCACAATTCCCCTCCTCCTCCTCCTCCTCCTCCTCCTCCTCCTCCTCCTCCTCCTCCTCCTCATCCTCCTCCCTGCAGGTCCTCCTCACCGCTCGTCCCAGTGAGCAAGCCGCGAATACACATACAAACACACGTACAGAGACAGGGCCGCCCTGCCGCTGCAGAGCTACGCTCGCACCCTTCACTTTGAGCCAATTGCGCCACATATAAAGAAGAGCCATCTAACTTGGAGGAGGAGGGAGGAGGGGGAGGAGGAGGAGGAGGAGGAGGAGGAGGAGAAGGAGGAGGAGGAGGAGGAGGAGGAGGAGAGGAAGAGGAGGAGGGGAGGAGGGAGGAGGAGGAGGGGGAGGGGAGGGGGAGGAGGAGGAGGAGGAGGAGGAGGAGGAGGAGGAGGAGGAGGAGGAGGAGGAGGAGGAGGGAGGAGGGAGGAGGAGGAGGAGGAGGAGGAGGAGGAGGAGGAGGAGGAGGAGGAGGAGGAGAGGAGGAGGAGGAGGGGAGGAGGAGGAGGAGGAGGAGGAGGAGGAGGAGGGATGAGTGCCTTCCCGCCCGCCTTCGTGCGAAGGCTGCGCCGCGCCCTTCATCTCCACGGCGGCCCCCAGGAAGGGCACGAACACCATGGGGCCACACGCGACTCCTGCACCGCCGCAGCAGCATTGCAAGCGGGAGGGGAACCGATGGGTGAGGACAGAAATCCTCCTGCTCCCCGCCCTCCCAAAGGCCGCTGCATGTTCTCCGAAGGGCTCTGGGGGGCCCCCCCGCTCCCTCAAGAGAGCTCAGCAGAGCTTCAGAAAGTGGTCGGACGGACGGGCGAGGCGGGGAAATGTCCCCAGCCCAGGGGCGGGCGGCGGGAGCGATCACCGAGATCGGGTTCATCTTCCCTCGGTGGAACACATCGCCGATACTGGTGCTGGCGCCACCATCTAGGCCTCCGAGGGGGGAGAAGGGGGGGTGCGGGAACGAGCCGCAAACAGCGAGCAACTGCCGTGGGCGCAGAGGGCGACTCAGAGATGGGCGACGGTCGCGCGCGAGCACGCCGGCCCTTCGGAGATGACTGGGACAATCTGTAGCGGGCCAGGGATACGGGCCTCCTCCTCCCCGCCCCCCGGGCTCCGCCTCCTCCTCCTCCTCCTCCTCCTCCTCCTCCTCCTCCTCCTCCGCCTCTACCCTCGCGGGCGAAAGCAAAACGCCCAGCCTCTCCGGCTCCAGCATGGCCTACCGAACGCCCTGGGCGTCTCTACTCCGCCAGCCTGCCGTGGGCTTTTTTCTGGAGTCAGTGGGGGGGGGGGGACGAGGGCGGCGGGGAGGCAGACGGGAGAGGGATCGGACGAGCGAGGAGGGAGGCACGGGGACGAGCGAGACAGCAGAGGGGGGAGGGGGGAGGAGGAACGCCACACGAGGGAAGAGAGGAAGCACGGGCGGAAGAAGAGGCGGGAGGGAGGTGGAGGAAGACGGCGCGGGCAAAGAGAGGCAGGGTGCGAGGCAGGCAGGTGGAAGGCGAGGGAGGCAGGGACCTCGTATTGGGGTCGGGGGAGGAGGAGGAGGAGGAGGAGGAGGAGGAGGAGGAGGAGGAGGAAGAGGAGGAGGAGGAGGAGGAGGAGGAGGAGGAGGAGGGAGGAGGAGGAGGGAGGAGGAGGAGGAGGAGGAGGAGGAGTCGCCGAGGGCGTCGTGGCGTCATGGCCGAGGCCTTCTTGGAAGCTTCTGGCCCCTCCACAGAAAGAACCCCCCGCTCTCTCTGACAACTTCCGCCTCCTGGGCCCCAGCCCCCCCTGCGCGCGACGCCCGGGCGGCGGAGGCGAGGGATGGGGGCGGGCCAAGTCAGGCCAGCTTGCAGTGCGCGCCCAGGGGGTTGCTAAGAGCGCTGCGCCACGCGTGAGGTCACGCGCCCTCTCAGAACGTGCACGTCTGGAGTTGGGCCTGCCAGTCGAGGGGAGGGAGGCGAACGAGACGGGCACAGTCAACCCGCATAGGAAGGATGCGCGATGAGGATGCAAGGGCCCTGGACGCCCATTTCGAAGCTTTTCGAGCGGGCCGCGGCCACCGAGAGCGGCCAAGGATGGGCCGAAAAGGTAAGGATGCAAGGGCACCCCTTGGGAAGGCTGCCCATCCTTACTACGCGGGTTGACAGTAAGGGGGGTTTGGGGCGGACGGGGGGGCGACTGCTTGCCAAGACTCGGAGCAGGGCGAGTTGCGACATCGGCAGCCCAGTCCAACTGCCGCGCCTTTCCGAGCTGTGTCCGGCCGTGGCGACGGGAGGGCCACCCGAAGGCCAACGACCGCTGTCTCCACCAAGCATGACGCATATCCGTGGACGCGCTCTCTTCCGAAGGAGCGCTTTGAACGATTACATGTGTTTGGTTATGATGTTCCGACCTACTTCAGCCCTGATCACCAGAAAGAATTTCGAGCGCCACAAAAGTACCGAACCCCCAGGGTTTTCACGTGGTCGGGCCTTGGGGGACACTCGTCTGACACTGTTTCGACACTGTTTCGACACTTTTCTGGGTGCTCGAACTTATTTCTGGGATGTGGTCCTTGAGTACGATGGGAGCAACAATATCGTTTGGTTGGACTGTGCTGGAACTCCTTCGCTACCACCCCAGCGCGAAACAGACCCGAAGAGCGAATCGCGGTGGCACCACACGAAGTTTCAGAGATCTTGCTTCGGCTGCCCGAGTGAATTAAATACGTTGCCGTGTGGGCTGCAACGGGTCTTCGGACATGTTGATTGTTCGCGGCCTCGGCGAAACCGTCGGCGCGTGGGAGGCGCTTGCTCCCATGCCCATATCACTCCTTACCTCAAGCCCGTCCCCCTGGGGGCTCATTACGCCAATTTGACATACGGATGTTTTTGTTGAATGGCTACGCGAGCGCGCGATAGTATGCCTGCCGCCCAACGCGCAAACCCCGCACGGCGAGGCTCGCGGATCTGGGCACAGGTAGAGCAAAACCAGACGCGAAAGATAGCACACTGAAGCTGTGGACGACCCTGGAGGAGAATGAAGGGCTGGCGGCGGATGGCGACAACATAATGCAGGAGGACTCTCAATCAAAATGAAGAATCGCCCAGGACGGTGCTGCGTGACGGCGGCACCCCCAGGGCACTTCTGAGCCGACGTCCTGCAATATCCTGCCACATCCCGCCAGGCCGAACACGCTTGCACCGGTGCGGATGGTGCGCGCCGCGACGATACTACGACGCATCAGCACCCGCGGATCGTCTACACCAGGAGCGGCGAAATCGGCGGCTCCCGCTGGCGCCTGCGGCCTCAGTCCACCCACTTGGTCAGGTAGTTGCTGGCTTTCAGCGCGGCGGCAACTTGCTCGGAGTCCGCCACCGCACCGTGCTGCGACTGGTGTGTTGGGCACCCTTACAATGTGAGCTCTCGTCTTTGGCTCTGCCCTCCAACGGCAATACTTCGGTTCGTTCCCTCCTCCCCTTCCTCCTCTTCTTCCTCCTCCTCCTCTTCTTCCTCCTCATCCTTTTCCTTCACCACCTCCTCCTTTTCCTTTTCATCCTCCTCCTTTTCGTCTTCTTCCTTCACATACTCCTTTACCTCCCCCGCCCCTTCCTCCTCCTCCTCCTCCTCCTCCTTCTTCTCCTCCCCTTCCTCCTCGTCCTCTTCCTCCGACGCAGCCATCCCCACCCCCACGGGATGCTGCCCGTGAAAGGGTTGATCACACCAGGGTGCAAGGCAACGGTGACTTTCGCGCTGCGGCACATGGTCGTTGCTCAAAGGGGGGCGCTCGGTAATGAAAGGAACGAGGACAAACTGGGAAAGAGAGGAGGCGGGAGAGGGGAGCGAAAAGGAACCACCCGAACCCCGACGGAGCCCCAGAGCTCCCAGGGGACGCGAGCTTTCAGCCATGAACGTTGGCCCCTGAAAGTTGTGGCCTCGTCGTCCCCCGACGCTCTCCACGTCCCCCCTCCGTTGTCTAGGGCCGGTGGCGTGTCGCAGGCTTGGCTTTACACGGCGGGACGCAGCACAAGCAAAAACGAGCAGGTGGCGGCGAGGGCCCGCGGGGCAAGTGGCCAGAGCAGGCGCGGCCAGCGCGTGCCGTACGGCTGTGGGCAAGCCGGTGAGGACGGACCCCCGCCAATGCATTTGCCCTGTTCTGTGTTGTTGTTGTTGTTGAACATTATTTATTCTAAAGAATAATTATTGTTGGGCCCCCTGGTGCGCGCCCCCCCTGCGCCGCCTAGGCCGCAGCTACATTTTCATCATTTTCGTGAGGAAGCCTCGGGTAAAACGATGTGATCCAGATCCGGTTGTTTTGTTGTAATCCGTTTTCCCTTACAAAAAAACACTATAAAATGACATTTCTTGTTCTAATATAATCAAATTTCAAGAATCCCTTGCAAAAAATAAGGTAAAGTGGACATTCGCGCGCGCAAGACGAAATCCTTCCAAAAGCTTAGTGTTCGGAGCGATTTTAACATAAAAACATCAAAAAACCAATGGTTTTTCAACAAAAAAATGTCAAAATCTCATCCCGCGCGCTCTTGCGGATTCGTAGGAAACCCAACACTTTTTAAACATTTCTGTCAAACGGGCTTTTGCGAGCAACTTTTTCGAACTTCTGCGACAACGGTTGCGCACCTGCCAGGGCCATCATCCCTGTCAAATAATACCATGCGGGACACATTCGTTTTTTCTTCGCGCGCGCACGCCGTCGTCGTCGGCCGCGGGGCCCTGAATAGTAGCCACGGTCGTCCGCATGCCACGAAGTGAAGTGTCCGAACGTCATAGGGCGGGAAGCTGGGTGTGGGTGGTGGCGAAGAGTCGTTTGGAAATTTGGTAGAGCTTGAACCGGCCCCCCCACAAAGTGGGGGTATTGCCCGCCTCCTATGAAAACCCTGGCACTGGTGAGAACGGAGTGTCCCCACGTGCTAGTAATTGTTGTTGTTGTTGTTGTTGTTGTTGTGGTGATTGTTGTGGTTGTGGTTGTGGTTGTGGTTGTGGTTGTGGTTAACGTTGTCGTTGTTGTTGTTGTTGTCGTTGTTGTTGTTGTCGTTGTTGTTGTTGTTATTGTTGTTGTTGTTGTTGTTGTTGCTGTTGTTGTTGTTGTCGCGTTCGGTTCCTAAGGCGTCATGGGGAAGGGTCCGTCGCCGTGGCCGCCCAGGCAGACTTATAGGAGGACCAGGGAGACTGCTAAAAGGGCCTCTGGAGGGCGTCGCCCCATCCCCGTCCCCCTCCGAAGCGTCCACACCAAGTCTGCTCGTAGGGGACGCGCGAACTGCAACGGCATGGCGTTGCTACGAAGGGTCGCACACACAAAAACTATGGTTCGATCCATGTTTCGAGGGAGGCTTCGCCGTGACTATCAACTCCCTCCGGCCCGCTGCGTTCTAAGTTGGCCTCGGCAGCTGCGGCCTCGAGGCCGTGGGTGCGCCGTGCAAGCTGGACCGGCAGGGTTGCTGCAATCGCTGTTTGGTTGAAGCACTGCGCTGCTGATGATAGAGTAGGACGATTGGGAGGACGCGAGGCGCCCGAGCTACATGTGATGGATCAGGGTCTGGTTGAGGTCAGTCAGGGTGGGATCTCGGCATGTGTGGGCCTGGTGCTAGATGGGCAAGTTTCTGTCTGTTGGGCGAGGCACTGCGGGCCTGGTGTTCTGCGGTTGGCGAAAATGCAATGCTCGCGGAAGAGGGGGACTCTCATGTATACGAAGGGCAATGGGCGAACGAGAAAGGCGAGCTCAGGGGCACGGGAGGAAAGGTAAACAGATGCGCAGCTTGAGCTTAACCTCCCTCCCACCCCAAATTCCAGCCCTCGTCTCCTGAGTCCTGAGCGCGGGCGAGCGAGGGTGGCAAGAGCGGTATGACGTGAGTAAAAAGGGGCCCAGGGACACACACATACATAGATACAAGTAACAGGATTCCCCACGCGTTCCATGTTTTGTGGGTTTTCGTTTTTCCCCACTTCCCATAACTTGTCATATGTTCCTGGGAGTTGACGATTCATTGTGTCTCTGTGCCTCTTTCCCTCCTAAATGGGTTAAAGTAGGAGATCGGCATGTGCGAGCCTCGCCCTGGAGGAACAAAATTCAGCTTTTTGGCCGAAGCACTCGGGGCCTGGCTTGCGGTGGGTATATAGGAGGGCAAAACGAATGGCGGACCAAAGGAGTTCTTGGCACAACGTGCGCAACGACATTGGAATTAGGTCGGGCGCGTCCTCCGACAGGTGGATGTTGGACAAAACATAGAACATACCCCCAAACATACCACAACAGTATTCCAAACATTCCAAAATTGCCCCCCCCCCCCAGAAACAAAAACGTCCCCCGACCATTGTTTTAACTATTGCTTGCATATCCCCCCATGTAAAAGGGACAGGCCCATCTGAACATTGGAGATAAGGAAAGCGGCATGCCCATGGACAAAGCGCGAAGTGTATGCGAGGCCTGGGGTGATGATATCCCCTCGCCCTGATCTGAGGTCGGGCGCGCCCCCTTTACAGGCGGTTTTGGACGACAAGTAGAAACAGACAAAGAATTCGCACAAATATTCAAGAATGGTCGAAACATCGCCCCCCCGACGATGTAATCGTTTTTGAAAATTCCTCCTGTAGAGGGACAGGCCCGACCTAACCCTAATCTCCAACCCAAATTGGCCGCCTGCGCTCCGATCCCTATCAGCCAGCGGTGTGGCCGAACGCCGGTGGCGACGGCGGGGGCGCGTGCCTGACGAGAGGTCAAAGAAACTGGGCAGGACGGCCCTCAATGAATGACCACCCCATCGCGGTCGCGCTGCACTGCCTGCTCCACGACGTTTCGCCACGCGTGTGATCCGCGGCTCTGCGGGCAGACTCGTTGTGGTCGTGGGCGACCACGGCCGCGTCGTCGACTACTCAGATGACGGCGATCGGGCCGACGAGGGAGAACAGGAAGAAAAAACAACACCATAAACAAAAACTGTTGGCGCTCCGAGCGGATTTCTTGGATTTGTGCTGGACCCTGCTCCTTGGCGCGCGGAGATCGCCAAGGGCGGCGCTGGAGGCGCCGCCGGGGGGGCCCAGCGAGGATCCAAGAAATCGTGCGGAGCGCAAACATTTCAAATTTCGGAAGCTGGAAGCGTCCAGAAGCGTCCAGCTCCTCGCTGCGCTCGATGTGGAGCGTGGCTGGGCCCG
>CAUYUJ010015533.1:122500-205000 GCA_963575745.1 Prorocentrum cordatum | reverse complement strand
CAACGCGCGCTTGCAGAGGCCGCTCTTGACCACAGACTTTCGGGAGACTCTTCATGGGGGGGGATCCCATGGGGGGATAGGATCCCAGGGGCGGGATCCCATAGGATCCCCTGGGGATCCCATGGGGGGGGCAGGAGGGGATCCCATGGGGAGGATCCCCTCCTGCCCCCCCATGGGATCCCCCCCCATGGAGAGTCTCCCGAGACTTGGCCATCTGCCGGCAGATGTACGCGGCGGACCGGTCCACCTTCGTGGGGTCCTTCCCGGAGAACGCGCCGCCGCCGTGGGCACCTCCAGCCGCCGCAGGTGTCGATGATGATCTCGCGGCCGGTCAGGCCAGCGTCGCCCTGGGGGCCTTGGGCGTTGCTTAATGGGGGGGTCACAAATGGGGGGGTCAGAAAAGGTCCCCTTTCGTGCCCCTTTCGGGCCCCTCTGGAGCCCCAGGGGGCTCGTTTAGGCACCGTTTGGGTACCTTTTCGGACCACCCTCGCCGCCCCCCCATTTATGACCCCCCCATTACGCAACGCCCAAGGGCCGCCGATGATGAACTTGCCGGACGGGTTGATGTGCATGTGCGTGAAGGCCGCCGAACAAGGATATGGCGGGCTGTCCGTTTTTCAGCTTGATCTCGGAGAGTGTCTTCTTCACCACCCTCTCCGTGATCAGCTTGTTCATCTCCTCCATGCTGGGCGCGGTCATCTCAGGGCCCGTGTAGCCGGCGCACTCCTTCGTGCGCTGGGCCTTGGAGGGCTCCGCGTGCTGCGTCGAGATGACCACCGTGTGGAACTTCTGGGGCTCCACGGAGCCGTCGGCCTTCTGCAAGTACTCAATCGTGACCTGCGTCTTGCCGTCCGGGCGCAGCCACCAGAGCTCCCCGCTCTTGCGCACGTCCGTGAGGGTCTTGCCCAGCTTCGTGGCCACGGAGTGGGTCAGAGGCATGCAGTCCTCCGTCTCGTCGGTGGCGTAGCCGAACATGATACCCTGATCACCGGCCCCCACGTCCAGGTCCTCTTTCCCGACGTGCACACCTCCCGCAATGTCAGGGCTCTGCTTGTTGATGCGCACCAGAACCTCGCAGGTCTTGTCGCTGAGGCCCTTGCTGTCCACGCTGGAGAGGTCGTCCACGAACGAGTCGAACCCGATCTTGGCCACCACCCCGCGCACCACCTTCTCGTAATCGATCTTCGTCTGGGTGGTGATCTCGCCAGCAACCATCACCATGTTTGGAGGGGAACTGGAACACACAAATAAATACACACAAATAAAAATATCCCCCATATTTTCCCATATTTTCTGGGTTTTCGTCTTCCCCCCCACTTCCCATATTTTCCCATATTTTCCTGGGGATCACCGATTAATTGTGTCTGTGTGTTTCTTTCCCTCCTGAATGTTGTCCTTCGTGGCCGTCTCGCACGCCACCTTTTGCTCTTGGGATCCCCGACGAGGCACGCGTCGAGAACGGCGTCGGACACCTGGTCGCAAAAATCTTGTCGGGGTGGCCCTCGTTGACGGACTCCGAGGAGAACAGGAAGACCCTCTCCGCCTTGGCCCTCTTCTGGGCAGGGGAACGTAAGACCCGGGTACGGGGGACTCGGAAATCCCCGACGAGGTCGTCAAAAAAGTGACGAGGCCGAGCCTGCATTTTGACGAGGCCTCCCGCTGCAGACGTCCCACGAAACCCCTCCTCGTCAAAATCCGAGGCGCGGTCGTCAAAAAACGATGGCGAACCCGAGTCCTGGCAAACCCGGGTCTTATGGGATGCACAGAAACATACTAATACTACGTGTCCGCCTTGGAGGCGCGCGTCCGACCCGAACATATAGTATACCCATCTTGTAGTATATCGTTTCCCGAGCGGTGTGGCCAGAAAGCGCCCGCCACGACGCATATACTATAAGATTTCTCGGTGCGCGCGTCTCCCCTGGGGGGGCGACGCACATATAGTATAAGTATGTTGGGGTGTTGCCGATCTTACGCTCCCCCTCTTCTGGGCAGGCTCCGCCGTGGCAGAGTTCGCAGGGCCGGAAGCTGGGCGGAGGGCGCGCGAGGCCCAGCAGAAGCCAAAGTCACGCCGCCTCAAAGCCAAAACGGCTGCGAGCGGGCTCTCTCTCTCTCTCTCGTTCAACTCCTGGGCTTGCTCCCCTCCCCCTCCCCTTTCTCGGGCCTCAGAATCGGGCTGTCCCCGACCCGCGCCCTGCTCCCTTTGCGGATCGACCCCGGACCTGTGCTGGAGCGCGTGACTGGGATTTCGACGTGGATCCTGCCGCGGCAACGAGGGGTTGCCAGTGAGGCTCACTGATGGAAACAACCGAAACTCTTGCTTCTGAAGGTCTTGGTGGCCTTTTCGCAGCGAGGACCCCCGAAGCTTCGACCCCTTCCCTGGGACCGTCCGCTCCGAGGGCCCAGGGCCGGGCCCAGTGCCCAGTGGGGGCACACCTGGGCCTCAGACTTTCAAAAGAAACAGCCGTCTTGATGTAGGGCGACGGGATCTCCAGATATGCTCTCTGCTCCCTGGCCAGGCCCATCCTGAACCCAGCAGCGGTGTCTACGTAACGGCGCCCTCCTGGCATGGCCAGGACGGCGTGTTCACAGCTCCTAGGTTCAGGCTTGGTCTGGCCAGGGAACAATGGAGATGTCAGAATGAGGTGGCCAAACGGTCATTCACTGTTCCTGGGCGCGTGGCTGAAATGAGGCTCTGCTGTGCGGATTGTTGTTGTTGTTTGTTGTTGTTTGTTGTTAGTTGTTGTCGTCCTCCCAACGACCCGACCCGGCCAACGAACCGCCCGCGACGCACCCGCTACCCGTCCGCGACCCACCCGTGACCCACCCCGCGACCAACCCGCGACCCCCCCCGCGACCCGTCCGCGACCCGTCCGCGACCCACCCGAGACCCACCCGCGACCCACCCCTGGACACACCCACATTGCTTTAACTTCAAAACCGCCGCCTGCGGCAGGCTCGTTGTGTCCGCGGGCCCCTTGTGGGGCCACCAGCCTGTAGGACGAGGTTGCTGCTCCATGCTCCAGTTGCAGTTTCAAGTCTCCAATGTTACAATCCTGCTTTCTGCTTCCTACAAGGAGCTCGTAGCCATTTTGGCTTGGACGATATCTTCGCTGTGTCCCGGCACTTCGAGGTCTACTCCTTCGTGGACTCCTCCAGCTTCGCCTGGGCCATCTACGTCGAGACTGAGCTCATCTCGGTCATCATCCTGTTGCGCATGTTCAGTGGGCGTAGGACTTGGTCATCCTGGCCCGTGTGTAGAGTTGCTAGCATGTTGGTGTGATGCCGATGATCCAGATGCTCGGATACCTGGCGAAACGAAAAGGTACTGGTACTGCTGCCCCACAACCCTCTCCCGGGGTTCGTTCGGACCAGGATCTCGAGGCGAACCCAGCCGAGGTGACGAGGGCCTCCGAGGAGGACCAAAAAGGGGAAAACGAGGGGAGGCTAGAGGTATGGGTACCTTTTCCTCCTCTGAGAACATGTATGATTGTGCAGTTGTTCTTCGTGGAGACTTGCCGCGAGCCTCCCACGAGGTCCATATAAGGGGAAATGGATGGAATGGCAGCAGCATCGGTACCTCTTCCTCTTTTGTGTATCAGTACGTCAGCGCGATGCCGCTGATCTACATGCTCAGACACCGCTCCAAGTCACCTACAGTGGAGGCCAGTCCGCGAGGAACCTTCCACAATAATCCCAACCCTGAGACCCCAGGACGTCCATGGATGTTTTGGTGTGGGACCGTCGCGCTCTCCACTGCAAAACCATTGACACCCAAGAAACCCAGGGCACCCTGGAGGCAAGCAGGGTGTTTCTTGGCATGGGCTTCCAGTGTCTATCCTCGCCCGAGCCTATTCTCGTCCTGGCTTCGTCTTGGGCGGGCGAGGAGGAGGGGGAGGAGGAGGAGGCGGATGAGGAGGAGGCGGAGGAGGAGGAGGAGGCGGAGGAGGAGGAGGAGGAGATGGAGGGGGAGGGGGAGGAGGAGGGGGAGGAGGAGGAGGAGGAGGAGGAGGAGGAGGAGGAGGAGGAGGAAGAGGAGGAGATGGGGGACGAGGAGGAGGCGGAGGAGGAGGAGGAGGAGGGGGACGAGGAGGAGGAGGAGGAGGAGGACGAGGAGGAGGAGGAGGAGGAGGACGGAGGAGGAGGGTGCTTCCTGGCATGGGCCTCCGCTGCAGCTGCGCGCCTCGCGCCCCTCTGCGCCCGGCGAGCACCTCTCTGCCCGCCCCCCCCGCGCCTCCGGGGGCCCTGGACTCCGCCCGAGGCACCGAGCGCGACGACACAGCCTCTCCCCGCCCCTGCGGGCGACCCTTCTCTCGGCGGTGCGCACAAGGGGGTCGAGGAGGAGGAGGAAGAGGAGGAGGAGGAGGAGGAGGAGGAGGAGGAGGAGGAGGAGGGGGAGGAGGAGGAGGAGGAGGAGGAGGAGGAGGAGGAGGAGGAGGAGGAGGAGGAGGAGGAGGAGGGAGCTCCGCCGAAGGCCCCAGCGGCAGGGTCGCATGCGGGCCGCTCGGCACGGAGGTCCGAGGCCCGCCGTGGCGGCGCGCACAGGAGGGGGGCGGGGGGAGGGGGGAGGGCTCCTCGGCACCCCTGCCTCTCGGCAGGCGCCGGCCTCACATCTGCAGAGCCGGCCGCGCCGTCCAGAAGCAGGGGCCTCTGAGAAGCCCCCCCCCCTCCCCCCACCCCCCTTCTGCGCGTGGCTGACCTCTGGACGCCCGAAATGGGTACGGAAAAAATGGGCATTATGCCCAACAACCAATGTTGTCCCAAAGCAACAGCGGCCGCTGTTGGGCGGGCGGCCTCCTGTCTCGAATGGACACAAGCCGCGGCGGCGTGGACAGCGGATCCTGTTCAAAATGAACCAGATCCGCTGTTGGGCATAGTACCCATTCTTTCAGTACCCATTTCGGGCGTCCGCTCCAGGCGGCTGCCCGCGCCCCGCCCGCCCGAGCCCGCTCCGAGCCGCCGCGCACCGCCCCCCACCCCCATAGATAGAGGGCAGAAAATCCACCCGCATGGTAACCACCCCGACACGCGAAGCCTTTTGGTAGGTGCACCCAAAGAAAGAATCAAACAGGGCGGGGCTGTTTAGTAAACGCCCAGGGCCTCTTAGTAAACGCCAATGGTCCTGTCCGGGTGTGTTTACCTCCCTTGAAGAGAGGCCTCTTAGACGGGGTCGGGGCACATGGGGTCGGGGGATCGCGCCGCACCGCCGACGCATCGGCGACGTCGGCATGGGGAATGTCGGGCTCCACATCGAGCCGCATCGCCGATGCATCGGCGATGCGGCGCCATCCTGCGACCCCATCTAGGAGAACGAGACCCCCCCACCGCTCAAGGATGTGGTTTGCTCCGAACCTGCAGGGCGGGCCCTTTTCCATGTTCTGTGCGCTGCAGTCTGGGCTCTGGCCTCCGCTCTTGGTGCACTTCGGCAGCGCCCTTCGGGCCAGCTCGCCCGAGTCGGTTCTTCGCTCGCACGGGTACCTCCCTCCCTCCCACTCCGCCCGCAGCCCGCTCCGAGCCGCCGCATCATCAGCGCGTGCCCGAGCTCGTGGGTGAAGAGCAGGAGCAGGAACCCTCGGCGCCCCCCGCGGGGGCGCGAGAGGCGCGCGCGGGACGTGAAGGATGAGACGAGACATTCTCTCTCTCTCTCTCCCTCTCTGTCTCTCTCTCTCTCTCTCTCTCTCTATCTATATATATATATATAACTTACCAGTGCCCCCGATTAGCCCCACGCTGGTGCGAACTGCCTCTACCTCGCCGCCGACGGGAACAAATCGTGTTGTCGTTTTCTCTCTCTCTCTCTCTCTGCTGTCTGCTGGTCTGAAGGCCGGGCCAAGGCGTAGGGGTGGGCGCCCTGTCTGCAGCGATAGCACCCGAGGGTTCTCCTCCGGCTCGGGCCAAGGCCACGCGTGTACATTCCCGCCTTCCCTTGCACTGCGGCCCCGCGAGCAGGAAGGGGACGAGACGACGAGACGGATCGGGAGAACGAGGAGGAGGGAAGAGGAAGCGGATTTAGGGGGGCAGTTGCGAGGCACGAGTCAGCAGTGACGTGCGGAGTGCCCCACTCCTGCGCAACATGAGCAGGGAGAGAGATGGCCATCACCCGCACGCACCTGGCCTGCCATCCACCGACCCTCTGTTTCACGAGCCTGGCTCCTCACTGCCTTCCCTCCTGCTCCTCCCCGCCTCCTGCCCCCCTCCTCCCGTGCCCTCCCCTCCTCCAGGAGAAACCACTCCCTGCGCTGCAGGGCCAGACGGGTGGGTCTCCCGGTCATCGATCAGGCCCCCGCCGCGCGGGACTGTCGACCGCGCAGGAGAGCCCAGAATCGAATCGATGAGTCGGATCTGCAGTCCAAGTGAATCGGATTAGCGGACAAATCGGCAGCCGAGCTGGGCAAAGTCGAATCGGCGGAAATCGGCAGGCTGATATGCCTCCAGTAAGGAATCGGAGTCCAAATCAGAAGCCGAAGCCGAATCGAGTCGGAATCGGAAGCCATCGACATCGAACCGAACCGGATCGGAGGAATCGAGAGATGAGCCCTGGCCGTGCCGCCCATCGTACGGGTGCATCGCGTGCAGGACGCACCGCCCGTGCCAGCCAGTCCAACACCATCGTCCACCCTTAGGTCGGGCATGCCCCCCTAGAGGCGGATGTTGGGCGAAAAATGAAGCTGCAAAATGGTCAAAGACAGTCAAAACATCGTCCCCAGACTGTTGACTATGTTTGAGCACTCCCCCTGTGGAGGGCCAGGCCCGACCTCAGTCCAGCCACGCCCGGAGCTTCTCGCGCGGGGCCGCTCGCTCCACGAGCACAGTGCAGGGCTCCGCCGAGGCGCCGAGGCGCCGCGCCCCCATCTGGTGGCCGGGCTTCTCGGAGGCCGCGAGCTATCGCCCTTCGGAGTCTCGCGGCGGCGTGCTTCGCGCCGCGCGCCTGAGAGCCAGCCAAGCGGGGGGGGGGCCTGGCAGCGGATTCGCTGCACTCTGGTGGGCGATTGCGCCCCGCGCTTCACGCTCCGTGGATGCCGATTTCCGCCACGCTTGTCCGACGCGGCCTCCGCCAGACTTGTTCGGGCGCTTCTGAGGCGGAGATGTCCGCCCGACTTTTTCGCATTATTGGGGGCGCCTGTTCGACTCAATCTGGAAGTGGGAAAATCAACCGAGATTCGGTGGATTTTGGGGGGGCCTTGTCAGTTGGCGTCGTTACTCTTCAGACCTTAGGAGGCAGCTCAGAGGAGACCTCGTTAGAGCGACTAAGGACTATGAAGCCCAATTTGATGGCCACTTGGCCGGAAGAGGCCAGACTGCATGAAGCCCGGGACTGAGCCGGACACAGCGAGATTAGGCCGGATCTAGCGGGATGAAGCTGGTCTGAACCAGTTTTTTCGACCTGGGACAAACCGACAAACCAGCGCCAATTCAGAATCTAACCTCCCAGGAGTTGTTGCATCCAAACAAACCATTGGCAGAACAGGCAGAGTGACCAGCCTCGAGCTTATCCCTATCCCTGAGATCGGCAAACGCAAGGCGCTGACAACATCAGGGATATGCCTTCAGAAACGGAGGGGAATCCTTAAGATCGGCACCGAGAAAAGGAAATGCCAATCACAGGGATACGTAGGGATGTACTTCAGACTGGTAAGAGAGGGGGTGCCGAGGGCTCTCTCTTTGCTCCGAGGCGGCTCCGCCGCTCCACAGCGCGCGTGCGCGGCGCGCCCGCGCCTGCTGCGGAGGGGGGGGAGGGGACGGGCAACGGTGAGCGAGGTTCCACCAGAGCGACGATCAGAAACGGGTCTTGCGCGAGATGGCACGGCGGAGGGAGGAGGGAGGAGGGAGGAGGGAGGAGGGAGGAGGGAGGAGGGAGGAGGAGGGAGGGAGGAGGGAGGAGGAGGAGGAGGGAGGAGGAGGGAGGAGGAGGGAGGAGGGAGGAGGAGAGGAGGAGGAGGAGGAGGAGGAGGAGGCAGTGCGTGGATCGCTGCATCGCTCCACCGCTGGAGCTGATGGGCGCTCACGCGCGCGACCTCAGCGCGGGGCAGCCTGGGCGCCGACCGTCGGCGAGGACGGCCCTATTCTCTTCGTCGGCGAGGGCGAGGGGGGGGCCCTGGTCAAGCCTCGGCGGCAGTCCAGGGGAGGGGGGGGAGGAGGGAGCGGCCTCTCTCGCTCTGAGCTCGGCCAAGGAAAAAAAAAAAAAAAGATCGGCCTCTCAAGTCACATGTGTGGGGGTGGGGCCCCGTCTAAGGTCATAGTGTAGTAGGACGGGGGGCACGTTGTAGTAGGACGGGGGGGGCCTTTCAGTCATAGCATGGGTGGGAGCTCTTCCAAGGCATGGCAGGGGGGGGCCCTTTCAAGTCATGACGGGGGGGGGCCTCTCAGGTCAAAAGTGCTAGTAGGGAGGTGACTGAGCAGCCCTGATAGGTCCGACATCCGCCCCGGAGGGTCCGTTAATTTTGGCGCCCTGGGAAATCCGGGGCGGCGCGCGCCCGCCCGGGGGACGGCCCTGGGCGAGGGCGAGCGGCTCCTCAGAGGAGGGCCCCATTGGAACCTCCCGCTGGGCAGCCCCCCCCCCCCCCTCGCTCGCAGCGGGCCCCCCCCCCCCTGGGCGCGCACGACGCCGGGGGTGTAAATCAGCCCTCCTCTGCGGCCCGTAGGGGGCCGCATGCGAACCCTGCCCCCTACCCCCCACGACTTCGGAGGGGGGGGGGGTTCACTTCACTTCATTCGGGAGCTCCCGAGCGAAGTGAACCCTACCCTCCCCCTCGGAAATCGTGGGGGGGTAGGGGTAGGGCTCGCATGTGGCCCCCTAGCCCGGGAGCTTCGGGGGTTGCCGAGGGCGGGTGCCCCTGGCCCACCCAGGAGGTGCCCCCAGCTTCTCGCTCCGTGCTGGAGCTGGGCGCTCCGGGCCTCGTAACGGGGTGCTCTGGAGGCCGTCGAGGCCTCCCTGGGAATCGTGTGGGGGGGGGGGGGGGGCACCGTGGGCCGGGGGCACTTCCTGGCAGCGCCCGAGAGCTTCTGGACAGCGCAGGGGCACCTCTGGAGCCCCCCCAGGGGGGGCAAGGGCGGCCGAGGGGGGAGGCGGCTTGCGGTTTTCACGGGCAGATTCGCACACTTGGCACTTGGAGGGGGGGGGGCTTCGGACGTTCCCGGAGAAGGTGCTGAGGCTTCTGGGAGGGCCCAGGGTTTGTTCTTGTGCCTGTTTTCAACAAATTCCAATGAGGGAGGACGGATGACGAGGTAGACGAGAGAGGAGGAAGGGGGGGAGAAGGAGGGACAGGATGAGAGGGGAGGAGGATGACGAAGGAAGAGGAGGAGCAGGAGGAGGAGAAAGAGAAGGAGGACGACGACGATACTAGAGGGAGGAGAAAACGGAACGATGAGGACCTAGAGGAGGAGGATGGAGGAAGGGGGTGAAGAGAGCAGGCGGATGAGGACATGCGTAAGTAAAAAGGGACATGCTCTGTTGGCGAGCATGAGGAGGGAGACGGAGAAGAGGAGGTGAAGAGAGCAGGAGAAGGACATGCGAAGGTCAGGGAAGGTATGTTGTATTCCTGCGAGCGCCAAACGTGCCAGCTGCGGGAGTAGTGAACACACAGGGAAGAGGAGAGGTGAGGAGAAGGAGGGAGGAATGGCATGGGGAAAGACGACGACAACCGTCGACGTGGAGGAGGAGGATGAGGATGACGACCAGAGGGCAAGCTCAAGATGCATCAGCGATGCTACAGTCCACCCTCCCGTCCCAAGCCCCCTCCGCACATGTTACCGCAAGCTTTCCCTGCACTCGGCGAGAAGCCCCCCCCCTCCCCTGGGGCCTTCCCTCGAAAGACCAGCATCCCGCACGGGCCCGCCTCGCGTGCGATGCCCCCGTGTTGGAAAACGCAGCCGCCCTGTATCCTGTCCTGGCGCGCAATAAGAAGTGCGAGAGCTACGATTAGGTCGGGCATGTCCCCTTACAGGCGGATTCTGGACGACAAAACAAGTCGTGAAACGAGACTCTCCAAAATGGTCCAAAATTCCCCAGTCAGCGCTTGCACTGAAGGGGTCCTAGCGCAAATTCCCCAATCCGTGCTTGCACTGAATGGGTCATAGCGGAAATTGAAAGATTTGGCGGAACATTCCCGCCGATTCTGGTAACAGGCTGGGTTCCCGGGTTCCCGGTTCCGGGTTCCCCGGGTTCCCGGTTATCAGTCCCGGGCCGATTTCGGTGGGTCCCGGGATCCCGGGCTCCCGGGATCCCGGTCGATCCCCTCAGCGAAAACCATCCACTGATTGGGGTTCTTCTCTGGTGTAATAGTCCAAAAAACGTCCACAGACTGTGCTTTGACTAGTTTGGGATGTTCCTCCTGTAGAGGGATGGGCCCGACTCGAACACTTCGACCCCGCCGTGCCGCGAGACGTCCGGCGAGGCCCCTGGCTCCGAAGCAGGGCCTCTCCCCAGCAGCGTGCCCGTGGCACGCGTGCGTCTGCGCCGCGCGGTCCTGCAGTGCGCACGTCGGGGCAGGCCCGAGCGGGAGAGCTCAGCATCGGAGAGACGAGGAGCCCGCCATCGGCCCGCGCAGGGCCACCAGTCGGGTCGGCTGGGTCCTCCTGCAGGAGGAGGTTTGGCGGAAGAAATGCCCAACCTGACCAAAACAGAAATCGGCCCCATGCAAAGCTGGTGGGGGCATCGTCCCCAGACTGTTTGTTTCCTTTGGCTATGTTTGACTAGCCTTGGAGGCGCGCGTCCGACCCAGACATGTATGGAATACCCATCGTGTAGTACATCGTCTCCCGAGCGGTGTGGCCAGAAAGCGCCCGCCACGACGCATATACTAGAAGATTTCGAGGTGCGCGCATCACTCCTGGGGGGGGCGACGCACATGCAGTATCAGTATGTTGGGGTGACGCAGGAAAAATGCTAAACATAACCAAAGAACAAGCCATAGGCAAAACTGGTCGGATCATCGCCCCCAGACTGTTTGTTATACTATTTTTGACTCGTGCTCCTGCAGCAGGACGTGCCCGACTGCATGGTGCACGAGTGTGCGCGGCGGGCGTGCAGTTCAAGAAAGTCCCAGGACCTGGGCGCGCTGCCGGATCCCAAAGCGGCCCACGGTCCTCCATCGGCGATGGCGCTGCAAGATCTTACTGAGCGAAAACCCCGTTTCGAGCACGACCTGTGTTCCAGCCTCGCAGCCGTGGCAAGCCAGCCGAACGCTGCGCGCGGCACTGCGGCGAGAGCTGCATTTCGAAAGCGCTCACCCTCCAGTCTAGAAGCTGCTGCACAAAGTATAACACAACTGCTCGCGGCGCTGAGGCGAGAGGTCCCACTTTGGAAGCGTCGCCCTGTCCCCCATGAACCTGTTGCAACAGTCGGAACGAGTGTGCGCGGCGCTGAGGCAAGGGCCACATTCTTCAAAGGACTCGCCCTCCATACTCAACAATGCTGTAAGATTTGGCAAGGAATGCGCACAACGCTAAGGCGCGAATCCCATGTTGAAAGTTATGCCGCTCCACCCGTGCAACTGCTGCAAACTGCGTAAATCAAGTGTGCGCGGCCCCAGGGCCCGAGCCACATGTTGACAAGCACCGCCCTCAATCCTTGACGCTGTTGCAGATGTCAAGCTTCGGCATTCTGAATGGCGAGACGCCCAGCCCGCCCTACCCACACGCCTGAGGGTGGAACAGGGTGGAGTTACGCTTGAGGAGGGGGGGGCGGGAGGACGAGGCGGGATGAGAGAAGGACAGGATGGGGGGAGGAGGGAGGAGGGTTGCGACAGGGATGGAGGAGGGGATGAGGAGGAGGGATGAGGAGGAGGGATTAGGAGGAGGAGGACCAGTGTCAACCCAAGAGCCATCAACGATGTTGGAATAAACCCTCCCTCCAGACTCCCTCCCCATAGGACCCTACGGAGGTTCATGTCCACTGAGGGAATTGCCTCCTTGGAAGACAACCGCTTGAAGACCATGAAGCATGCCAAAACATTGTTCTTGGGATTCCAGCGACACGGATCAACCTGACTGTTGCGTCTTGACGATCTTGAACCGCGCCAGAACGCCCTTCCTGGGACGTCAACACCGCGAATCAACGTAACTGTTGCAGCCTCATATCCTGAGTCCTTCCAAGACATCATTTCTGGTACGTTGATCACGGGAATCCGCGAAACTCCTGCAAATTCTTCAAACGAACGTGCGCGGCGCTAAGGCGAGAGCCACATTTTGAAAAGGGGCCGCCCTCAATCCGCGAAGCGCTTGCAACTTCTTCACACGAATGTTCGCGGCGCTAAAGCGAGAGCCACATTTTGAAAAGGAACCGCCCTCAATCCGCGAAACGCTTTCACATTCTTTAGACGAATGTGAGCAGCGCTACACCGAGAGCCACCTTTTGAAATCGGACCGCCCTCCATCCGTGAAACTGTTGTCAATTTCAAGCTTCTGGGTCACAAAGAACGAGGAAGTCTCAGGTGAAACGCCCGGCCCGCGCTAAAAACTTGCCTCGGGGTGCGGCAGAAAGAAGTTACTTACAAGGGAAAGGAATGGACGAGGAGGGATGAGGAGAAGAGGGATGATGACGGATGGGGAGGAGGGAGGAGGAGGGACGAGAAGGTGGAGGAGGGATGATGATGATCATGATGATGATGATGATGCTGATGATCATGATGATGATGATGATGATGATGATGATGATGATGATGATGATGATGATGATGATGATGATGATGATGAGAAGGAGGCATCAGTGGGTGGAGGAAGGATGGAGGGGAGGAGGAGGGATGGAGGAGGCGGAAGAGAAAGCCCGATCGCCGACCGCCGGCCGTCCACGGCCGTGACACAATTCTGCGCGCGACCCCCCGCGGCTCGCCGCGGGATGAGGCGGCCCCGGCCGAGCGGCGGGAGCGCACGCGCGCGCTGATAACAACCGCCGGCGCGGGCGGTGGCTGCGCCAGGGGGGGGGGCGAAGCCCCTGCCAACGGGGCGTCAGTAAACGGGGCGGTAGCGAAGGGGCCTCCTCGGGCGAGAACGGGGCGACGGGGCCCGTACCTCGCACTTCCACGTGCTAGATCGGGCCGGCAAAAACGCCGACACATCGTCATAATTCTGGGCGGGGGGGGGTACCTCGCACTTTTTTGCCCTCTAGATCAAGCTTTTGAAAGCGCCGTTGAGAACGTACCCTTAGCTACCGGTCCGTTTACTGACGCCCCGTTTGTAGGGGCTTGGAGGGGGGGTGGGGGCCCACTGGGGAAGGCTGCGGGGGCCCCAACATCGGCGGCGAGCGAGAGGCGGGAAGTTTCGGGTGCGAGGCTTGAGGCTTCCGTGCGTTCTCGTCGGTGCCCGGCGGTGTTCCAGCCTCGGGATGCGTCCCAGCGGCTGCGCCTCGCCGAGAGCGTTCGGGAGGTGCTGGGACCGCCCCTAACGGCCGCCGGAGACCGGAACGATGGCCGAAAGAACATATTCGGCGGCGCGCCTGGGGGGGGAAGGGAGAAGGATACGGTGGAGGCCAGCCCACAAGAAACTTTCCTAAAAAAAACAACCCTGAGACCCCAGAACGTCCAATGATTTTGGTGTGGGAATGTCGCACCCTCCATCGCAAAACCATCGAGTCCCAAGAAGCCCAGGCCACCCTGGAGGCAGGCAGGGTGCTTCGTGGCAGGGGCCTCCGCTGCAAGGCCTCCTCTTCAGAAGACAGCGGGGCTTCTCGGAAGGCCTGCACCCTTCTGGGAGGTCTTCTGCGTCTTCGGGGGAAGGAGGAGGAGGAGGAGGAGGAGGAGGAGGAGGAGGAGGAGGAGGAGCGGGCTTCCCAGCCTTCTCAGGAGGCCCGCCCTTTCTCACTGCTGCCCCGGGGCCAGCCGCCGACGGCAGATCCTCCTCCCGCTCCCCCCCAAGTGCACGCAGCTCCCCTTGCCCGCCTGCACCCAGCACGAAGTGGTCTCTCTGTGGGAATCTCGCAGGTCGGTTATGACACGCGTCCGTGGATGGAGACAGCTCAGCGCCGCGGGAGGGGATGGGAGGGAGGGATGGTATGTGATGTCAGGTAAGGCGCGAGCGCACCCAGCTGGTCACCCTACACCTCTCCCCTTCCCCCCTCTTCCCATCCTCCCCGTCATCCTCCGCCCTGAGGCGGGAGGAGGGAGGAGGGAGGAGGGAGGGAGGAGGGAGGGAGGAAGGAGGAGGGAGGAGGAGGACGAAGAGGAGGAGGAGGAGGAGGAGGAGGAGGAGGAGGAGGAGGAGGAGGAGGAGGAGGAGGTGGAGGAGGAGGAGGAGGAGGAGGAGGAGCCCCCCTCCCCGCGTGCTCCTCCTCCTGCTTCCGTTCCTGCTCCTCCTCCTCCCGCTGCTGCGCAGCCTCCCTCTGCGATGCCAGGAGACACCAAAATCGAATCGATAAGTCGGATCGGCGATCGAGATGGATCGGATCGGCGGAAATCGGCAGCCGAGTCGGGAAAAGTGGAATCGGCGGAAATCAGGAGGCTAATATGCCTCCAATGAGAAGTCGGACCCCAAATCGGAATCCCAAGTCGAATCGAATCGGAATCGGAAGCCATCGAAATCGAATCGAATCGAATCGGAGGAATCGAAACGAGCCCTGCTATGCTGCCAAGGAGGGCCACATCGAGGCATATCGGTGGCCCCCCCCCCCCCCGAGAAGTGCAAAGAGCAGAGCGAAGGACTGTCGGACCCAGTCTCCCTGAGCTGCGAGGTTCGGGTCGGGCGAAAGGGGGGGATAGCAAAGGGGGGGTTTGAGAATCAGCTCACGTAGCTGATTTTACCGGCGCCTCCCGGCGCCAGGAGGCGCCCATGTATCGAGGAATGGGTCCGGCGGCGGGGCCGAAACCAGCTGCATGTAGCTGGTTTCGTAACCCCCCCTTTCCCAAACCCCCCCTTTCGCCCGACCCGAGAGGTGAGCGTGTCTTTATTCGGCGCTTCCACATTGGGCGGACGGGGGGGGGGGAGGGGGGGTGGGTCTGGCTCCGGACCCCTGCCTAGTGCGACTGTTTGGGACCAGGCGTCCTCTGGGGGGGACTCCACCCGCTCGAAACAGCCAAGATCTACTCCATTGGGGGGGGGAGGGGGGGGGGGGGCGAGGGCCCACGCCGACAAGCAAAGCAATGAGTAAAAAACGATCACGAGACGGAACAACAAGCTGGATCGAAGTGGCTAAGTGGAGGCGACTTCCCACCGAGAGGAGGCCCAGAGGGCGTGGAGGCGCACAAGCCTGAAGGCCCGGAGAGGTGCAGCGGAGGAGGAGGCACAAAAGGATGAGACGAGGGCCGCCGATGTTCTGGGAGATGGATCCTCCTCGGACAGCTTCTGCTTGGGTGGGGGTTCTCCCCCTGCCCCTGCGTCTGCAAAATCATCCTGCTCCCTGTCCCCCTGCGAAAGCACATCGCCCTGCGAAAAGCGCTGAAGCTTGACCCATCCGAAGCCATTCTCCAGGATGCGTTGCGTGGCGCAGTGGGCGCCCCCCCCTGGCAGTGGAAGCTAACCGTCCGTGTCGGCGCAACAGCACCTAGCGCCTACTGTGCTCTCATCTTCAGAGCGTTCATCAAAATCTGCAGCCCATCGGTCGGCGACGTGAGGATGGACTCTGGGTGGAACTGCACGGCGGTTATGGGCTTCGTCTTGTGCCTGATGCCCATGATGATCGGCAGGTCGCCGCTCACCTGCAGCATTTTTGTATGCAAGGAGCCGCTCTTTACCAGGCAGCCGAAGCCTGTGCCAGCGACCACGGGGCTGCCGACACCACAGAGACGAACAAATGAACGAACGAGTGGACAAAGTGCTATCGCCGCAGGAGGGCGACCCAGAGGTGGGAGACAGGCGTGCGCGAGCACGGTGGCCCTTCGGAAGAAGGACCTGGAGAACATCCAGCGCACGCGCACTTGGCGGCGCGCACGAGGGGGTGGAGGGAGGGGGGAGGGCTTCTTCGAAGGAAGATGCTTCTTAGAAGGCGCCGGCCTTACATCTACAGACAAGGGCCGCGCCTTCTGAGAAGCAGGGGTGCTCCTGCGAAGCCCTCCCCCCTCCCCCCCAGCCACCCCTCCTGCGCGTGCCAGACGCGCTCTCACCTCCGCCGTGATGTCCACGACGTCCTCTTCGACGGGAGACGAGAGCAGCACGCCCGGAACACGGAGGCCGAGGCCACGCCGCCGCAGGGCTGCGGCCCTCCCTCCCCTCCTCGGTTACAGGGGCCCTGGGACACACAAACAAACAGGCACAGATAGCAGGATTCCCCCTGTTTCCCCATAGCTCCTGGGTTTTCGTCTTCCCCCCCACTTCCCATATTTTCCCATATTTTCCTGGGAATCGGCGGTGAAGTGTGTCTGTGTGTTTCTTTCCCTCCTGACTCAATTCCCTCCCCTCCCCCCCTCGCACAGATCTGCGGGCCGCTGGCGCGCCTCCTTGCTCTCGTCCACCGCCACCGGCTGCCCGGAGATGTACGCGGTCTCCACCAGGCACTCTGGCAGAGGCCTCTTGGCGTACAGCGAGTGGTACCGCGCCACCCCAAATGTGTCGGGGATGTCCTTGAACGCGGCAGCGCCTGACTCAGACGAAAAAAACACATATGCATGAATGTGCGGCGCTCCGCGCGGATTTCTTAGACTCGCGCTGGACCCCCCCAAGGGCGGCGGAGGCGCTGCCGGCGGGGGCCCGGGCGCGAATCCAAGAAACCCGCTCGGAGCGCCAAGAAGTTATGCCTACGTGGCTCTCTCCTCTTCGAACGCGGGCCCGAGGCCGATGCGCGGATCACAGCTCGCACGTGCTCCGCCCCAGTCCTCCCCCTCGCTCCCGCTGGATGAAGGGGCCCTGGGACACACAAATAAATACACACAAATAAAAAGATTCCCCATATTCTCCTATATTTTCTGGGTTTTTGTCTTCCCCCCCACTGCCCATATTTTCGCATATTTTCATGGGGATCGACGATTAATTGTGTCTGTGTGTTTTTTCCCCTCCTGACTGGAGTGCGCCCGGGGGCGCCGGGAAGGAGGCAGGGCCTCCGGGGCCGGCGCCACGGACGCCCGCGCGGATGCCGTGGGGCGCGCCAGCGCACGCCTGGTGCGGGCCTGGCGCCGACCTGCCGATCACCGGACACGCTGTATGCAAATGAGGGCCGCACTGCACAGAAGGAGGAGGAGGAGGAGGAGGAGGAGGAGGAGGAGGAAGGACACACACACACACACATACAAACACACACACGCACACACACACACACGCACACACGCACACACGCACACACGCACACACGCACACACACACACACACGCACACAAATACTTTGCGAGGGCAACGCACGCTGCAGACACGGAGGGCGCGACACGTGACAGACAGGACACAAAAGGTACCCTCGATGTTGCGGGGCCGACCTGCTACACGCCGGAAGGAGTGGGTACAAACAGAAGATAGGAAAGCGGATCAAGTAGATTGGCTTCAGGCCCTCCCACATAACTACAACCACACAGCAGAAGCGCATCGACTCTTGAATTAGGAATGTGGCTAAAATAGATTTGGATCTGAGAATTCAAAGCACCTACTCTCAAGGGAGGAAGAACAAGAGACAAAAAACAAAAAACATGAACTCTCGGCGCTCCGTCCGATTTCTGGGATCTGCGCTGGACCAATCCTCCCTGGCGCGCGAAGCGCGCCACGGGCGGCGCCTGAGGCGCCGCCGGGGGGTCCAGCGCGGATCCAAGAAATCCGCGAGAGCGCCAAAAGTTTGTTTATAGCATTTGTTCTTCTTCTTCGATTGAAATAGGAAGGCGCCCTCTTCTTCCTCCTCCTCCTCCTCCTCCTCCCCCTCCAAACTTTCTCTCTCTCTCTCTCTTTTGTTTTCTCTCTCTCTCTCTCTATTAGTGTATGCGTGTGAGGCCCTGACTCAGACTCAGATATCTACGTCTGAGGCTCTGACGAAGCCCCTCGCTCACTCAGTACTCTGCCAGAGACGCCTGCTGCTGCCTAGGCCGACTTTTGTTCTCCTGTTGCTGCCGCTGCCCGCCTCCGCCGTCATGAGACAAGACAGGCGCTGCAGGCTCAAAAGCCGTGTCTTTCGGCGGCGAGCGAGGGGGGGAAGTGAGAAGGAGAAGGCCTTCTCAGAAGGCTCGGAAGTCCCCCGGCATTCTGAGAAGTTGTCTAAGCCTTCCCCAAAAGACAGAACAGCAAAAACTCTCAGAAGGCGCGAGGGCTTCTCTGAGAAGTCCCACCGCCTTCTGAGAAGACCTTCTCCTTCTCACTTCCCCCCCAGGCGCGCCGTCGAACTTGGTTTTTGGCTCAGAACTCGGGTCTCCGGCGGCCGTTCGGGGTGATCCCGGCACCACCGGAACACTCTCGGCGACGCGCAGCCGCTGGAACGCATCCCGATGCTGGAAAACCGCCGAGAACCGACCGAAAACACTCGAAAACCTCGAACCCGAAACATTCCCCTCGCCGCCCCCCTCTTGCCCGCCAGCCGCCCCGAGCCTTCTTTGGTGACCGAGGCCTTGCTTGGCTTCCCGTGCATCGGGTAGTGCAGCTGCCCCAGCTCGCCCCCGAAGTACTCCACGAGGCTCTGCAGGCCCAGGCAGACCCCGAAGATGGGAATGTCCCGGTCGAGCCTCGGCCGTGCCTCCTCTCGACCCCTGCCCTCCTCCTGTCCTCGACAGTCTCCCTCCCCCCCCAGCCTTCACCCTCCAATGCTTCCCCCCCCCCCCTCCTCGTCCTCCTTTCCGATTCTCTTGCCATCCTCCCTTCGCCCTCGTCCCTCCTCCTTGCGCCTTCCTCCTCCCTCCGCCTCCGTCCTCCTCCCTCCTCCTCATCCCTGCTTCCCTCCTCCTCCGCCATCTCCGCTTCCATCCTCCTCCTCCACCCCCACCCTCCTCCTACCCCAATCCTCCTCCTCGTTGGCTCCCCTCTCCCCTCCCGTTTCCACCCCTTCCTCCCCTTCCCCTCCGCTCCAACATCCCACAAACTGCCGATGTTGGCGAGAAGCTATGCGGATCGCGCCACATCACGTGTGCAAAGCTAACGACTGCGATCACGACCACGACGCCACGACGACCATGACGACGACCATGACGACGGCAACGACGACGACGACGTCGACGAGCGCAACGACAATCACGACCACGACCACATGGACGATGACAAACACAACATCAATCATTCTAAGACTGCTCGCTCTTACCTGCTCGCGTGCCGTTCAAAATGCATCCCAAACCCTCCATACCGGCCCTCTTCGTCTTCGAGCGTGCTCCCTTAGGGGGTTATCTTCCTCACCTGCCACGTGTAATTGGTGCAGCCCCTGAAACAAGAGAAAAAGGGACGGATGTAAGACGGTGGGCAATCATAAAGCAAGAGAGAGACTAGCAGGAGGGAGGCCAGGAACAGAGCACATGTGGCACTCGCAATCGTAATCGTAACCGTAGTCATGGTCGTAGTCGTCGTCGTCGTCGTCGTTGTTGTGCGGCGGGCGCCGCGGATCAATACTTGGTTGTCACTATTGATGGGGCTTTGTTCGCCCATGAAGTCTCCGAACATATGGTTCGTTTGCATCTATTGGGGCTTGGGGGATTCCGAAGACCTATCGCGTTTACCTCAGATGCCTCGTGTAACGCCTTCGCTTCTATCTGCAAGACCTTCACCGTGTCAGTGCCCAGAAGGTTGGCAACCTTTTCGAGCAACGTGCCGTCACGATCTGGAGTGCTAGGCCACGCAATGGAATGCACATCTAGACGGGGTGGCGAAACATCATCGAAACCAACCTTTTTCTGCCAAGAACTACGACGGCGCTGACGTTGGTTGCGCTCCCCTCCCAACAGCGTCGCCCCTATCACACGGGAAAGGAAGAAGCCCCTAAAACAGGGGACGCCCCTAAACCACGAGGTGGGATAAGCCCCCGAAACAGGGGACGCCCCGACGATGCATGGTCGGCGCAGCCCCTGGAGCCCAGGAAGGGAGGAGGGAGGGGACTAGGGGTCGAGAGAGGGATGGAAGGAACACAACAGAAATTAGCAGGGCGGGCAAATGCACAGTTTCCCCCGGGGCCGTGGTCGACCCGAGGAGGAGGAGGAGCAGGAGGTGGAGGAGGGGGAGGAGGAGGAGGAGGAGGAGGAGGAGGAGGAGGAGGAGGAGGAGCGAGGAGCGAGGAGGAGGAGGGGAGGGAGGAGGGAGGAGGAGGGAGGATAGGGGGGAGAGGAGGAGGAGGGAGGAGGAGGAGGAGGAGGAGGAGGAGGAGGAGGAGGAGTGACCGAGGAGTGACCCATGAGGACCCTGTCCCTGTCCAAAGGCCCCTGGAGTGCAGAAGGAACACGAGCCTTCGCACGTCCAGGGCAGCGCGCCCTGTGCAGGAGGAGGAACACGAGCCTCCGCACAGAGCCGAGGCGCAGGAGGAACACGAGCCTCCGCACCCCTAAACATCGAGCCCAGGCGGCGCAGGAGGAACACGTGCCTCCGCGCCGCCAGGGAAGCACGCCCGGTGCAGGAGGAACACGAGCCTCCGCGCCGAGCCGAGGTGCAGGAGAAACACGAGCCTCCGCAACTCGCGGGGCGCAGGAGGAACGCGAGCCTCCGCACCCCGAGCGCGCGAGATCAGACCATCACCCCGCGGCCGTCGAAGACGAACGCGACCTGCCTGAGCTCCCGAGAACAGGACCCCGACCTGGCCGACGAGCGCCGCGACCTGACCAGCCGTAGCCGATCCTTGCACGGTGCCTGGCCTCGGCGTCCTTCATGGCCTCCATGGCAATCTCCTGCGCCCGCGGCGGGAGGCCCAGCAATAACTTCGGCGCCTCCACGCTGTTCCCGAAGCCTGCTGCGACGTTCTTCACCATGTCGTCGCACACCTTGTCGGCCGAGGGGTCCGAATGCTCCGCCTTCTGCACGTCGGCGTCCCTTTCGACGTGCGCCAGCATCGGCACCTCCACCTTCTCCTCGGCCTTCTTCGGCGCCAGGAGATCCTTCTCGACGAGGTGCGTCGACGACACGTCCACCTCCACCTTCGGACCGTGAGCGAACCTCTCGACGTGCTCTGTAATCGGCGGCTTCATGATCGCCACGACCTCCTTCTCCTCGACGACCTGCATGTCCTCGATCTTATCCTGGGAGTCACCACCCAGCACATCCTTGCACTCGTCCGCATTGTCCTGCACGATCGGGGGGAACGCCTCGCGCCATGCGCCAGGCCCAGCACCAAAGCGATGGTGGGAGGCCTGGTTGCGCAGCTTCCTGACGCTTCCAGGGATGCTGGCGCGAACCCCGTGCCCGCCTGCCTGGACGTGCTACTGGATGACGGGCTCGATTGCCTTCATCCTTTCCTTCGTCTCGACCTGTTCGTCGGGCGGCTCCGCGATACCCTGCAGCACTTCCGCCGCCACGCGGACACACGCCGCCGCCGCCGCAGCCACCGCTGCACGTTGACCTCCGCCTGCAGCGCCCCGCATGACGCCCTCGACGATGATCGCGAGTTCCGAACTCGAGACCCCCATGGCTGGACGCGCGCCGCCAGGCGGGGGGAAGACCGCAGCACTTGAGCCAAAATGGCTACGGAGGAGGAGGAGGAGGAGGAGGAGGAGGAGGAGGAGGGAGGAAGTGGAGGAAGAGAGAGGACGGGTCGCCAAAGCTCTTCGGAGAAGCCCTCCAGGCGGCAGAAGCGGACGGGCGGGTCGGGGAGGAGCAGGCCGGGCGGGGCGGGCCATAGGCGGCGGGGGCGAGCGGGCGAGGCGCGGAGGCGTCGGTGCCGCGCGAGTCGCGAGGAGGTTTCTAGCGACAGCGCTGGGTCGGGCCTGTCCCCACACATGGGGATTTTGGACGGAAAGGAAAAGTTGTCAGCACACACACCCGAATTCCCTAGAAGTATCAGAGAAACTTAGCCTGACGAAGGACCCAACCATGTGCAGGTGTGAATACCGCAGTTGACACTACCAATTTCGGCGGGGCTCCCTATGGAGCCACGAAACGTGTGAAGGGGATGGGTGTGCGGGACGCATGCGGGCGGCAGCACTGGGGCCTTCGGTGGAAGTCCCTATGGGGCCACGAAACGTGTGAGGGAGTTGACGAAATGGGTGTGGCTGACGCATGCGGGCGCGGGCACTGGGGCCTTCGGTGGAGTTCCCTATGGGGCCACGAAACGTGTGAGGGGTGTGCCGAAATGGGTGTGGCTGACGCATGCGGGCGCGGGCACTGGGGCCTTCGGTGGAGCTCCCTATGGGGCCACGAAACGTGAGGGGTGTGACGCATGCGGGTGCCTTCGGTGGAGCTGGGTGTGAGGGGTGTGCCGAACGCATGCGGCGCGGGCACTGGGGCCTTCGATGGAGCTCCCTATGGAGCCACGCGTGTGAGGGGTGTGCGAATGGGTGTGGTTGACGCATGCGGGCGCGGGCACTGGGGCCTTCGGTGGAGCTCCCTATGGAGCCACGAAACGTGTGAGGGGTGTGCCGAAATGGGTGTGGGTGACGCATGCGGGCGCGGGCACTGGGGCCTTCGGTGGAGCTCCCTATGGAGCCACGAAGCGTGTGAGGGGTGTGCCGAAATGGGTGTGGGTGACGCATGCGGGCGCGGGCACTGGGGCCTTCGGTGGAGCTCCCTATGGAGCCACGAAACGTGTGAGGGGTGTGCCGAAATGGGTGTGGGTGACGCATGCGGGCGCGGGCACTGGGGCCTTCGGTGGAGCTCCCTATGGAGCCACGAAGCGTGTGAGGGGTGTGCCGAAATGTGTGTGGCTGACGCATGCGGGCGCGGGCACTGGGGCCTTCGGTGGAGCTCCCTATGGAGCCACGAAACGTGTGAGGGGTGTGCCGAAATGGGTGTGGGTGACGCATGCGGGCGCGGGCACTGGGGCCTTCGGTGGAGCTCCCTATGGAGCCACGAAGCGTGTGAGGGGTGTGCCGAAATGGGTGTGGGTGACGCATGCGGGCGCGGGCACTGGGGCCTTCGGTGGAGCTCCCTATGGAGCCACGAAACGTGTGAGGGGTGTGCCGAAATGGGTGTGGGTGACGCATGCGGGCGCGGGCACTGGGGCCTTCGGTGGAGCTCCCTATGGAGCCACGAAACGTGTGAGGGGTGTGCCGAAATGGGTGTGGGTGACGCATGCGGGCGCGGGCACTGGGGCCTTCGGTGGAGCTCCCTATGGAGCCACGAAACGTGTGAGGGGTGTGCCGAAATGTGGTGGGACGCATGCGGGCGCGGGCACTGGGGCCTTCGGCGGGCTATGGAGCCACGAAACGTGTGAGGGGTGTGCCGAAATGGGTGTGGGTGACGCATGCGGGCGCGGGCACTGGGGCCTTCGGTGGAGCTCCCTATGGAGCCACGAAACGTGTGAGGGGTGTGCCGAAATGGGTGTGGCTGACGCATGCGGGCGCGGGCACTGGGGCCTTCGGTGGAGCTCCCTATGGAGCCACGAAACGTGTGAGGGGTGTGCCGAAATGGGTGTGGGTGACGCATGCGGGCGCGGGCACTGGGGCCTTCGGTGGAGCTCCCTATGGAGCCACGAAACGTGTGAGGGGTGTGCCGAAATGGGTGTGGCTGACGCATGCGGGCGCGGGCACTGGGGCCTTCGGTGGAGCTCCCTATGGAGCCACGAAACGTGTGAGGGGTGTGCCGAAATGGGTGTGGGTGACGCATGCGGGCGCGGGCACTGGGGCCTTCGGTGGAGCTCCCTATGGAGCCACGAAACGTGTGAGGGGTGTGCCGAAATGGGTGTGGGTGACGCATGCGGGCGCGGGCACTGGGGCCTTCGGTGGAGCTCCCTATGGAGCCACGAAACGTGTGAGGGGTGTGCCGAAATGGGTGTGGCTGACGCATGCGGGCGCGGGCACGAGGGAGGATGGGGGCAGCGGGAGGAAGGAGACGCGGGGCACCGTCTTTTCAAAACGAAGACCCAGCACCACAGGATGGTTGGGGAAATTATCCTGGCGAAGGACCCAACCATGTGCAGTTGTGAATATCGCATTGCTGGTGCCGCTTTCGGTGGAGCTCCCTGTGGGGCCACGAAACGCCGTGCTGGGTGGGGGTGACGCATGCGGGCGGCACCACTGGGGCCTTCGGTGGAGGTCCCTGTGGGGCCACGAAACACTGTACTGGGCGGGGGTGACGCATGCGGGCGGCACCACTGGGGCCGTCGGTGGAGCTCCCTGTGGGGCCACGAAACGCTGTGCTGGGTGGGGGTGGCGCATGCGGGCGGCACCACTGGGGCCTTCGGTGGAGCTCCCTGTGGGGCCACGAAATGCTGTGCTGGGGTGGGGGTGACGCATGCGGGCGGCACCACTGGGGCCTTCGGTGGAGGTCCCTGTGGGGCCACGAAACGCTGTGTTTGGTGGAGGTGCCGAAATGGGTGTGCGGGACGAATGCGAGCGGTGGCACTGGGGCCTTCGGTGGAGCTCCCTATGGGGCCACGAAGCGTGCGAAGGGTGTGCCGAATGGGTGTGGCTGACGCATGCGGGTTGGGGCCACGTAGCGTGTGAGGGGGGTGCCGAATTGGATGTGGCTGACGCATGCGGGCGGCGGCACTGCGGCCTTCGGTGGAGCTCCCTATGGGGCCACGAAACGTGTGAGGGGAATTGGGTGTGGCTGACGCATGCGGGCGGCAGCACTGGGGCATTCGGTGGAGCTCCCTATGGGGCCACAAAACGTGTGAGGGGTGTGCCGAATTGGGTGTGGCTGACGCATGCGGGCGGCAGCACTGGGGCCTTCGCTGAAGCTCCATACGGGGCCACGAAACGTGTGAGGGGTGTGCCGAATTGGGTGTGGCTGACGCATGCGGGCGGCAGCACTGGGGCCTTCGGTGGAGCTCCCTATGGGGCCACGAAACGCTGTACTGGGTGGGTGAAACGCAGGGAGGAGGGGGAGGAGGGAGGGGGAAGAGGAGAAGTGGAGGAGGAACGCGGGGACCGTCTCTTCAAAACGAGGACCCAACACCACAGGATGGTTGGGGAAAAAAACGTCGCCTGACCATTTTGTACTGTTTTTGAATGTTCCTCCTGCAGGGGGACAGCCCCGACTTAACTCTAGCGACAGCACGAGTCCCAAGAAAATAATCAGGGAATTCAGGGCGAGATCGTGATTCCTGGGTGTTGGCGGCACGGCATGTCACATTACGCGAAGTGCAACGCGAAAGACACAATTCTCGGATACAGTGTAAGGAGATCCCGCGCGATAGCGTGTTTGAATGGACTGTGAAGAAATATCAAGCGGGAGCGGTTGGTGTTGCAGTTCGGGGGCCAACAACCCAATCTGACGCGAAAGACTTCCCATTGTAGAAAACAAGGTGCGAACCCCGGGAGGAGCACTTGACTTGAAAAACGCAGTGGGCAACAAAGGGGGGACCAACAATCATTCTTTATGAATGAGAATTCGACGACGGCAACGACGGCGGCTGCGGCGGCGGCGACGATGGCGAAGAAGGAGTTGGACGAAAGCTGGGGTCCCGAGAGAAGTGCGGCGCCGAGGGGTGGCTGGGGGCCAGACAACCGCCGAATGTGGGCGTCGGTGCCGAAATCCGACGGGCGCCCGGGCCCCGGGGACAGGATCGCGAGGTCGATTTTGGCCATCTGCTTCATCGCCTCCTCCACCCTGCGGGTCAAGCTGCGGAGGAGGGAGGGGGAGGGAGCAGAGGCCAAATGAGGCAGAACGTGCGGGGATGAGGGAGGCTGTGGGAGGAGGAAGGGGAGGAAGGGCAGATGAGAGAGGCTGAGGAGGTTACAAAGGGAGGAGGGTGTAAGAGGAACGACGGGGGTGGAAGGAATGGGTGAATGAGGAAGTACGGGACAAAGATGCAGGCGGCAAGCTGAGGAGGGTATACGAGGCGCAGAGCGATGAGAAAACCGATCCAGGAGGAGGAGGAGGAGGAGGAGGAGGAGGAGGAGGAGGAGGAGGAGGAGGAGGGAGGGAACCGGAGAAGGGGGAGAAGAAGTCAGAGGACAAGGGGGAGGACGGCGGAGGAGGCAGGAGTGGGGAGGGCAGGGGCCACAGGATCAGGACGGGGAGGTCGGTCGGTCGGACGCGGCACTCAAGCAGTCCGCGTGCCGATCATCGGTTGACTTCCCCAGGGCCAGGGTAAGAACGGCGTGCGCGGCCCTGCCCGCCCGCCCACCCCCCCGAAGCGGTGGGCGGCACCCGGCACTGGGACAGCTGGCGGCTCGCAGGGGGGGGGAGGAGGGGGGGGAGGAGGGAGGGCAGCGGGCGGGAGGAGGGGTGAGGAGGCGGTGGGCGGAGAAGGGGGAGGGGGGAAGGAGGGAGGGGAGCGGAGGGGGCAGGGGGGGCGGCAGGGGGAGGAGGGAGGAGGGAGGATGGAGGAGGGAGGAGGGAGGAAGGAAGGAGGGAGGGAGGGAGGGCGGGCGGGCGGCAGGCGGAGGAAATACATGCGGGAGGGGGAGGATGTGCTGCCAGCGGGCGAAGGAGAACAGCCTCCGCAGAATCGGCTGCCCCCCCCCCCCCCCCGACGCAGCCCCATTTTGTTTTGTTGATTTGCTTCCGCTGCCCTTCCTCCGGGTTCAGCTGGGCAGAACCTGCTCCCCCGCACCCTCGTGGTTCCTCCTCCTCCTCCTTCTTCTCCTCCTCCTCATCCTCCTCCTCCTCTTCCTCTTCCTCCTCTGGGCATTTGGCGTCTCGAAGAGATCGAGACGGCCGGTTTACTGGAACTGTGGACCACACCTAACACGACTTAAGATGAACAACCTACACCCGGAACAAAATCGACAGGTCCTGCGGTCCATTCAAGCTGCCGTATGTCTGGGCCTCCCTCCGCCTCTTCCTCACTACTACTCCAGCGCCGTGCAGCATCAATGGTTAGCGAAGGCGCATGGCAAACGTGGGCCTTCCGCCTCCCCACCCAGGCAGTTTACAAGCAAACTCCTCGCCTAGTACACATCTCCGGGGAACCCCCAATGATGTTATTCGTCCTCGTCGTCACCCTCCCCCCGCATCATCCCTATCTTTATCGTGTGCTGTTTGTTGTTGTTTCTCTATGTATCTCTATATCTCTCTCTCTCTCTTTGTTGTTGCTATCTCTCGCTATCGCTAAATAGTTGTGTTGTTTATCGCTCTATCTCTCTCTGTATCTCCCTTTCTCTCTCTCTCTCTCTTTCTTGTATGTGTATATGTATATATGTATATATACATAGGTTTGTGTATACAAAGACATTCATGTATATGTATGCGCAAGCTCGCCTGCGCGGGCCCCAAACAATGTGTATTTAGCAAATCACTTTTGTGTAACGTGCGATGTGCAATCAATGTGGTGCCACCCCCGTGGTGCAATCTGCGTGGTGAAAAAATGGTACACTCAACGTGATGCAGTATACGGTGTGCACTATAGGTGGCACAGGTTGTGCAATCCATGTTGTGGAATCGATGCGTCTGGAACTATGGTGAGCAAACTTTGTTGTGCACTCTATGTGATGCGCCCCACGCGGTGCAAACCAATTTGCGCAATCTAAAGTGCGCAATCTACGTGGTGCAACCGATGCGACGCAACTCACTGCCAAACTTGAAGTTGTCAACTCAACTGCTCGCACAAACATCCCACCCACCCGCAACTTGGTTTGCAAAATCTCTTAAGACCATGACGGTACCAAATGGCACTTGGCAACGACAGCGGTTTCTCATTTCGGGGAGGGGCCCGCTCGGATTATTGGACAGCATTGGAAAATTGGTAAATTGGAATATTGGACACTGTCCAATCCAGATGTCCAATATTGGACCTGGGGTCCAATATTGGATTTGGGTCCAATATTAGACCCTGGTTCCGAGACTACTCTGAATTTCCAATCCGCCTTTTCCTCCTCTTCCCCTTCCTAATCCGCCTATTCCTCCTCCCTCCTCCATCCTCTTCTCCACCTCCCCCTCCCCCTCCCCTCCCCCTCATATTCCTGTTCCTGCTCCTCCTCCCCCTCTGCTTCCTCCTCCATCCTTCCCCTGTTGGGGTATGGCGGCTTCCCATCGCTTGGTTCCACTGCATGCTTCTTCACATCCCTGATCAGGGCAACCCGCGTGGGCATTACTTCTGAATGGGCTTGTAGGGGCAACGCGACGCATTTAGAATATCGCGTTCTTTCTGCACCGCCGCACACACTGTTCAAACTGCGACAAGATATATGAATGAACGACATGTCGCAGATCGATCCAATCGTTTGCAAAACCGTGTCGAATAAATCCCCATCCCCATGGGAGGAGGGAGGCCGCCGGATGCCTCGTATGTCGCACCGTGACGACGTTGGCGCCGGTCTGGCGCACGTAGTTCGCTAGAGTGTGCACAAAGGAGTCTTCGAAATCAATGAGCAACACCTGATGCGCTGCAGAAGGAAGCAGAGGCAAACAGCACCGCTACCTCTGCATCCTCCGTTGCTGGTGCAGTAGGGGCCCGACCACAAGAAGCCTTCCACAAGAATCCAAACCCTGAGACCCCAGGACGTCCATTGGTTTTGGGTGCAGGAACGTCACGCTCTCGACAGCAAAACCATCGAAACCCAAGGAACCCAGGGCACCCTGGAGGCGGGCAAGGTCTTTCTTGGCATGGGTCTCCAATGTAGGGGCAAACAGCACCGCTACCACCGCATCCTCCGCTGCTGGTATGGCGAAGAAGGACGTCGAGCGGAATGAACCAATCGGTGAACAAACCAATGGCCAAAGGGGACTGGTTGCCTTTCGGCGCAAGAAGTCACAGAAGGCCGTTTGGCAACACGCAGAGAGGTTGCACAATGAGAAGTGGCCCGCACCACTACCCATGAGGAGGATGGGAATGAAGAGGCCGTGGATAAGGAGCAGAGAATGGACATGCACCATGAGACCTTGTGGGGGGAAGAGAAGAAAGTGGAGGAAGGATAGCGAGAACACGGACGAATACGCGGAAGAGGAGCAGGAGGACGAAGGAGATTGTGAACATGCTTGACGGGAGGAGAAGGTGTACCCCTCTCGCCCAAGATACGAGTAACACCCAGGATCGACTATATGGGAACGAGCAATGACATAAACGTGACAGCTCGGAGGTCCGCGCGTATGTCTCGGATCGGCGCTGGACCCTCCCTCCCTGGCGCACGGAGCGCGCCAGGAGCAGAGCCGGAGGCGCCGCCAAGGGGCCCCAGCGCCGATCCGAGCGATCCGCGCGGAGCTCCGAGTTTGTACGTTGATGTCATTCTCTGTTCCCCGAGACTGCAGTCCGACCCAGGCCAGAAGAACATCCCTCAAGAACATGAGACCCTCCGCCGGCCAAAACGCACAGAACAGAGCAGAAAATCCACACCGATCATGACCACCCCGACACTCGAGGCCTTTAGTAAACGCGCCCAAAGAAGGAATCGAACAGGGCAGGGCTGTTTGGTAAACGCCCAAGGCCGTTTAGCAAACGCCAATTGTCTGGTCCGGGTGTTTTTTCCTCCCTTGACAGAATGTGCAAGGCTCCCCAGGATGCACAAGAACACCCAACAGACACGACGAACATTAAGGGGTAACCTCCCCGAGCTGAACTCGATCTTGTACCTCGATCTTGTAACAGTAGGCGACGCCGCCGCGCCGCGGCGCCTACTGTTAGGTCGGGCCTGTCCGCCTGTCCCTCTACAGGGCGCATCTTGGACGAAAAATGAAACATACCAAGAAAAATACCCAAAAATGGCAAAGCATTATCGCAACATCGTCCACCGACTATGCTTTTACTATTTTTGAATATTCCTCCTGAAGAGGGACAGGCCCGACCTAAGCCTACGGCCTCCCACCCCCCTCCAAGAAGAGGACGGCGCCGACGCCGCGGCCCCGCGCCGACGACCACCGTCGAGACCCGCCGCCGACGCCGCTCGCTGAAGAGGCCGACGACGCCGACGACGTCGACGACGACAAGTACGACGACGACGAGTACGACGACGACGGCGACGACGCCGACGCCCAAGAGGCCGACGACGCCGGCGTGCGCAAGGCGACGACCTGAGACATCTGGCAGATGCCTTCGATGCGGGGTGCCCGCAGGTCATCGACCCCTCTCCGCCGAGCATCTGCAACTCCTACAGCAGTTGAGGCCAGGACCGGGACGAGATCGGAGCAGGACACAACTCGGGGATCTCTGAGACCTGGCGGCTCTGGAAATTGTACGCCTGCTTCCAGAGCTCTCGGGAACGCTCTGAAAGCACTGCGCAACGTTCTGGAAACATTTTACCTCCCCAAAAGCTCAGCTGGCCTGGGAAACGGCAAGCCCGTTTTTTCACCGCTTCCCAAGGAAGGGACTCTTGAAAGGGAAACGGCAAACAAGACTACCGGAGAACTGGCAGCAACGGCCCCGGGATTGGCATGGGAGCCAGAGCCGACAACAAAACGGCGACGGAGCCGGCAAAACACAAAAAAACGGTGTCAGAACCAGCAACAACAACGGCAAGACGGAGCCGGAACAGAAAGGGCCCTGTTGTTTCCAGGGCCCACTACTCAGTACTACTAGGCTTCGGTCGGGCATGTCCCCCCACAGGTGGAGCTTGGACGAATCATTAAAAATAGCCCAAAAATATTCAACCATAGTCCACTGCATACTATTTGTTTTTGATATATATATATATATATATATATATACAAATGCAAGTATATGTGTATATATATATATTCCCCCTGTAGAGTGACAGGCCCGACTCCAATACTCGGCCCCAGGGGCCCGCAGGAAGCCCCCAACGGGAGGCTGGGGTCCCCGCTGACTCGGAGCAACCAGGGGGCGACGCAGCGGGAGCCCCGTTGGCCTGCCGCCAGAAGACGCGCCCAAGCCCGCCGTGGCAGCGGAGGGAGGCCCACAGACCCCCCCCCCTCGAGGCATGAACAACAAGATCACGGCGGGAGGTGTTTCGCTATTTTCGGCCTCTGGGGGCCCACGCCGGGCCTCGGGCCCACGAGAGAAAACGATCCCTCCTCCCCCTCCTCCTCCTCCTCCTCCTCCTCCTCCTCCATCCTCCTCCTCCTCCTCCATCCTCCTCCTCCTCCATCCTCCTCCTCCTTCTCCTCCTCCTCCATCCTCCCGCGCTGGCCCTCCGAAGAGAGTCCAGAATCGAATCGACGAGTCGGACCGGCGATGGACGTCGATCGGATCGGCGGAACTCGGCAGCCATTGATGGGCCTGTTTTCCACCACCACTACCATAGGTAGGAGAGGGAGGAGGAGGAGGAGGAGGAGGAGGAGGAGGAGGAGGAGGAGGACGACGAAGGATGAGGAAGAGGAGGAGGAGGAGGAGGAGGAGGAGGAGCAGGAGGAGGGGTACCTCCTCATCCTCCCTTCTCCCCCGTCCTACATAAAATAGCGGTAGTGGACAACGTGCCTCTCGAGCCAGGTCGGGGGAGAAGCCGAGTCGGCGGACATCGCCAGGCGGGTGGGGCCTCTGTATATATATATATATAGAGAGAGAGAGAGAGAGAAAGAGAGAAGAGCCGGACATCCACGGCGGAATCCGAAGTCGGATCGACTCGGCATCGGAGTCGGTCATCGGCCGAGATCGAATCGAGTCGAGTCGGAGAAATCAAACTGAGCCGTGTGGCCCCCGTTCCGCGCGCCGCGACGCTGTGGAGATCGGCGTGCGCCAAAAAGAGGTACGGAGAAAACGGGCACGATGCCCGACAGCAAGCTTTGTCCCAAATCGGCAGCGGCCGGGGATGCGCAGGCGGCGTCTTGTTCTCAGTGGACCACGTCCGCGGCGACACTGACAGCGAACCCTGTTCAGAATGGACAGGAACTGCTGTCAGTCTTTGTTTCCATGATTCACTCGGTGGCGCGCCTGGGGGGGAACTGACAAGGAGCAGGCCTTCTCAGAAGGCGGCGGAGCTCCTCAGAAAGGACAACCCTTTTCCTTCCGGATGACACTCGTCAACAGGGGGGGATGGGGTCTCGGGAGGCGTGAACCCGCCAGGGTGCGTCCGCGCCACCAGCGCATGTGCACCACAGCATGTAGGAGGGGTCCAGGCCCTGCTGCCGGTACGATCGTTAGCATTACCCAGGAGGGGGAAAGGAGAGGTTTGGCGGGGTTAACGAGATTACCCTGAGGAGGAAAACAGAAAATCGCTCATGAAACCCCTCGGCCTTCTGAGAAATCCTCCGTGTCTTCGGGGAAGGCTGAGGGCACTTCTCAGAAGGCCCGAGGCCTCTCAGAAGGCCCGGACGCAGGCCAGAAGAGCATCCCTCAAGAACATGAGACCCTCCGCCGCCAAAAGCACACAGAACATCCAAGGGTACCCTGCCCAGGGTACAAGAACATCCAATCAACACGAAGAACACTACCTAGGGTACCCTCCACGAACCCACTTCGATGTTATACCTTGGTCCGACTGTGCCGACTGGGGATCGGCATGCGCCCTGCGATCAGTGCCCAGATGCGCCCCGCGAGACCGGCGAGAGCCGTGGCCTGCTGCTTCCTGCACGGACACCCCCGGCGCCGACGACGACGACGACGACGACAGCGACGGCGACGACGGCGACGGCGACGACGACGACGATGACGGCGACGAGGACGACGGCGACGACGACGACGAGGACGAGGACGAGGACGAGGACGAGGACGACGACGACGACGACGACGTGCTCGCGGCCGCCGGCCGCCGCGGCCGCGGCGCCGCGGCGCGCGCCTGCTTGCCGTCCCCGCCCGCGGGCTTCGCAGCGGGCGCCTCCGCCGAGGCGCCGCTCGCCTGCGGCGGCGCCTCGCGGCGACGCGCGCGGCGTCGTCGTCGTCGTCGTCGTCGTCGTCGTCGTCGTCGTCGTCGTCGTCGTCGTCGTCGTCGTCGTCGTCGTCGTCGTCGTCGTCGTCGAGGTCGTCGCCGTCGTCGTCGTCGAGGTCGTCGTCGTCGTCGTCCGCCTCGTGGTCGTGGTGATGGTGGTCGTCGTCGTCGTCGGCATCCTCGTCGGCGTCGGCGTCGTCGCAGCGGGCGATGAGGGTCGAGGCGCTGCTCTGGCCCCTCAGTGGGCCTCAAGGGGAACCCCCGTCGCAACGTCTGGAGTCGCCTCTAGGCTCGGGCAAGTACACTCCATGAGATCCAGAGAACTGTCGTCGTCGACGCCGTCGCTGTGGCAACAGTCGGCATCAACCTCGAAGACAGTCCGTCGCCATCGTCGCAAGGGGAGTCGGCGGAGGAGGAAGAGGAGAAATGGATGACAAGCCAAGTGCGCTCTCGCCGCATCTGACAGATTGCCCTTCCCACCCATCAATTTCCATTGCGTCAAATCCGTTTCTGTCCGCCGAAGGGTGTGCATCAGAGGGCCCTGGTCCCCAAATGGCCAAAGGGCAGTTGTAGGATTTGACGCCTCGTTTGCTGTGCAGTTGGGACGGAGGGCTCGTGTACTTTGGGGGAGGAGGAGGAGGAGGAGGAAGAGGAGGAGGAGGAGGAGGAGGAGGAGGAGGAGGAGAAGGCTGCTGAAGGTGGACGAGGTGGGAAAGAGGTTCAGAGGGTCAGAAGAATGTGGAGGATAGGAACGGAGAGGGATGGCAACGACGAGGGGAAGAAATATGATCCAGAAACGTGGCCCGCGCTGTAGCGAGACAGCCGTGCTGACAGAGGGGAGCAAGACAACGATCCTGACGTGCGGTCAACGCTGCAGCGGGAGCACCGTTAGTAAAGAACCGGAGACGTTCCGACCGAAACAACACATCTACAATCTCAACTTATGGAACCATCTGCGTGAATGAGCCGATCCTCACGTGTAGCCAACGCAGCAGCGGGGCACACGACTACATATAAATAGACGACATTCCGATGGAAACAACGTCTACCACATCAATGCGTGAACTCCCGTGTGTGCGAACACGACATACGCTGGAGAGGCGTGAGCACACGGGCTCATTGTCAGAGGAGGTAGTAATTACCCGTGGAACTTTACCAACTGGAACGAGCAACTGTGCAGGATGAGAAGTGAAGAGGGAGGGAAGAGAGACAAGGAAGGAATGCGGAAGGAAGAGGGACGAGGAATGATGCAACTGTGATCAAAAAAGGACTGAAGGAGGGAGGGATTGAGGGTTTCATCGGAGGCTTCAGAATGAATTTGTGTGATGTTCAGTATGCTGCTTGAGGTTTTGGGACGGAGGGAGGTGGAGGGGGGAGGGAGGAATAGGAGGACCGCGAAGAAGATAGAGGAAGGAAACAAACACAGCTCAGAATCACGCGATCTGGCGGCGCTCTCGCACAGCCGCAAAGGGAGGAGGGGGAGAGGGGGAGGAAGGCTGGAGGAGGAATGCGAAAGGAAGTATGAAGGTGGCGAAAGAAGACGGAAGGAGACCGACAAGGAGAGGAAGATGCCAGACAGGAAGGTGGGGAGGGAGGTGGAGGGGGGGGAGGCGGAAGGAGGAGGCGAAGGGGAGAGGAGAACGACGATGACGCGTTGCTTGAAGGAGGGGCACTCGGGTGGCGAAGAGAAGAGGAAGTAGGCTGAAGAGAAAGAGGGGCTGAGCGCAACGCCGCAGTAGAAACAACGCATTGCAAGAACGCGAGCCAGAGGATGGGAGGGGGACGGGGATGAGGAGAAGGAGACTGATGAGGAGGGAGGCGGAGGGAAGCAGAAGGTGGATGAGAGGGATGAGGAGGAGGAACAAAAACGAGGGGGAGGAAATTAAAGACCCCCGGGCGGATGCAGGGAAATGGCCCGACAAGCAGACCCTGAAGACACAGATCCTCAGAGCCCTAACTTCGATGCAGGGGAATTCCCTCCTCCGCCGTCGCAGTGTGTTGCGGCGCGGGCTCCAAGGTATTGCCTTTCCTACACTTCTGGTCGGAAATTTGGGGGGGAGATCGCAGTGGAGTGGCGAGCTGGCCAGCGGGAAATCGCTTTCGGTCTCGTGTTCGTCTCGTGCGCGCGGGCCAAACAAGCTGCGAAGGCGGGCGAAAGCAACGTTGCCGCCGTGGCTAAGGCTAGCGAGCTGGTTGTCCGCACCTTCCCACCGGCGCGCGGTAACCTGGGGTGTCCCGCCGGTGGCGCGGGGGTGCCCAATCGGTGGCGCGGGTGGCCCGTCGGTGGCGCGGGGTGTCACGACGGCGGTTCCAGGTGTCCCGCCGTGGTATCTGAATGGTAGCTCGTGAAATCAGTTGAGATATCGAAAATAAATCGATCGTGGTATCGATTGCGTGATCGATCGTGATCGCGAAGTCGATCGGAAGATCGAGAAAACGATACTGACATCGATGGCGAACTGGATAATGATATCGATCACAACATAAATTTGGCAGGGGGTGCCCGGCCGTGGCTGGGGGGGGGGCATCGTGGTGTCTCGATGGTGTCTCGTGTGATCTCATGTGAGGTTGATAGTGACTATATGTCTGATGATATAAGAGGTGATATTGTTCGTGCGTTCGGTATCACAAACAATACTGATATCGGTGCCGTTATCGAGTATTACACTCGTGACATCGATGGCGCCATCTCACCGCTAATGTGCTTAATGTGTTCTATGCCCCAAACCTCCTTATCACCCGAAACGTGGTCGTACAGGAAACGGTCGTTGTGTGCGTGTGTGTCATCGTGTGCGTGTGCGTGTGCGTGTGCGTGTGCGTGTGCGCGTGCGTGAGCGTGCGCGTGCGCGTGCGCGTGCGCGTGCGCGTGCGCGTGCGCGTGCGCGTGCGCGTGCGCGTGCGCGTGCGCGTGCGCGTGCGCGTGCGCGTGCGCGTGCGCGTGCGCGTGCGCGTGCGCGTGCGCGTGCGCGTGCGCGTGCGCGTGCGCGTGCGCGTGCGCGTGCGCGTGCGCGTGCGCGTGCGCGTGCGCGTGCGCGTGCGCGTGCGCGTGCGCGTGCGCGTGCGCGTGCGCGTGCGTGCGCGCGTGCGCGTGTGCGCGCGTGCGCGCGTGCGCGCGTGCGCGCGTGTGCGCGTGGGTGCTTGGGTGCGTGGTGGGTGCGTGGGTGCGTGGTGGGTGCGTGGGTGCGTGGGTGCGTGGGTGCGTGTGCGTGTGTGTGGGTGTGTGTGTGGGTGCGGGTGTGTTGTGTGTGTGTGTGTGTGTGTGTTTGTGTGTGTGTGCGTGCGTGCGTGCGTGCGTGCGTGCGTGCGTGCGTGCGGGTGCGTGCGTGCGTGCGTGCGGGTGCGTGCGTGTGTGCGCGTGTGTGTGTGTCTCTGTGTGTCTCTGTGTCTCTGTGTTTGTGTGTGTTTGTGTGGTTGTGTTTGTGTGTTTGTGTGTGTGTGTTTGTGTGTGTGTGTTTGTGTGTGTTTGTGTGTGTTGTGTGTTGTGTGTGTGTTTGTGTGTGTGCGTGTGTGTTGGGGGGGGGAGAGGGGGGGCGGGTAATCGTCACGCTTGGGCGGGGCAGGGCACGTCGGGGCGGAGGTGCGCTGCGACCTGTCCTTGTAGTACGCGCGCGAACACCAGCATGTGGGGGGAACCTGGGGTCCAAGTACCCCCCCTTCGCGCACGATCGTTACCATTACCCTGGGAGGTGGGGGGCGGTCCGGGTATCGACTGTTGCTGGCATGCGCGCAAAGAGGAAACTTGCTTTGCCGTCGCGGCGGGGCAGAGGCGATCCGCTCGCGCGTCGAGCAACCCGGGCCACGGCAGTGCGAATTGTCCCGCGTGCAACGATGAAGGGGCCCTGGGACACACAAATAAATACACACAAATAAACATAGTCCCCATATTTTCCCATATTTTCTGGGTTTTTGTCTTCCCCCCCAATTCCCATATTTTCCCATATTTTCTGGGGAATCGAGGATTAATTGTGTCTGTGTGTTTTTTCCTCTCCTGAGAATTGTCCCGCGTGCAACGAGGGGAGGGGGAGGAAGGCCAGACGAGGGCGGCCGCGGAGCGGGAGGGAGGGAGGGGGGCGCTCTCGCGCGGCGGCGCCGCGAAGAGCGCGCGGGGCGGCCAGGCTGCGGGGCAGCCCCTGGTAAAGATCGGGGGGATCTCGACCTTGGACGTTCACTCTGGAGACCTTCCTGTAGACAGTTGCTCCACTCGTGCGTCGAAGCTGCGTGGAACGTCCGCCGACTGGAGCCAAAATCTGGGTGAACCTGAATCGAACCTGAGCCGAACTGGAGCCGAACTTGAGCCGCACTGGGGCCGACCTGGGGTCGACCTGGAGTCGAAGAGATGCGCCAGGTGGGCCCCCAGGAAAGTCCCCCAAACGAGCCCCGAACCCGACCCGCACCCCATAATCGCCGGCGACGATAAGGGCAAATAGCCCAGGGGCGGGCATTTCACGTATTTGCCCGGGAGCCCCGTCGAAGACATAGATCATCGGCGCCCCTGGGTACACGTATTGCTCCCCCCTGGGCTATTCGCCCCCATCGTCGCCTCCGACATAAAAGCCCTCTAAAACAAGGCTAGGATCAGGACAAATCGCTCCAGAGCGTTCCGGAGCGCTCTGGAGCGGCCGCGGCGCCCAATACATCCTCCAAACCCGCCGATTCTCAAAAATTTCGAGTTCTCCCGATCCGATTTTGTCCCGATCTTCGCGTCGTTTTACCCTCCGCCCCCACGGGCGGTTCTCGGTAGAGGGCTGGAGATCCACCCCGATAATAAGCACCCCGACAACGCAACCGTTTAGTAAATGCACCCGACGAAGGAATCGAACAAGAAAGCGCTGTTTAGTAGACGCGCGGGGCCGTTTAGTAAACGCCGATTATGGGGGTCGGGGTGGACTTGTCCTCGTTGACTCGGCCGGCCTCTCTGGGGGCACGACACGTGGGCCCCCCCCGCCGCCGAGGGCCACCGGGGGGGGCGCCCAAGGGAGAGAGAGCCGAGAAGGGCCGCCGCCGCCGCCTCTGCAGCCGACGAAGCAAGGTAGAAAGTGGACTCTTCCGCCGTCGGGGGCGCCTGCCCTTCAGCTCGGGGATCTTCTGACCCGGGTCAATCCAGACCCGGGTCAATCAGGCCTGCACAATCCTGCAAGATCCTGCACCCAAACCCGGGTCAATGGGAAGGATCCTGCAGGATCCTGCAGGATCCTGCACCCAAACCCGGGTCAATGCGACCCTGGCGCTGCAGGATCCTGCAGGATCCGGCGCTCTGGCTGACCCCCGTCTGCACTGACCCCCGTCTCGAGGCTCCCGATCAGTCGGGCGTGTCTCCCTACCGGGGGATTTTCGACGAAGGAGCACTCAAAACATATTCCAGAAGGGTCCACAGAATTCAGCAAACGGTCCCCAGACTATGTTGCATCATTTCTGGACATTCCTCCTGTAGAGGGACGGGCCCGACTGAAACCTACCCCGACTTACCACCATAATGGCATACACTGTCCAGCCTCTTCGGGGCAGGCGTCCCAGGCGGCGGGAAAGTTCACTCTCTACTGTGCCAAGTCTGCCAGGCCTCCTCTGCGCGGACCCCACCAGACCCAAGACGCCCGAGGTCATGGTCTCGACCCCCTAAGGTCTCGACGACGACGACGACGACAGCAGCGAAAGCCGTTGCCGACGCTTCGCCGCGAGGCACCGTGGGCATCAGCCTCCTTTCCGCGGTTGGGTTCAATCTTTGCCCCGGACGCCCAAGATAGAGAGAGAGAGAGAGAACAACAAAAAAAAGCACGCCGCCGCCGCCGCTCTGTGCCGCCCCAAGACTTTTGTCTGGCATGTCCTCCTACAGGCAGATTTTGAAACCAGAAGAAAATAATTCAAACCAAATTCAAACAACAGGTCCAACGAGCACGAACAATCGTCACCAGACTATGTTTCTACCATTCTTGAAAAGTCCTCCTGTAGAGGGACACGCCCGACTAAACCCAAGATTCAGACCTCCGAGGTCTTGGTCTTCTCATAACGCCGAACCCCGAGGTCAGGGTCTTCTCACAACGCCGACCAGCACAAGTCTCGATCCCTTCCCTGAGGCCGCTCTGACAGGCCCTTGGCAGTCCCGAGGCCGGAAGACACAGGAGAACCTCCCCGAGGCCGAACGCGTAGAATAATATCCCGAAGCCCCCCCGAAACCGAGGAGATACGTATATGCGCGCATGCTTGTGTACATACATATACATACACATAATATAACTTTGGCGGAGGGGGGAAGGCTCCTTAGAAGCAGGGGTGCTTCTGAGAAGTCTTCTCCCGTCCCCCATACACCCCTGCGCGTGGCCTATAACTATTACCCTATACATAAATATATGTATAGATTTGTAAATGTATATATATATATAACAACTAGAAAAGACCTCCCGCCCTGACTGCTGTCCACGAGGGTGGCTCTGGGAGCGGTGCGGTGACGGGTCTTGGGAGTCCCGAAACAGTGCGGTGACAGACCGTGCGGTGACCTCGAAATCCCCCAAAACCTCACCACACGGTTCGTCAACGCACGGCTTTGGAGCCTCGGAGGCCCCAGTCGCCCGAGACGTCCTCGGAGAACGACCCGAGTCCCAAAACCGTGCGGTGACCCCGAATCCCCACCGACTCACCACACGGTGTGGTCACCACCCCGTTTGGGCGCCCCCGAGGACCGTGCAGTGACCTCGAAATCCCAGAGGGGCGCCCCCGGGGCTGGCGGCGGCGGGGGGGGGACGAAGGCCGCGCCAGGGCAGCGGCGGGCGGAAGGCCAAGTCCGGGGGCCCGTGGGAAGGGGAAGGAGGGGAGGGATGGGAGGAGGTGGGAGGAAGCGGAGGAGGAGTGGGGGGGAGGGAGGGGGAGACGCAGAAGGAACGAGGAAGGAGCAGGAGGAGGAGGAAGGAGCAGGCGAAGGAGGAGGAGGAGGAAGAGGAGGAGGAGGAGGAGGAGGTAAGGGAAGGAGGGAAGAGGAGAGGAGTGGAGGAGGAGTAGGTGGGGATGGAGGAGGAGAGAGAAGCGAGGCAGTGAGGAGGAGGAGGAGGAGGAGCCGGAGGAAAGGAGTCGAGGGGAAGGGACGCGAAGCAGGGGAGGAAGGAGGCAGGAGGGCAGAGAGAAGTGGGTAGACGGAGGAGGAGGAGGAGGAGGAGGAGGAGGAGAGGAAAGGAGGAGGAAGGAGGAGCAGGGAGGCAGAGAAGGAAGGAGGGGCGAGAGGAGGAGGAGGAGGAGGGAGGAGGAAGGAGGAGGGAGGAGGAGGAGGAGCCTCGAGGCCGAGGGAGGCCGCGGAGCAGGCCGGGAGTGCCGTGGCGCCCCGCGCAGGGCGATGCCTCGAGGAGCCCGCGGCGCCTCTCGCGAGCCGAGGTTGAGCACCCCGCGAGAGGAGCGGCGCGGTCGGCGGGCCGCCAGGGAGGGCCCAGCGGAGGGGGGGGCCCAGCGGCGCGCACGAGGGGGTGCAGTCGGACCTATCCTCCTCCTCCTCCGCCTCCTCCTCCCTCCTCCTCCTCCTCCTCCTCCTCCTCCTCCTCCTCCGCTTCCTCCTCCTCCTCCTCCGCTCCTCCTCCTCCCCTTCCTCCTCCTCTCTCATGCTCCTCCTCCTTATCTCCTCTTCCTCCGCCTCCCTCCTTCCTCCTCCGCCTCCTCTTCCTCCTCCTCCTCCTCCTCCGCCTCCTCCTCCCTCCTCCTCCTCCTCTCCTCTCCTCCTCCTCCTCCTCCTCCTCCTCCTCCTCCTCCTCCTCCTCCTCCTCCTCCTCTCGACCGCATGCCAGAAGAACACCCCTCGAGACTATGGGGCCATCCGTCGCCCCTTGCGAACAGAACATCCCAGGGATGTTCCCCCCCCAGGGTGCACAAGCACATCCAACCACCACGAAGAACACGTAGAGTGCCCTCCCCGAACCGACCTCGATCTCATACCTCGCTCCGACTTTAAGGGGCGCGGGAGTGGGGCGGGCGTCTCGGAGGGAGGCCGCTTCCCAGGAGGAGGCCGGCCCTGCACCCGCAGGCGGGGCCCGCGCCGTCCGAGACGAAAGGGGGGGGGCTTCCAAGAGGCCTCCTCCACCTCCCCCGTGTTGGTCGACCCCAACAAGGGGTCCAGCTGGAAGTGCGTGGTGCAATAGGCTAGGGGCAAGATTGCATTGCAGACGTATACTGCGCTAGAGAGCTGTGCTGCATCGTACTGCAACTGACACATTGCACGCTAAATCATGGCAATACCCTCCTCGTTGGACCCCCTCTTTTGAGCAGGGACCAACCGTCCCGGCATTCCTATAGGCCTACTACGAAACTTTCTTAGATCTCAAAAATGCCCCAAGAACAACCACAACGCGTCTAGGAATTACGTAAACCCTATGTGCTAAAACAAGACAGCCACAGCCACAAATGTTCTAAGAACATCTCGTGCGAACCACAGCAGGTTCTCACAACACTCTTTTTGGTAGGCCTCCAGGCAAGCTGCGACGCTTCGCCACTGCTTGACTCTTGAGCCAGCCAGACCCGTGCCCCCCTCTCTGTGCGCGGCCGCAGAACGGGACCAAGGGGAGGCTCGCTCGACTGCGGCCCCCCCGCCACCGGCCGCTCCCGGGCCGTCCTCGGCGGTCGCCGGACGGCTGTCGGCGGCCTCCGGCGCCTCCGGCGCAGTCCTCTGCAGGCCTTCGGCGGCTTCCGGCGGTCTTCGGCGGTTCCCAGCGGTCTTTGGCGCGAGAGCTGGACGGTTGCCTTCAGCAAGGGGTCCATGACTCAACGCCGAAAGGCGGGGGGCTAGTGACTGATTGTCCGAGGCAGGTGCGCGGACGAGGGGGATGGCAGAGAACGCGCTGGAATAAGAGGAACAACAGCAAATAAGTAGAATAGTAATAGAAGAGAAGACGAAGGAAAAGAAAAAGACGACGAAACAACATAATATTCATAATAAGCACAAGAGGGAGAAAGAGAGCTAGGAAAATCCACAGCCCCAGCCATATCTACACACCCCTGGCCCGCCGAACCCCTGCCCTGGTCCCCCCCCCGTGGCCCGGGGGAAAAAAGGGCCCCCATGGGGCGCGCACCCGCTCCCTTCGGGGGCCCTTCCCTTTCGCACGACGATGGGCTTTCACCGCGTGACGCAGACCCCCGACGTCGCGATTCTTTCACAGCGTCGACCCGCAGAGGTGGTATGGACCCCTTCCCCGGGGTCGGCTCTTCCTCCTATGAATCGCTTCTCGACGGCCCCGCGGCCCAGAATGGGGCCTCCGGAGGCTAAAAATAGTGCAGAACCTCCCGTCGTGATTTCTGTTCGCAGCGCGAGGGGGCCTGGGATTCGGTCGGGCGTGTTCCCCTACAGGCGGATGTGGGACGAAGAATACAAGATGCCCCCCACAGATTCAGACATACTCCAAAGAGAACCAACAAAAAAATCACCTGGCCATTTGTTTATCGCTTTTCTGATGATTAGAGGCCTCCTAGATGGGGTCGGAGTAGATGGGGTCGGTGGATCGCACCGTATCGCCGATACATCGGCGATGCATCGGCAATGCATCGGCGATGCATCGGCGATGCACCAGCGATGCATCGTCGACGTCGTCGCTTCATCGGCGACGCCGGCGCGAAGAACATCGGGCCCCGCACCGAGCCGCATCGCCGATGCATCGGCGATGCGACGCGATCCTCCGACCCCATCTACTCGGACCCCATCTAGGAGGCCTAGAATGATTCCCCCTGTAGAAGGACAGGCCCGACTTCGGCCCGGGGAGGAGTCCCTGGGCGCCAACCCCTCCCGCTGACCCCGAAGGCGGGCGGCCGACCGCGGCGGCGCCCGGGGGGTGCGCCGCTGGCGGCTCGGGGCGGCCGCCGCTCCGTCGCGGCAAGGCGCCGGGGCGCCGCCGGCGGGGAGGCCGCCCGCGACGTCTGGCAGGCAGCTCGTCGGCAGCACCCGCGGTCGAGGAGGGGGCATCGACGGTCTAGCTTGTTTTGTTTTTGATGTTATTTCTTGTTGCTTCTCACAAAAAAAAAAAACTAGATGTGCGTCCATGCGCTTGTATGCGTATGTACATACATACATACATATATATATATATATATACACATATATACACATACATACAGGAGAGAGAGAGAGAGAGAGGGAGAAAGAGAGAAAGAGAGAGAGAGTGCACCTCTGTTGAAACAGAAATGGGGAACTAACACAAGATTTATATAAACATTTAGGTATATAAAACAGATGTAGGAGGCGGGGGTGAACTCCTTGGAACTCCCACGGCTGATCCCCGCAAACAAAAACAAATCTAAAAACCCACTCGTGGGGGGGTCGGGGGTTTGTCCACCCAGGGCCCGGGGGATTGAGGTTGGTGCTTTTGGGGGGATTGCTGAGGGGGGGCACACATTTAAAACAACATTAGTTCGAACCGAGAAAAACAAAACGAGCAACAGCAGAAACACACACACAACACACAAACGAAAACACCCTTTTCGGAAATTCTTCATCTATTTGTTCTGCGGGCTTCCGGGGGCGATCCAACAAACCTCCGCATCGCTAGTCGGGGCAATCCCCCCGGGACTCCCTTTCATCGAGGTCTTTTATAACCTTTGTTTGGGGGGAGGGGGGGTTATTTGTTCTGGTGTTTCGGGAGACCGAAAAATACCATAACTCTGGCTTTTCCTTGTTTTTCGGAGGGGTCCGGGGGCCCACAAATTGAAACCATAGCATTTCTGCAAACATCTCCTGACAACCTCCAGACAGCAATAACAACAATAACTCGGAAGTAGTTATTGTGTTTTTTCGGGGGGGGGCCTGGTGCCCCAAATGTTTAAAGAGTGCACGAAGAGCCTCCCAACTAATCCTGGGAAAACAACCGAACAGCATTCCCAACTCGAAAGTTTTTTGTCTGGGGCCCCACCATCATATGTATAAATATATGAATATATGGTTATTTGTATACATATATCTGAGTGTGCATATATCTATATATATATAATATACAGATGATCCCCCGTAAACAAAAACGAACAACACAAACAACTCCCAACTCGGAGGTTTTGCGGGGGGGAATCTGGGGCCCCACAAGTAAATACAATATGACTTCTGGAAAACGACACCAAAACACCCGAACAAATACCGAAAGACCGCCCAACTCTGAGGTGTTTCTGTTGTTTTGCGGGGGTCTTCTGGCCATCCTAGGCTCCGGGGGGGGAGGGAACCCCTGAAAAGAACCCGAGTACACTTCCGACTCAGGGGGGTGTCTGCTGTTTTTCTCGCGGAAGTCCAGGGCCTCGCAAGCGAAAACCCTACTAGATTCATGATGGTCCAACCTACTTTAGCCTGAACCACCAGAAACAAAAACGTCGGGCACCAAGAAAATACCGAAACCGAATAGATTTCACGTGTCGGGCTCTGGGAGGCGATTCTCGTCCAACACTGTCTCTCTACTTTTTCGGGGTGTTCGAAGGTATGTTTTGGATACGGCACTTTGTAAATACGATGGGAGCAACAGAGCATTAGATCTCAACCACTTGGTCAAAAAGCGGGAGGAGGCACGGCTCGCCTTAGGTCGGGCATGTCCACCTACAGGCGGATTTTGGACGATAAGTAAAACGTGCCAAAGATTGCTCAAAAATGAGCAAAAACAATTCCCCTGACTACGCTATGTTTGAATCTTCCTCCTGTAGAGGGACAGGCCCGACTTAAGGCTCGCCCGATCATGCCCCGGCCTGGCCTCCTCCCCCTCCGCGCGGCTTGTCCTCCTGCCGCCCCGCCCCCCCTCCCCCTTCCCTCCCTCCCCCCCCCGAGATCCAACAACCCACCCTTCACCCCAGAACCCAACACCCCTCTCAGCGCCCCTCAAACGGGGACTCCACTAACGGGTACTTTGGCCAGTGACCCAGCGAACCCAACCCTTCCCGATGTGGGCAAAGCTGCAATGCAAGAAAAAGGCCCTGAAGCGGCAACTTTCGGCAAAAATTCAAAGTACCCGTTAGTAAGCACCCGTTACGGTGCCGTTGACCCTCCCCTCCCCCTTCTCTGACCAGAAATGCAACGCCCTGAGTTTTTCAGAACGGCGTCCCTGGAAGTCCCGACCCCTTCACCGGGACCGGCTCTCCGTCCCGAGCGCCGTCTTCTCGAACGTGCCGAGGCCCGGCGAGGGCCCCCGAGGGGGGGGGGGAATAGCCCAGAACCATCCGTCCCGATGTCATTTACGACGCGATCATGTCTGGGTCCCTCCCCCTCCTTCCCCTCCCCTTCCCCCCCTCCCCCTCCCCAGGGACCCGACGCCCCGGCTGTTAGGGAGGGTCTCCGTGTTCCTTAATGGTTTTGCAGCTTGTCGCAGGTTGTCCTCGAGTTTTCCATGGGAGATCGAAGTTGAACTTATTGAAACTTATGGGAACGGCACCTGGTTCCCATCAGTTAACGTATCGAAATTGAACGTATTGAAACTCAATGGTTTTGCAGCTTGTCGAGGTTGTCCTTGTGTCTTCTGTGGGAAGTCGAAATTGAACTTATGGAAACGTTGGGCGTTGCTTAATGGGGGGGTCACAAATGGGGGGGTCAGAAACGGTCCCCTTTCGTGCCCCTTTCGAGCCCCTCCGGACCCCCAGGGGGCTCGTTTAGGTACCGTTTGGGTACCTTTTCGGACCACCCTCGCCCCCCCCCCATTTATGACCCCTCCATTACGCAACGCCCAAAAACGGCACCCCGTTCCTTCTTCCGGGCTCCGTATGACAGCGTTTCGGCCTTACTCCGTCCGTTTGGATGGTCTGTTTGAGCGGGCGGCTTCTGGCGGCGGTCGGCCTCGGGGGGCCCTCTCGCCGGGCCTCGGGGTCGCGTAGAGAGAAAAACGACCCACGGGGCGCAAAGCAGGCCCCTGTAGGGAAGTGGGGGAGGAGGAGGAGGAGGAGGAGGAGGAGGAGGAAGAGGGAGGAGGAGGAGGAAGAGGGAGGAGGAGGAGGAGGAGGAAGGATGAGGAGGAGAAGGAGGAGGAGGGGGAGGAGGAGGAGGAGGAGGAGGAGGGGGAGGAGAAGGAGGAGGAGGAGGAGGAGGAGAAGCAGGAGCAGGAGGAGGAGGAGGAGGAGGAGCAGGAGCAGGAGAAGGAGGGAGCTCCAGGGCCCGTGCCTCAAAAGGAGTGGAGCGGCCGGAGGTCTGGGTCCTGCCCCTCCGCCCTTACCGCTCCGTTCTCTGCCCCCCTTCCACCCACAGCAGATCCGGACCGAAACGTTGCGTTCCGTTTTGTTGTTGTTGTCGTCGTCGTCGTTGCTGTTGTTGTTGGTGGTGGTGGTGTTGTTGGTGGTGGCGTTGGTGTTGTTGGTGGTGGTGGTGTTGATGTTGTTGTTGTCGGTGTCGTTGTTGTTGTTGTTGTTGTTGTTGTTGTTGTTGTCGTTGTTGTTGTTGTCGTTGTCGTTGTTGTTGTTGGTGTTGTTGTTGTTGTTGTTGTTGTTGTGGTTGTTGTTGTTGTTGTTGTTGTTGTTGTTGTTGTTTTGCTGCTCGTATTGCTCCACATGTTTTCCTGTGCCTCCCTGCCCAAACGAGAAACAAACACACAGCCGAAGTCCAGCAGCACAGCGTCCAGGCCCAGCCCTGACGCACAGGGCGAGGGGGGAGACGCACGGCGGACGGGGCGGGCGGAGGCACGGGGCGCCCCGGGAGAGAGAGTTGAGCAGGGACCGACCGTCCTGGCATTCCTGTAGCCCTACCACGAAATGTTCTTAGAACCCACAGATGTTCTGAGAACAAAAACAGTGCTCTTAGAACATGAGCCCGATGTGTTAGAACGAGGCGATCCCAACCAGAAGTGTTCTAAGGACATTTCGTGGAAACCGCAACAGGTTCTTATGAAGGGGAACTGGGACACACAAATAAATACACACAAATAAAAAGATTCCCCATATTTTCCTATATTTTTTGGGGTTTTGTCTTCCCCCCCACTTCCCATATTTTCCCATATTTTCTGGGAGTCGCCGATTAATTGTGTCTGTGTGTTTTTTCCCCTCCTGATCTTAGAACATGGTTTGGTCGGGCTATAGGCGAGCCAGGACGCTTCGCCACTGCTTGAGAGAGAGAGGACCCAGACGTCCCCGCGCCGCGAGAGTGGCTCGAGGCGAAGGGCCCCCGACGGCCCCCTCCCGGAGAGAGCGTGGGGCTGGGGACTCTCGGGGGGCTCGGGCTGGCCTGGCGGGGTCCTCGCGACGAGGACGAGACGTGTGGTCCCCCTCTATCCTCGATCCTCGTCGCTCCTCCTCGATCCTCGGCCCCCAATCCTCGACGACTCCCTCGATCCGCATTCCTCCTCGGTCTTGGACGACGATCCCTCCCCTTGCCTTATGTTGCTCCCATCGCACTGAGAAATGATTTCGAGCACCCGGAAAAGTGTCGAAAGAGTGTGGAAAGAGTGTCGGAAGAGTGTCGAGACAGTGTCTCCCAGGGCCCGCCACGTGAAACCCCTCGAGTTTTCAGGTACTTATCAGGTGCCCGAACTTCTTTCTGACGATCAAGGCTACAGTAGGTTGGAACATCATAAGACGAGACTCAGGTCGGGCGTGTCCTCCTACAGGCGGATGTTGGACGACAAATTCGAAACTCACCCAAAAAACATCAAACATAGTGCAAAAATCATCCCCTGACAAGGTTTCTACCAGTTTTTGAAGACTCCCCCTGTAGAGGGACATGCCCGACTCAAGACGAGACCCAATCTGAAACTTAACGCGAACTCATGCGGCAAACATCCCACGGAAACTGGACCGTCCACACCCAGGACGCGCGCTCGTCAATAAACGTCGGCAAACCCGAGCTCTCGCTTACCCGAATCTTGCATGGGACGCACAAAGTTCTCCTGGGATGCGCTCGTCCGACCCGAACATCTAGTATACCCATCTAGTAGTATATCGTTTCCCGAGCAGTGTGGCCAGAAAGCGCCCATCACGACGCATATACTATCAGGTTTCTCGGTGCGCGCGTCGCCCCAGGGGGTAGGGGGGGAGACACACATATAGTAGAAATATGGTGGGGTGACGCGGGTTACATATCCCCGACCCTCGACCACTCCCCTGGGAAAAATTCTGGCTCGTCCCGAAAATCGTTTTGCTGACGGCCCCGGGGCCATGTGGGGGCCTCGAGGGGCCGAAAGCGATGGCAAACCTCCACCTCGGTTCTCCCGAGACGCTGGAGGGCGCATGGCACAAAGAACTACTAATACGATATCCTCCTTGGAGGCGCGCGTCCGACCCGTAAATATAGTATACGCATCTTGTAGTAAATCGTTTCCCGAGCGGTGTGGCCAGAAAGCGCCCGCCACGACGCATACCCTGGAAGAGTTCGCGATGTGCGCGTCGCCCCTGGGGGGGAGGACGCACATCTGGTATTCGGCGGTGGACAAACCTCCCTTCAGTAAACCCACCTTTCGTGAACACGGCCCAGGACCGAAATCAACGGACCTGGACCCGCAAAAATGACGGCCGCGACGCCCTCTCGCGAACCGAACACGGCCATTTCGCTAATCGACGTGTCAGGGTAGGAGGTCTATCAACCTCCGAGGTATATTCGGCGCTTCGACACTTGGCGGGAAAGGGAGGGGGGCAGGGGGGGGGGGTCTGGCTCCGGACCTCTGCTTAGTGCGACGGTCTGCAGCAGCGCGTCCCAGGGGGGAGGGGACTCCACCTGCCCGCAACAGGCGCCAGAAGCAGCCAGGATCGATCTGTTCTACGAGGACCGCGCCGACCTCACGAGCGGAGCCGAGCGGGCGAGAGCGGGCGGAGCGAGGACGAGCGGGGAGCGGGCGAGCCCGGGATCGCAGCGACAGAGTCGGATCGGCGACCGAGAGGAATCGCACCGAGTCGGAGGTCGGCAGCCGAGTCGCAAAGGGTCGAATCGGCGGACATCGGCAGGCCAGTAGGCTTAGGTCGGGCCTGTCCCCCTACAGGCCGATTCTCGAGGAAGAAATAAATTACCCTGGCGACGTACCCAACCCCTGCGCAAAAGCGGGGCGCAAATAGTTTAGGATACTTTATAAGGGGGCGATGACGGAGCGAGGGTTACATATGTCTGCAGACGGAATTCGGGAGACTCGCAGGACACTGGCTACAGGAAAAGGGCTTGATAAAGCTGATGATTTACAATTCCTGAGCACTCCTAGCCACTTCGAAAACGGGGATCACAGCAGGCCTCGAAAGTGGCGACAGGTTCACAGATCGCAGCCCCGCAGGGATGGCGAGGTCTCATTTGAATCTGCCCGTGGCCCTCACTGTGCTGGGCCCCCCAGCAGGCCTCGAAAATGGCGACAGTTTCGCAGATCGCAGCCCCCCCAGGGATGGCGAGGTCTAATTTGAATCCGCGCGTGGCCCTCACTGTGCTGGGCCCCCCAGCAGGCCTCGAAAGTGGCGACAGTTTCACAGATCGCAGCCCCCCAGGGATGGCGAGGTCTAATTTGAATCTGCGCGCCCTCTGTGCTGGGCCCCCCAGCAGGCCTCGAAAATGGCGACAGTTTCGCAGATCGCAGCCCCCCAGGAATGGCGAGGTCTAATTTGAATCCGCGCGTGGCCCTCACTGTGCTGGGCCCCCCAGCAGGCCTCGAAAATGGCGACAGTTTCGCAGATCGCAGCCCCCCAGGGATGGCGAGGTCTAATTTGAATCCGCGCGTGGCCCTCACTGTGCTGGGCCCCCCAGCAGGCCTCGAAAATGGCGACAGTTTCGCAGATCGCAGCCCCCCAGGGATGGCGAGGTCTAATTTGAATCCGCGCGTGTACCCTCACTGTGCTGGGCCCCCCCAGCAGGCCTCGAAAATGGCGACAGTTTCGCAGATCGCAGCCCCCCAGGGATGGCGAGGTCTAATTTGAATCCGCGTGTGGCCCTCACTGTGCTGGGCCCCCCAGCAGGCCTCGAAAATGGCGACAGTTTCGCAGATCGCAGCCCCCCAGGGATGGCGAGGTCTAATTTGAATCCCCGTGGCCCTCACTGTGCTGGGCCCCCCAGCAGGCCTCGAAAATGGCGACAGTTTCACAGATCGCAGCCCCCCAGGGATGGCGAGGTCTAATTTGAATGGCCGCGCGCGTGGCCCTCACTGTGCTGGGCCCCCCAGCAGGCCTCGAAAATGGCGACAGTTTCGCAGATCGCAGCCCCCCAGGGATGGCGAGGTCTAATTTGAATCCGCCCGTGGCCCTCACTGTGCTGGCCCCCCAGCAGGACTCGAAAATGGCGACAGTTTCACAGATCGCAGCCCCCCAGGGATGGCGAGGTCTAATTTGGATCCGCCCGTGGCCCTCACTGTGCTGGGCCCCCCAGCAGGCCTCGAAAATTGCAACAGTTTCACAGATCGCAGCCCCCCGCGGGCAAGACAGGAAGAGGCGGGAGGGGAAAAGGAGGAAGGGCGGGAGAAGGGACGCGACCACACTGCTCTATTCAAAACGAATACCCAACCAAGGAGGGTTGGGAAAAATAAGAAAAAATACCCCCAAATGGACAGAAATAGTCAAAGAATAGTCCCCAGCCTACTTTGGGACCATTTTTGAATTTTCCTGTAGAAGGACAGGCCCGACTTAACAGTGGGCCCCCCAATGGAGTATCGGAGCCCGGATCGGAATCCAGGGTCGACCCGAACTGGAACCGGAGGCCACCCGGAGTATCGAATCGGATCAGAGAGGAACCGAAACGAGGGCCAGAGCGGGCGAGGGGGCGAGGCGATGATGGGCGGTGAGGGCGGCGGTGGCTGGAGCGCGGGCGGCGCGGGCGCTCAGAGCCACGGGGGGATGACCAGCCACCGCGCCAGGCTCGCCGTGCCCCCGGAGGACAGCACGACGGTCGCCTCGCGGGGCCAGCACAGGGCACTGCGCAGGGCGTCATCCTCCTGCCCCTCCTGCTCCTCCTATTCCCTGCTTCTTCCTGCTTCTCCTCCTCCTCCTCCTCCTCCTCCTCCTCCTCCTCCTCCTCCTCCTGCTCCTATTCCCTCCTCCTCCTCCTCCTGCTCTCACTTCTCGTCGCCTCTCGTCCCCCTCCTCCCCCGAGGCCCCGAGGCCGCGGAGGCGGCGCCGAGGCGAGGAGAGAACCCGCGAGAACGAGGAGGCGCAGCGGACGACGGCGACGACGACGGCGCCGACGCGGCGAGGCGGGGAACTCGTCGTCGTCGGCGGCAGCACCGCCGCCGCCTGCGTGGCCAGCGCGAGGCACAGGGCGGGCCTCCACGCCGCGGGGGCCGCGTCGAGCAGCTCCCGGCCGCCCGCCGCCACGACCGCCGGGGCGGCCGCGGCCGCAGCGGAGGCCGCCGAGGACTCCGAGGACGAGGGCGACGATCGCCACCGCTCGGGCGTCCATTCCCCGTGCACTTGTTGGTTTTCTGCGGATGTGGAGAGGGGCGGGAGAAGAAGAAGAAGAAGCAGAAGCAGGAGCAGGAGGAGGACCGAGGTCGCGGAGAACACGACGCGCACCTGTGCACCTCCCGCGCCCCCCCCGAGGAACTCCGAGGGCGCGACTGCCCCACAGCGTGCCTCCCCCCCGGAGGTCCAGGCCTCTTCCCCGAAGGACCGGCTTTTCACCCCGAGCCGGGCGCAGACGATCCCCCCCCCCGCGACCTGGCCTCCTCCAGCGAGAGGACGACCCGGGCAGCTTCTGTGGACGGCCTCCGGGGGCCGAGCGAGGCCCCCCCCCGGAGACCGAGAGTGCGCCCACAAGGCCTCCCTCCCGTGCCTTCTGAGTGGGGCCCAAAGGACACACACACATGAGCAGACACAGTCCCCAGGGTTCCCACATGTCCTGGATCCTCGTCTCCCCCCAAGCTCTCGTAGCTTCCCATCTGTGTTCCTGGGAATCGAAGATTCTTTGCGTGTGTGTCCTTTCCCCTCCCGTGACTTCTCCCCGCGATTCAGAGGACGTTCCCCAGAGGACCCCCTGGTAGGGCTGCAGTAGATGGAGCCGGAGGATCGCGCCAGATCGGCGATACATCGGCGATGCATCGGCGATGCATCGGAGATGCGTCGTCGACGTCGACGATTGCATCGGCGACGTCGGCGTGAAGCCAATCGGAATCCGCATCGCGCCGCATCGCCGATGCGCCGAAGCCTTCGGCGCGACCCCCCGACCCCACCCGGGAGGCCTGCTGCGGCATCGACGCTTGCTGCGGCCTCGGCCGCCCCCGGGATCAGCTCGAGCCACAGGTGGTGCAGCACGTAGGCGAACACGGACCGCTCCCCCCAGCCCGCGAGGCACGCCGCCAGGCCGGGGCTGGCCGCCCCGAGCACGCGGAGGCCTGCGCGCCGAGGCCCCGCGGCGACGGCGGCGGCCGCGGCCGCGGCAGGCGACCGCCGTCGTCGTCGAGATCTCCTCCTCCCCTGCCGATCCACTCTGCTTCTGCGCTCGGCTCCTCCTCCCCCCTCCTCCCTCCTCCTCCTCCTCTCCATCCTCCGTCCTCAAATCCTCCTCCTCCTCCTCCTCCTCCTCCTCCTCCCTCCTCCTCCTCCTCCTCCTCCTTCCTCCCCTCCTCCTCCCTCCTCCTCCCTCCTCCTCATCCTCCTCCTCCTCCTCCTCCTCCTCCTGCCCTCCCTCCTGCGCCTCCGTCTCCACCCGCTCCTTGTCGTCCCTCCGCCCTCCCCCTCCTCCCTCTTCCCCCCCCCCTGTCTTCTGCCCGCCGCTGCCCCCCACCCAATCCCAGACGAGCGAGGCGGGCTTCGCCGACGGTGTGGGGAAACCAAGAGGTACCAATACCGCTGTCCCCCGGACCTCTCCCGGGGTGCGTTCTGACCAGAACTTCGAGGCGAATCCAGCGGTGGTGACGAGGGCCTCGCCCAAAACGGGGGAAGACGGCCGAGGGGTAGCGGCATGGATACCTGTTCCTCCTCTGAGGTGGGGGCCTGCGCCGAGCACGCCCAGGTAGGCCAGGACAATGCCGAGCCGCAGCGCGAGCACCGCCACGTTCTCGCCCAGGCCCGCCTCTCGCGTTCTCTCGGGGAGGGGGGGGGGAGGGACGGCCGCCCGCCGCGGTCGCTGCCGCCGCGCTCGGGGCAAGACACTAATCGACACCAATCGACGCTGAAGACGCGGAATCAGGAGGGTATACCAGGCTCCCATGGACGGCTACCGAAATCTTCGCTAGTCCTCCCCAAAAAAAATCGACGCCCCAAATGGGTATGGAAAAGTTGTAAGAAGCCCAACAACAAATCTTGACCCAAACCGGCAGCAGCCGCTGTTGGGCAGGAGGCCTCCTGTCCCAAATAGACATCGTCATTGGCAACGCCGACTGCGAACCCTGCTCAAAATGGACAGGGACTGCTGTCGGTCCTCGTACCCATTCATCAATCGGACCGAAAAGAAGGGGCCCCGTCAGCACGGCTGGATCCGCCTCGGGATCTGGGCCAGAGCGCTGTTCATGACAGATCCCAGGGTCGTCGCCATCGCCGCCACTGTCGACGTCGTCGCCGTTCCCCTCCTGTTCCCTTCTTCGCCTCCGCCTCCTCCTTCACGCAGGCCTCCTCCTCCCCTGGTCATGCATTCGATGCAGTGCTCGGAGGGCACCAACTATACACCAACACCGATCCTGGCCCAGGATCACCCTGGGCCCAGGATCGGTGTATACGCCCTCCTGCCTTGCGCAAGAAGGCATATACACCGAACCTGGGCCCAGGGTGATCCTGGGCCAGGATCGGTGTTGGTGTATAGTTGGTGCCCTCCGAAGTGCTCCTCCACCACCTCCTCATCCGCCTCGCTGATGGGCTCGTGCAGCACGTCGTGCGGGATGCCGTAGTTCCCCATGCTGCACGTCTCCTCGTCTATGCAGTATGCCTCGCAGGCCGAAGTATGACACCCACACCCTGCACTGCACTGCTCGACGCGCCGACTTACATCCCAGAACAGGCATTGCCGCATGGCCCGACCGGGCACAGAACGAAGAAAGGCACGACAAGACCCCGTACCAGAAACCAAACATGCGCCTGGACGCCAGACGCAGCATCTTTTTGTACGGTTGTGGTGCTTCGACCTCTGAGCGCCCGTTTCGGAAACAGCTTGAGACTCACAGAGGCTGCTGGAGGCCCGTTAGGTACAGGATTCGGCCTGACCTAAGCAAGGATAAATAAGGAACGAGGCCTCTTTTTTTCAAATTCGCCGGCCCAACGGGCCAGAGGCGTGCTAAGATCTCCGGTAACTGGTTAACAATTCTCTAGTTCGCGCGCGCGGGGCGGCCCCTGGGGGTCCCCGGACGAAAAGTACCCCGGGCGATCCCCGACCGACCCCCGAGCGATCCCCGGGAGACTCCCCCAGGGCGCTCCAGGAGCGCTCCATGAGCGCACCAACAGGGCTCCGAGACGTCCCCGAGAGCCCCAAGAAAGGCCAAGAGGCCCCCAAGAGGCCCCCAAGATGGTACACGAGGGGTCCGACATGCCACAAGATCGCTCCAAGACGCCCAAGATAGCCCCCAGACGCCCCAAGAGGCCTCCAAGAGCACTCCCAAGAGGGCCCCCGGAGGCAAAATTCATTGTTTTCCTTAGGTTTTTGAAAGATTTTGGAGCTTCCACCTTTTCGGCTTCCCGACGCCCCAAGACGGCCCAAGAGGCCCCCAAGATCGCCCCAAGAGGGCCCAAGAGGCCCCCAAGAGGGCCCCAAGATGGCCCAAGAGGGCTCGAAGACGGCCCAAGAAGCCTCCAAGACGGTCCAAGAGGGCCCCAAGAACGCCCCCAAAGGGGCCCCAGAGAGGGAACACGAAACAACATTTCGAGCCCTCGGCCCTAAGAAGCCCCTACGAGGCCCCAAGAGGCCCCTAAGAGGCCCCAAGAGGCCCCCACGAGGCCCTCAGGAGGCCCCCAAGAGTCCCCCAAGCGGCCCCAGGAGGCCCCCCAAATGCCCCCCCGAGCGCCCCAGGAGTCCCCCAAGCGGCCCCAGGAACCCCCAAAGCGCCGCATTGACACCAGGCCCTCGGGCAAACGGCAGACATGAGACTGTATGGGCCGGCGGAATGAGCGAAGCGATTAATAAAAGTACGAAGACCGAAGGAACGGACCCGCGCGTCCAAAATCTGAAGGAACACCAGGGGAGTTTGCCGACAAAAAAATAGCGGAACGTATACAAGCCAAAGGAACGACCGAGCCCCTTTTGATAAGTAAGTGCTCCTTATTCAATCCGGGTCCTGTAGACGAGAACAACAAAAGCACATCGCAAGCATCAAGGCTGAATCCTCGGGGGCGACGACCGACGCAAAAAACAAAAATTTGAAGAAGACCCGGGGAACCCCTGGAACCTCGACCCTCGAACACCCGGAAAACGACAAGGACACGGACAAGACGACGGCGACGACGACGACGACGAAGTCTACGACGACGACGACGACGACGACGACGACGACCGCAGCTCCGCCCGCGGAGCGCTGTGCTTCGCTTCCCGGGCTCGGGGAGGCCACGCAGAGGAGAAGGAGGGGCTCCGCAGGAGGCGTCCGAGAACTCCGAGCCACCGCGCCCGAGGGCCACCCTGGGCCAGGGCATGGCGTAAGGAGGAGGAAGAGGATGATGATGATGATGATGATGATGAGGAGGAGGAGGAGGAGGAGGAGGAGGAGGAGGAGGAGGATGATGATGAAGAGGATGATGATGATGATGATGAGGAGGAGGAGGAGGAGGAGGAGGAGGAGACTTAGGTCGGGCATGTCCCCCTACAGGCGGATGTTGGACGAAAAAATAGACATAAAAATGCTCCACACTTAACACAAACATGCAAAATTATCCCGGCAAAGCAACCTAACAGCGAAGTGTAGAAGCATATCTGAAAGCATTCCCCTTAAGATTCAGATGAAAATCCAGTTGTCGAATTCTGCTGTTCTCGCAGTCGTAGTCGCATTCGCGATGACAGTCGCAGCGGCAACGGCAGTCGCAGTCACAGCCTCAGCCTCATCCTGCCTCCTCCTCCTCCTCCTCCTCTTTCTCCTGCTCCTCCTCCTCCTCCTCCTCCTCCTCCTCCTCTTCCTCCTGCTCGTCCTCGTTCTCGTCCTCCTCGTCTTGCTCGTCCTCCTCCTCCTGGTGCTCTCTCCTCCTCCTCCTCCTCCTCCTCCTCCTCCTCCTCCTCCTCCTCCTCCTCCTCCTGGTGGTCCTCGTTCTCCTCCTCCTGGTGCTCTCCCCCCCCCTCCTCCTCCTCATCCTCGTCCTCCTCCTCCTCCTCCTCCTCCTCCTCCTCCTCCTCCTCCTCCTACTCTCCTCCTCCTCTTCCTCTCCTCCTCTTCCTCCTTCTCCTTCTCCTTCTCCTCCTCCTCCTCCTCCTCCTCCTCCTCCTCCTCCTCGTCCTGTCTTCCCTCGTTCTCGTCCTCCTCGTCTTGCTCGTCCTCCTCCTCCTGGTGTGTTTCTCGTCCTCCTACCTCCTCCTCCTCCTCCTCCTCCTCCTCCTCCTCCTCCGGTCCCTCGTTCTTCCTCTTCCTGGTACTCTCCCCCCGCCGCTCCTCCTCTCCTCCTCGTCCTCGTTCCTCCTCCTCCTCTCCTCTCCTCTCCTCTGTCTTGTGTCTCCTCCCTTCCTCCTCTCCTCCTCCTCCTCCTGGTACTCCTCCCCCTCCCCTCCTCCTACTCCTCCTCTTCCTGGTCGTCCTCCTCCTCCTGGTCGTCCTCCTCCTCCTGCTCGTCCTCCTCCTCCTCCTGCTCGTCCTTCTTCTCCTGCCCTGCTCCTCTGCTCCTCGTCCTGCTCCTGCTCGTCCTCGTCCTCCTGGTCTTGCTCGTCCTCCTCCTCGTCGTGCTCTTGCCCCTGCTGAAAATGTGGCCCAGGAATGGGAGTTCTGGGAAGTCGAAGAGCACGAAGTTGCCTGCAGTTGGCTACGGGCATTCAAAATGTGGCCCGGGAATGGAGTTCTGGGAACTCGAAGAGCACGAAGTGGCCTACAGTTGGCTCCGGGCATCCAAAATGTTGCCCGGGAATGGAGTTCTGGGAAGTCGAAGAGCACGAAGTGGCCTACAGTTGGCTCCGGGCATCCAAAATGTGGCCCGGGGAATGGAGTTCTGGGAAATAGAAGAGCACGAAGTGTGGGACTGTTGCATCCGGCCCTCCAAATGTGGCCCGGGAATGGAGTTCTGGGAACTCGAAGAGCACGAAGTGTGTGACTGTTGCATCCGGTTATTCAGAATGTGGCCCGGGAATGGCGTTCTGGGATCTCGAAGAGCACTTTGTGTGTGACTGTTGCATCCGGGTATTCAGAATGTGGCCTGGGAATGGAGTTCTGGGAAGGCGAAGAGCACGAAGTGTGTGACTGTTGGTGAAAAACGAGCCCGGCACCTGCCGCCCGGCAACTCCCAACACCTGCCCAGACCCCCCTGTGGAGTGATCTGCTGCTCTCTTTTGATCCCACTAGAAACCTATCAGTCTTCGCTGTTAGGTAACACATCGCCCCCATATTATTTGTAAGTATTTTTGGATGTTCCTCCTGTAGAGGGACAAGCCTGACTTGAGAGTTGACCCTCTCTGCCTCGGCCAGGAGGGCGTAAACACAACTCCTGGGACCGGGGATAGCTCTGGCCAGGCAGAGGCCAAGCCTGCTTGACTCGGTCACTGGACTACTCGCAGGGTCCATCCTGGCCCCGCCTTGCAGTCCTGGGTGGACTCCTGTCGAAACGGCTCTTCAAATGCCGAAAACGGCGATCCGCCCTTCATGCCCATGTCACCTACAGGTAGTATCCGCCACCGTGCCCTCGGGGCACGAGTTGGAGTGCCCCAGGTCCTTGGCCCAATCCATTAAGCCTTAGTCCTCAATCGCGAGGATTCTCGAAGGGGGCCGAACCCCCAAATTCTCAAATGTTCCTGGGCTTGTCGCGCGCCTCCTGGGCCCCGTCACGGCTTCCCGCATGATTTGCTCGTGGCCAAGTGAGCTCAAAGACGAGTCAAAAGGGCCCCAAGAGGCCGCCCAGTCGGTCCAAAGGAGCCCAGCATCGCCGAACGATCGGTCCAAGACGCCCAAGATGGCCCCAAGTCGGCGCCAGAGGCCTCCGAGAGGCCCCAAGAGAGCCCCAAGAGGCGTCCCAAGAGGGCCCCAAGAGGGAACAATCATTGATGATCCGTATGTGTTTCCAACATGTTTCGTGGGGCTATGGTTTTTCTTCTCAGCCGCGTCCCACCCGCGACGCCCACACCTCGCCTATTTGGTGAGCCCTATCACCCGCATGGGTCCTGCGCTCCCAATCACAACTCCCCCTCGCCTTCTCTTTGGCACCATCACTCGCGCGCACCATACACAAACGAGCATGCTGCCTGACGCAGCACGACGCCCGCATGAGACACACGTATGCAATGCAACCGTGCACGCATGATACACATGCGCAAATTCAGACGCCGAGCGCACACATACACACAGACGCGGACCGTACGCATACACACACACACACACACACAGCGTGGCATTTTCTCCACACCACAGGCGGTGCGCAAGGGGTGGTCCATCACCGCGATCTCTATCCGTCCCAAAGTCGCGGGGCGTGGCAAGTATGGAACGCGGAGCCAGGAGGCCCAAAAGCGCAAGATCGAGGGGTATGGCATCTGTATTCTAGGACCTGCCCTACTTCAAGACTGGAAGGCATAAAACCTTAATTCGTGGAGACCTCGGCGGAGTTGTTGGGTCGCGTTGCCACCAACCCCCGCTGGCGCACGAAGCCAACCCGAGCGGCACCGCCAGGGGGGTCCGTCGCCGACCCAAGCAACCCACGAGGACGTCCGATACTGCATGAGTAACTACTTAGTCGCTTATGGTTCCGCTTCTGCTCTCGACATGGGCGTTGTGCCCTGACGCTGCGTGGACCGTTCAACCCTGAGGCATCGCGGCGTTGCGCGAGACCAGATCGCTTCGTGTCGGTCGGCTCCACGCCACAGGCGGCGCTCAACCTCTGACGCCCGCGCTGCGGGCATCGCCGCGTCGACACGGCACAAACCCACCGTCTACTTCTCCCCTGACGTTCTGCTAGGGCTCCCAACTTCGCGCTTCGCGCTGCGCGAAGCGCGAAGCGCGAATAACTTCGCGCTCTCGCGCCGCCCCCCCAAAGGGAGAAAAGGAGGACGAGGAGGAGGGGGAGAAGGAACGAGGACCGCGAAGCGCGAATAACTTCGCGCCCTCATGGGAGCCCTTGTTCTGCCTCGGCCTTGACGCTCTTGCGCCCGCGAGCGGAGGCCACCGGGGGCCGCGGGAGGCCCGAGAGCGCGCCCGCAGGACCTCCCAAAACCTGGAACCCCTCGAACCTCGACGCCCGACCCACGACGACGACGCCGACGACGCCGCCGCCGCCGCCGCCGCCGTAGACGCCGCAGACGCCGTAGACGCCGTAGACGCCGACGACGCCGCCGACGACGCCGCCGCCGCCGCCGCCGCCGACGACGACGACGACGACGAGGACGAGGACGACAGACGCGCTCCCGCCCGCGGGGCGCCGTGTTCCACCGCCCGAACGCGGGCGAGGCCGCGAGCAGCAGGTACCACAGCACCACGAACGCCACGGAGGCCGCGGCGGTGGCCGCCGCCCGCCGCCTCGCCGCCGCCGTCCCCGCCGCCGCCGCGCCCCGAGGCCGCGGGCTGCCGCTGCCGTCGCCGCCCGCCGTCGTCGTCGTGGCCGCGGTCGGTGTCGCCGCCGCCGCCGCCGCCGCCGTCGTCGCGGTCACTGTCGCTGCCGTCGCCGTCGTCGTCGATGCTGCCGTCGCTGCCGCCGCCGCCACCGTCGCGGTCACTGTCGTCGCCGTCTTGCTCGCCGTCTTGCTCGCCGTCGTCGCCGCCGCCGTGGTCGCTGCCGTCGCCGTCGTCTCCGCCGCCAGCGTCGCCGACGCACCAGGACCGAGCTACCTGGGCGCCCTTGGCCTCTCTGGGCCCTCGGAGCCCCCCCCTGGAGACCTCCGAGGCCGTCGCCACCACGCCCGCGCCCGCCGCCTCTCCGCGAAGGTGTCCTTCCAGAAGCTCGGCTCGACGAGCTGCCCAGCGGCGAACACCGGCGCGTAGAACAGGAAGCACCGCCACACGTCGTTCCAGGGCCCAGCGAGCGACCCAGCCGTGTTCAGCAGCGCGTGGACGAGCAGCTGCAGCGCCAGGAGCAGGAAGACGACAGGCAGCCCCAGCTTGCGGTTCCCCGCGTGCATGACCGTGGACACCGCCAACCGCCAGAAGCACATGCACCACAAGTACCAGAACGCGAAGCCGTTGAAGCCCGCCGTGGCGGACACGAGACGCTCATCGAGGCAGCGTGCTGAGAATATGGCCCCCATGACTAGCACGCACGGCCAGGGATAGAAGAGGGCTTTCACCAAGGCCTGGAGCGAGACGCTGGTTCCGAAGACGCCCGACACGAAGATGAAGCAGGGCACCACCGGCCGCAGAGCCGCCCGGGACACGGTCCAGTCCCTGAGATCTTCGGCGGAGAGGTAAAAGGCACAGTGGAAGATAGGGGAACGAACAATGACATAAGCATAACAACTCGGAGATCCGCGCGGATGTTTATCGGATCCGCGCTGGCCCCCCTGGCGGTGCCTCCAGCGCCGTCTCTGGCGCGCTCCGCGCGCCAGGGACGGGGGTCCAGCGCCGACACGAGAAATCTGCGCGGACCTCCGAGTTGTGATGCGTTTGTCATTCTTCGTTCCCCTTGAAGAAGATCACGCCAGTCATCAGCAGAAACTTGGTGGCGTCCCAAATCTCGCACCGAGCCGCGGTCTGGCACCTGCCCTTCGGCGGTGGAGGCCGCGGCACCTCCTCTTCGGCGGACGTCGCTGCCGCTCCAGCCTCCGTCCTGCCCTCTGCGCCGTGGCCGCCTCGGCGCCGAGTGGCGTAGACGATGTTGTAGGCGACAAGCGCAAGCCACGTGCAGAGTAGCGCCACGGCAAGGCCTGCTTCGGGAGAGGGGGCGACGCTCCGCCGCCCACCGCTGACGAGGTTCGGGTGCTGCCAGGAGTGCCCCTGGCCCACGGTGCCCTCAGCTTTCCGCTCCATGTTTGACTACCTACCAGACCACCCCAACCCAACCCGAAGACCCGAATTTCGGGTTGGGGGGGGTAAGGGTTCCACATGTGTTTTTTCGACGTTTCCCGACCCCCCCCCACTGGAAATGGAGGGCAAATTGAGGCCTTCGGGTTGGGTTGGGGTGGTTTGGTGGGTGGTGAATGTTGGGGCCCCTGGAGCCCACTGTGGCCTCGCGAGGGGGGCGCTGGGGGCCGTGGAGGCCTCTCTGGACACTCCGGGGGGCACCCTCGGGCCAGAGGGCACGTCCAGCAACACCCGCAGGGTACTCCCGGGGCGAGCGCGCGGCTCTCTCTATCAGAGCTCGAGGGCCGCGCGCCGACGCCAAAGTCCGCAGGGCCACACCCCGCCACCCCAGCTCTCCCAGGACGCCGACGGCCCGATCCTTTCACTGGTGTCACGATGCCGGAGCTCTCGACCCCTCTCTTAGGAGGCCACTACTGGGAGGTGCTCGTCGGAGGGACTCGGGAAGATCAAGCCCCGTTGGGGGGCTGTTACGCCAGATTGGGCGGATTGAAAAGGATTAGGCTGGATTGAAACGGATAAGGCGGGATTACACCGGATTTCGGACCAGGGCAAAGTCAGAATTTGACTTAGGTTCGGCATGTCCCCATACAGACGGATTTTGGACGAAAAAAGAGGGACACGCTCGACTTAAATTTGATCTCCGAGGAGTTGCATCCAAACCTTTCCTGGGACCAATGCTGCAGCCCAAACGCTTGCTCGAGGGCCCCAGTGCCGCAAGCCATCTCGAGTTCTCCCGTGCTTCATGACGCCTGGGCGCCCATCCTCCCTCAACCGAAGGGGCCCAGGGACACACAAATAAATACACAAATCCAAGGAGTCCCGATACTTTCTCATATTTTCTGGGTTTTCGTCTTCCCCGCCACTTCCCATATTTTCCGGAATTTTCCTGGGAATCGACGATCAATTGTGTCTGAATGATTTTCCCTCCTGATCAACATATGCAGGGCCCCCGATCTCTTTTGGGGCCCGCGCTGTGACCAAGACTCCTCGTGCTGCATCTTCGGGGGATCTTGGCTGTCCCGTCGCGGCCCCATCCGCGCCGAACCCGTGTCGATACCGTGTCGAACTCGTCGGATCGGCGTCGAATCCGCGTCGAATCCACGCAAAATCCGTGTCGAGCCCGCATCGAGGCCGCGCCGGGCACAGGAGAAAACACCAATAGTGGAGACAGGCGAGGTCCCCCGACGATGCCGAGCGCGAGACTCCGAGAGAGGCGGCCCCGGCCCGGGACGACGAGGGGCGCCCCGGGAGGCCCACGGAAGCGTCGGCCCTCGGCCCTTGCGCCCCGGGAGGCCCACGGAAGCGTCGGCCCTGGGCCCTTCGAGTTGGGTCGGGCACGTCCTCCTCACGGCGGATTTGAGAAGAAGATGTGCAAAGAGTCGAAACATGGTCCACAGTAATCAAAAAGAGGTGGGAACATCGTCCCCCCAGACTGTTTTGCTACTCCAGATTTCGTAATAAAGGGAGGGGGGTCTCATTTCGGGGGGGGGGGTCTCTTCCAGGCTATCTTGGAGGGCCTGGGGAGGTCTGGGGACGATGTTTTGGAGGGTTCTCCCACGGGGGAGGTCTGAAATGGCTTGTCTTGGAGGGTCCAGACCCCCTCCCTTTTATTACGAAATCTGGAGTAGTATCTCTGCACCTTCCTCCTGTAGGAGGGGCATGCAATCGATTGCACCCTGGGGCTCCCCGCCTCCCCGCCACGGCTGGCGCTCGCCGTCCGCCCCGCGCAGCGCGAGGCAGCCGGAGAAGAGCCCCACTCCTCGGGGCGCCGCGCACGTGGGGGAGGCTGAAAGGGGGAGGAGGAGGGAGGAGGAGGGGGAGGAGGAGGGGGAGGAGGAGGAGGAGGAGAGGAGGAGAGGGGGAGGAGGAGGAGGAGGAGGGGGGGAGGGGGCGGAGGAGGAGGAGGAGGCGGAGGAGGAGGAGGCGGAGGAGGAGGAGGAGGAGGAGGCGGAGAAGGAGGCGGAGGAGGGGGAGGAGGAGGAGGAGGCGGAGGAGGAGGAGGAGGGGGAGGGGGAGGGGGAAAAGGCTTCTCAGAAGAAGGCTACCTCTACTTCCTTCGAAGCAGAAGAAGAAGAAACGCCATAAACATAAACTTTCGGCGCTCCGCGCGGATGTCTTTGATCCGCGCTGGGCCCCCCCGGCGGCGCCTCCGGCGCCGCCACTCGCGCGCTCCGCACGCCAGGTAGGGGGTCCAACGCAGGTCCAAGAAATCCGCGTGGAGCGGCAAACAAAAACATGTTCATGGCGTTTTCTCCTTCATTGATTCCTCGAAGGCGCCGGCCTTACATCTATAGATAAGACCCGCACCTTCGAAGAAGCAGACCCCCCTGAGATCCGACGCAGCGATCAAGTTGCAACATCGTAGAAAATCACGCCCGGAGCCCTGGACCCCCTCTGCGTCATTGTTCGAGCCGGATCGGTCTGCGAGGGTCCCAGGGCCCGAACAGAGGCGAAAGCGCCCGACTCTAGAAAATCGAGGCGCCAGGATCTCAGGACCTTCCCCCCTCTGCCTACCCTCAGGTAAGGCAGGCCCTCCTACAGGCGGATGTTGGAGGAATCGTGAAAAATAATCAAGAACATATCCAAAACAAGTGAGGGAATAGTCGAAAACTGTACAGGGACAGGCCCGACTTCACCCTATCCCCCCCTGCTTGAGCAGGGAGCGACCGTCCCGGCAATCCTGTAGGCCTACCACGAAATCCCACCAGCCCTTTGGGCGTGAGTGGTTTAGAGAGCCCGCTCTGTTCTCAACCCCCTTCTTCCCCTTCGGGGAGGGGTTTACCCCTCCCCCTACCCCCTCCCCCTGGGCCTGGAGAGGTCCTCCGCGGGTGGTTGGAGGGGTCTTTTTCGACTCCTGGGAGGGCTAAAAAACGACACCCCTCACGAGGATTCTGGCCCCGACGGGGGGAGGCAGAAAAGTGCTCCCCTCTTCTTTGAAGCCAAAATCATTGATTTTACTACGGTTTTGGCCCCATTTTGGCCTTCTGAGGGGGCAGCGCTAATTAAAGCTCCCCTCTTCTTTCAAGCCAAAATCATTGATTTTACTAAGGTTTTGGCCCCATTTTGGCCTTCTGAGGGGGCAGCGCTAATTAAAGCTCCCCTCTTCTTTGATCGATTTCCTCCAAGATGGCCCCAAGAAGCGCCCAGGAGGCACCAAGAGGCCCCAAGATGGCCCCAAGAGGCCCCCAGGAGGCCCCCAAGAGGATCCCAAACGGCCCAAAGAGGCCCCCCCGAGGCACCCAAGACGCCGAAAAGCCCATCAGGACGACCCTCTACTCGCCTGGGCGTCGTTTCTGGACGGGCAGGAGGAGGGGCCCGAACGACTCACACCAGGACGAGGGGCCCGAACAACTCACACCACGAGAAGCCCGAACGACTCACACCAGGACGAAGAGCCCGAACGACTCACACCACGAAGAGCCCGAACGACTCACACCAGGAAGAAGGGCCCGAACGACTCACACCAGGACGAGAAACCCCAAACGACTCAAACCACGAGGAGCGCTTTCTCTCCCTCCTCCTCCGCCTCGTCCTTCTCCCGCTCCCACCACAAGGAGGATGTACAAGGAGGCGGGAGGAAGGAGGAACAGGGGAGATATGCGGGGGCAGGCGGAAACACGCCTGAAAAACACGACTGTCGGCATGCTTCGCTAGAGTTGCTGTTTTGAGATGGGCTGGTGGGGATACGCGAAGCGTGGAGAATTTTCTTAGAACCCAAGAATACTCTTAGAACAAAAACATGTTCTTCGAATATAGGCACGATGTGCGAAAACAAGACGGCCCCAGCCAGAAAGGCTCTAAGACCATTTCGTGCAGACCACACACGGTTCTTAGAACATTGATTGGTGGGCCTATAGCCGCGGGCGCGCAAGCATGGATCGGGGGAGGCGCCCTCTCCAGACTGCGGCCAATGCCGCCCGCTCGGCGGCGGACATCTGCGACTCCACGTGGGAACGGGACCCTCTGCTAATCCACGCGTCCTTGATCCATGTCTGCGATCGCCTGGTATATTTGGACGCCCGAAATGGGTACGGAAAGAATGGGTACAATGCCCAACAACAAATATTATCCCAAACCAACAGCGGCCGCTGCTGGGCAGGCGGCCTCCTGTCTCGAATGGACACAGGCCGCGGCGGCGCGGACAGCGAGTCCTGTTCAAAATGAACAAGATCCGCTGTTGGGCAGTGTACCCATTCTCTCCGTACCCATTTCGCTCGTGCAGAATATACGCCGGGACGCTCCGCCACTGCTTGACCTGCGCGTGGCCGATCCTCCACGGCCGTGCCCGCCCAGACACCCCACCGCCAGGCCGCCGCGGCCGGCGGAGGCCACCACCCCGCCGCCGGCCAGCCGCTGCAGCAGCGGCGGGCCGGCGGGCCGCGGCGCCGTCGCGTTCGCGAGCACCTCGCCGAGGGCCTGGCGTGCAGGGTTAGGTCGGGCATGTCCTCCTACGGTCGGATTCTGGACGAAAAGTGAAAAGTGAAAGAAATGCTGGAAAAAATCGTCCCTAGACTATTTTGGACTATGTTTGAATGTTCCTCCTGTGGAGGGACAGGCCCGACTTAAGAGCAGATGGCCGAGACAGCAGATAGACGCCTCCTAGATGGGGTCGGAGTAGATGGGGTCGGAGGATCGCGCACCATCGCCAATACATCGACGATGCATCGACGATGCATCAGCGATGCACCGGCGATGCATCGTCGACGTGGGTGATGCATCGGCGACGTCGGCGTGAGGAAAATCGGGCTCCACATCGAGCCGCATCGTCGATGCATCGGCGATGCGGCGCGATCCTCCGACCTCGCCTACTCCGACCCCATCCAGGAGGCCTAAGGCAAAACATCGGGGCTCTGTCGGGCCTAGGGGGCCTCCGACGAAGCCGCTTGTCAGGGGACCTGCGCACACAGCTCCAGGGGGGACCTCGGGAGAGCTCCTTGCCAGCCTCCCTCGTGTTCCGCCGCCCTCAACCTCGTCGCTCGTCGCTCTCCTCCTCCTCCTCCTCCACCACCGCCGCCTCTTCCTGCTCCTGATCCTCCTCCTCCTCCTCCTCCTCCTCTTTCTCCTCCTCCCTTACCCTCTCCTACTCCTCCTAACACTGCTCATCTGCCCTCGTCGTCCTCCTCCTCCTCCATGTCGCGTCCTGCGACGCGTCCTCCTACATCAACCATTATATGATTCCTCTCTCCTATTCCTCATCCTTCTCCTCCTCCTCGTCCGTTCTGTCCACCATCCTCCATGTTCTCCATTAATCATCCATGTCTTCATGATCATCATACAAGTCATCTTGTAGCTCATACTTCTCCTCCTTCTCCTCATCATCGCCATCCTCGCACGGGAACTGATATTCCTCCCCATCCTCATCACACGATTCCGGATGTGGCTTCTTGATATCACATGTATCCCAAACACTAAGGATACAGTCCTCAACCTTCCTGGATCACGACCTGGCACGTACGCTCCACCTCCTGCTCTTCCTCCTCCTCCTCCTTTTCCTCCTCCTCCTCCTCCTCCTCCTCCTCCTCCTCCTCCTTTCCTCCTCCTCCTCCTCCTCCTCCTCCTCCTCCTCCTCCTTTTCCTCCTCCTCCTCCTCCTCCTCCTCCTCCTCATGCGCCGTCTTCTCCTGCTTCGCATCCTCCTCTTCCCACCTCTCTCCTCAGTCGTTGTCCTCCTCCTCGCCCACGCCCTGGTGCCTTCTCCTTGCGATGAGTATGAAGGAGGGTGAAGAGAGGGCGACGAGAAGGACATCACCCTCCTCCCCCTGCTTCTCCCCCTCCTCGTTGTCCTCCTCCACTTCCACGCCACACTCGACCCCCACTCCCATCTCGCTCTGCGTACCCCTCCTGCTCGCCCGTCCTCCTCCCCCCCCCTCGTCCTCCTCTCTGCCTCCTCCCTCGAGGGCCTCGTCCAGGGCTGGCCAGTGGCGCCGCTCGAGGTGGCAGACGGACCCGAGGCCACCGCGCTCGCTCTGCAGCAGGCGCCGCAGCACCGACGCGGTGCCCCGCCAGTCGGGCATCGCTCCCGCCGGCCCTGGGCCGAAACACGGCGGCGGCGCACCCGGCCATGCGGAGAGGCAGCTCATGGGTGCGAGGTCTTCGTAAGAGCGATCCTCCTCCTCCTCGTCCTCCTCCTCCTCCTCCTCGTCCTCCTCCTCCTCCTGCCTCCTCCTCCTCCTCCTCCTCCTCCTCCTCCTCTCCTCCTCCTCCTCCTCCTCCTCCTCCTCTCCTCCCCTCCTGCCTCCACAACCTCCACCTCCTCCTCCCTCTCCTCCTCCTCCTCCCTCTCTCTCCCCTCCTCCTCCTCCTCCTCCTCCTCCTCCTCCTCCTCCTCCTGTTCCTCCTCCTCATCCTCCTCTTCCTCCTCCTCCTCCTCCTCCCTCCTCCTCCTCTCCTCCTCCTCCTCCTCCTCCCCCTCCTCCTCCTCCTCCTTCTCTTCTTGGCCCCACCCACGATATCCCCCCCACCCCCCCCCCGTTTAGTCATCACCCACCTCGCGGCCGCCCGCGGGAGGAGGCCACACAGCCGAGGCGGAGGAGAAAGCGGAGGGACGTGCCTGCGTTTCGACCCAGACCCCCGACGTCACCACCCCTCCCAGCCTTCCTGCGGTGTTGGGTCCTCGCTTTGCGCCCCGCGTCCCTCTCCTCTCCTCTCACTGCACTGACCTTGAAGGCATGTTGCAACGGATTTTTTGCGTAGATGTCTGGCAGTGCAAAACCCCGAAATGGCGAGTGAAAAACAAGAAATAAATTTCGCATGGATTGTTGTTGGCTTCATTCCTGGCCAAAAAACCGCACGAAATTCACCTCGACATTCGAAACGCCGCCATTCTCCAGGGCAATCTGGGCCCATCCCATTGTTTTCCGAGCGAACTCCGCACTGCGACGTTGGCACCATAACCCCTCTCCTCGTCGAACCCCAAGGAAGTCTCGACTCCTTCCCCGGAACCGAGCTTCCTCGTGGGTCGCTGTTGAAGCTAATGTTGCTCCCATCGTACTTGGACCGCGTCCCAAAAATTATTTCGAGCACACAGAAAAGTGCCGACATAATCTCGAAAGAGTGTCGAAACGAGTGTCTCCCGACACGTGGAAACCCTGGAGTTTCGGCAGTTGTTCGGCGCCCGAAGTCTTTCTGGTGGTCAAGGGCTGCAGCAGGTTGGAACATCTTAAGTTCAACCGTCCCGAGGCCCGGTGAGGGGCCCCGGTCGCACTATTTTTAGTGCTCCTCCCTTCTCCTCTCCTCGCCCCCGTCTGATGCTGCCGCGGCCGCGCTCCTTTTCTCTTAGCCGCGGCAGCCCGCACCTTAGTGGTGATGCGGCGGGCCACCTCAGGAACAGGGCACAAGGCGGCCCAGGCGAACCGCCCTCACCTCCCTCCGACGGCCGTCGGGAGCGTCACGTTGGACGCAGGAGGTGGCTTGGTCTGCCTGGCCGCTGGGTGCCGAACGTGGCAAGCCGCAGCACTCAGGCGCGCGCCCGCTCCTCTCCCCTCAGCGGGGGTGAGAGCCCCTGACGCATTCAGGTTAGAAAACTCTCAGGGCGCCAATGTTGCCGGGCGGGGTCGGTGGCCCAAACAACTGCGGTCGCGGAGGGGGGAGGGAGAGAGCTCGCACTAATCTTCATGAATGACGGACTAGTGCACCTCCCTTCTCGTCTCCTCGCCCCCGTCTGACGCTGGCGCGGCCGCGCTCCTTTTCTCTTAGCCGCGACAGCCCGCGCCTCAGTGGTGATGCGGCGGGCCACCTCAGAAACAGGGCGCAAGGCGGCCCAATCGAACCGCCCTCACCTCCCTCCGACGGCCGTCGGGAGCGTCACGTTGGGCGCAGGAGGTGGCTTGGTCTGCCTGGCCGCTGGGTGCCGAACGCGGCACGCCGCAGCACTCAGGCGCGCGCCCACTCCACGCTTACACTCCCAGCGCGCGCGACCTCCCACGCGACACTGAATTGGCGGGGCTCATGGGCGTCTGAGGGCCCAGGGCACGGGCATCAGAGACGACGGCGTAGCGACGACTTTCCCTGAGCTATCAACCGCCGCTCCTTCGCGCTGAGGCCGTGGCGCTCCGGCATGGCCACGCCGTCCTGCATGTAAATGCGAGCCGTGGGCTGGTGCCTCCAACGGCCGCGGGTACATGTCTTGGAGAGACTTCCCAAGATCTTGAAGTGGTGGGTGACCCCTCCCCGGCGCAGCGAGTACGGCTCGTGCCTATCAGGGTCGGCCCCTATGGACTGGGCCAGTGTCCTGAAGGCACGGCGGAAGCCGCCCGTACCGCGGGGGGTGCCAGCTGGGCGCCCTTGCAAAAGCTCAGCACGGAGCGCAACAGCCTCGAGCTCGTCGATGGTGACGCGCTCGGCGGTGCCTGACCTCTTACCTCCCTTGGTAAAACCGAGGTTGAGGTGCACCACGCCACGGCCCAGGTCAAAGGTGCATTGCCCGGCCGTCAACATGCACTCGACGGGGCGAAGGATGCCGTTGAAACACACCAGTACTGCCGCAGCTGTCGCGTTGTCTCCTTCCTCTGGTGCAAAGCCTGCCATCGCAACAGCCTGCTCGGGCAACGGCGGCCGAGCGCGGGAAGGGATTTCGGTCTTAGACCAGGTGCCGAACAGTCTCCAAAAATCGTTGAGACCTCTGCGCGAACTTGGAACAAAATGTTGGAGCCCCGACAACGCGTCTCCCACCAAGCTCTTGGATTCTCCAGCCGCCCAACAATCTTCGATATACTCGCCAAGAATCTCGTCGGCGGCTGGGATCGAGACAGGCAAGGGCTCACCAAGGCGCAGGAGCCACTGGATAAATATATGTGTGGCCTCCAGATACCACTGGACAGTGCGCGCTTGGAGCTGCAATGATCTCAGGGTCCCCGCTCTGCTTCGCCCATCCTTTCTCTGCTGCCTCGTCCCGCCGCTGAGCACTATGGCTGCCACCATCTGCTCGGGGCGTCGGCCGGATTGAGCTCCGACCGAACAAAGACCCAAAATGGGTGGCTGGACGTGGCTAGCAGGAGCGCGTTCAAGCGCATGAGGATGGACTGAAGCTGGCGGGGCTGCGACCTACCCTTGCAGGCCACTGCTATGGACACCTGGGAATCACAGAAATGAATAAACCTCGCGCCTATGTTCGCACTGCTCCTCATCCGCCAAGACACGGCGGTCAAGAGGGCTTGCCGCTCCAAGACGTTGATGCGCGCGCCTCCCTGCTTGAAGCTCAGGCATGTGCGCCAGAGCCAGCGGTCCGCATCAACGCCTCTCCTTGGCCAACCCGCAGGCTTCCACAGGCCTCCCGTCGCGGCTCGCGAATCGCTGCCTTTGAAGATGGCGTCCCGCACAAGTGACTCGCAAAGGGCGCGGTGCACTTGATCGGGGGTCGCCTCAGCGGCAGGCGCGCCCAGCAGCAACTCCAGGTAGAGGCCTGCCTCCCCACATGGGGCCCCCAAGCACTCGGCGACAGTCGGCGGCTCGCTCAAGATTCCAGCGGCCACCAAACCTCTTCCAGGCAGGAAGGCTACCACCGGGACTGAGAAAGAGTTACCCAGCAGCGAGCACTTGACGTCCTCGTCGATCGACCCCGACTCGGACTTGGGCACGGCCCAACTGCAATGGTTCCAGGGAAACCCCAGGCGCACAGCCCGCTCTCTGCTGGTCAGAGGTCGGAGCTTGTGCTTGGCGCCCGACTCCCCTGTCCTCGCCGACGCGGCGGATGACCAGGTTGTCCATGCGGCACTGGTACGGCGGGTAGCGGTACTCGTCCGCCGCCCAGCGCTCGCGCGCAGCCTGGTCGGCCGCTCCCAGCCCCGCTGGGGAAGGTGGCGGCCTCGCGCGAGGGATGGAGCGCACAAAGGTGGCCCACGATCCCTTCTCTCCCCGCGGACGGCGCGCACCCTGCTCGAGCTGCTCTGCCCAACTCGGCCAGCTGCCAGTGAGCACTGCCTCGATGACCTCGTCCTTCTGCTGGCATTGGAACTCTGAGGTCTCTGGCCCGAGCGGCCAGTCGACCCAGTAGAGCCTCGGCCGCTTGACCGGACTGCATCCGCTGGCACAGAGCTCCACGGGCACGACTCCCATGACCTGGCTGAATCTTCCCCTGTCGGCGGCCGTCATCGAGCTGACGTTCTCGCCCAGGGTGAATACCTGGACATCGGGGAGGGCGGCTGGCACGAGGCCTGCCACGCGAGGTAGCTCTTGCACCAGTCGCGCGCGGTCCTCGGCCCAACCCTGCCCAAAGGCGTTGATGCGAGCGACTCCCTGGCACGGGGATCCCCCCAGCACGAACACGACGCGCAAGTGGGGCGCCTTCGACATCGCGGCCGTGATGGTCTTCAGCGAGTCTTGGTCACGTCTCCGAGCTCTATCGCTGACGGCCACTGCTGATGGCTGACGCGCCGAGCTTCGGGCAGTAGCTCTGCGGTGGCGTGGGCGGCGACCTCAATACCCAGGCGGTCGAAGGCCATCCTGCCGCCCCCGATGCCGCTGGAGAGCTCCACCAAGCTCCACCAGTCCGACCTCGTCTCTCCCGGCTGCGCGACCCTGGCAGAGGTCGGCCAGCGACGGGGCGACGGCTGACGGGCGGAGCTTGTTGCTCCAGCACGCGCCCCCGCCGGTCTCCGAGGCGTCGCTGCAGGTGACCATCGGGGGGACTGGGCACCTCAGATCGAACTGATGCAACGGGAGGAGGCAAAGCGCCAGGAAAAACTCCGCGCTCACAGCTGGAGACAGATACTGCCGAGGCGGGCCCGTCCAGGCGTTGATCAGTTTCCAGACGCGCGTGAAGACGCAGGAGCACTCCCGACGGAAGCAGTCGAGGTGGCACCAGTGCCCTGCCACCACCTGCACGTCCTTCCTGCTGACCTTGGAGCACAGAAGGTGCAGCGTCAGCTGCGCCGCCAGCACAGCTCTAACCACGGGGATCACGACTCTCCCGTCGCGGCCATCAACACTGGCGCCCAGGCGCTGGCAAAGGCTGACCCTGGTGCCGTTCGTCTCGCTGAGAGGGGCATCAAGGGCGCGGTGCTTGGCACGAGCCGCCTGGGCGAAGCGCCCCTTGTCACCGCTCTCCTCGACCTGACTCCCCTCGGCGGAGTGGGGCTTGCACGCACGCCGCTCCACCTTCTCAGCATAGTCCGCGTCGTCGCAGCACACCTGCCAGACATCGCGCATGCCACCCCCAACTCGCAAGGCTGGCACTCCGCGGTCCTTGCGGATCTCCCTCGCCCGCGGAAGGCCGAGGGGGGACTGCGTGCCCTGCACCAGCGTGCGGCGGCGCAGGTACTGGACGAGCCCCATCGCGCTCTTGTGCCCCATGGGCATCGCGACCGCCCCGAGGTAAACGCTGCTCGGTCAGTGCCCCTGCAGCCCAAGCCCCTGAGGCGTGAACTTGACGTCGAACGCGAACAGCGGCGCCCAGCACTTCGGGAGCCTGAACAGGTAGAAGGCGCCCTTGAGGTCGTCGAAAGACCACGTGAGCTTCTCACCTGGGCCGATGATGAGCGGGCGCCACTGTGCGAAGTAGGGGAGCGCCGCAATGTCCCCCTCGAAGTCGACCGTGAGGGAGTTGGTCGCCGTCAAGTTCATGATAAGCCTCAAGGTCCCAGGGTCACCATTCGGCGAAGGCCCCCCCTTCGGGACCCCGAAAAAACCCGTTCAGAAGGTGCTGCCCCGCCACTGTGATAAGGTCCTGCTCTCGAAACGGCACCACCAGCCCACGTTCGAGGAGACCTCTCCCGAGGGGAATGCGCGACGAGGGCTCACACATCACCCAGCCTGGACGTGGTCTCTCGCTGACTGACTCCAGCGGCACCAACGTGAGCTCGGGGCGACAGAACCACTCCTGCATCCTGGTGTCGCACAGGGACATGACGTCCAGCGATGCACGGCGCGCAAGCGGCGGCAAGCTCGGCAGCACTCGGGACCATGAGAGGGCCTCGGCCTTCCTGACGAACTCCCCGGTGTAGGTGACCTGCCTGGACGTCAGGAAGGTGGCGGCGGTCTGCTCTGGCAACTTTGGGCCTGCTGCCAGGAAAGACTCGACCGTCCTCTCCAGGTCCCAGAACATTTGGATCTGGGTGCCACTCGGCTTCGCGCTCTTCATCTTGACTCCGCTGGATGCGGCGCCTGGCCAGCAAGAGCGACGTGCCGACCACATGGTGTTAAACGCTCGCATGGCCAGCTCGAGCCAGACCTCCAGCCCGTCAGGGACAGGGTGGGCTCGGTGGCAGCCCACGTCGTCTCCCTCACGCTCGAGCTGCTTGTAGCCTGCAGTCTGCCTGTACTCCTCGCTCCACCCGCTTTCTCCCCCGACAGCCATCGGCATGGAGCCGCGGCCGTGCGTGGCTGCCGCGCTGCAACCGACCCCTGGCGACGCCCTGAGGGGGGGGCAGCGGGCGAGGAGGGGGCCGATGGCTGGCAGACCCATGCCCGACAGCTCGGCTGGGTCGATCAGCCCTCGAAGGGCCTCAAGCTCAGGGCACGCCTGGCCACCGCGCTGGGCGGCTGGCGCAGAGCAGCCTGGCGCCCGAGCTTGGTCCGTCTCCGCCGCCTCTCGCTTCGCCTTGATGGGTGCGAGCGAAGCGGCGGGGGGGGCCCTCAGCGGCCCTTCTTCTTGTTGGCCTGGCGAGGGGCGAACCAATGCTGAGGGGATCCCTTTCTTGGTTCCTTGCCCTTGCCTGGCCCCGAGCCCTTGCCTTTCCCACTGGTTTGCCCTTGGGCTTCGGCTTGCCCTCGCCTCTGCCCTTGGGCCTCGCCTTCGGCGGCGGCGAGGGGGTCCGCACCTGCCGTGTGCCGCCAAGGGGCGCGAGATCGCGATCGCCCTCCTGGGCCAACTCCTCCTCGTCCGGTCCAGCGTGGGCCGCGGGGCTCGCAGGAGTGCACAGCTTCCTCCTCGGCGGGGACTCCGAGAAGCGCACCCTGTCTCTTCCACGGTTGTCTCCTGAGGGACTGCGGTCGGCCGAGGTCGCGTCTCTCGCCGGCGTCAGTGTGACTCGCCCTGCGGGACTGAGCTCTCGAGAGCCGACTCCCCGCTCTGCTGGCTCCAGCTCGATTCCACGGCTGCCTCCGGGGCCTTCCGACCCTGACCGCGGGGGCACTCCGATCACTGCCGGCTCCCCCGCGGGTGTTTGTCAATACTGGCCGCGGTTCGACCCGACCTGGCCCTCTAGCTTGCGGTAATGCATGTCCCTCTTCTCGCCCCTGAGGAAGGCTTCGCGCTCGCGGTCGTCCGCGATGCCGACGCGACCGTCGCCGACCGCCGAGGCATGCCGAGCCGCCTTCCACGTGCCCCCGTCGGCGTGGAGCTGCCCGATGGACTTGCACTGCTGGATCAGCACGTCTGTGGCAGTCCCCAGATCGGCTTCGATAACCGCGTCGACCGCTGTCGCCAGCGTGCGCATCTCGAGCTCGTTGCGAGCGTGAAGCTTGCCCTGGCAGCTCGGCAGGCACACGCTGGTGAAGTAGTTTAGCATGCGCGGCGCCGTGTCGCCCGCGACCGCGCGCCCCTTGCTGACGAGGTAGCTGCGCATCTTCGCCAAGGCGCGCTCTGTGATAACGCCCGGCTCCCTCTCCACAAGGCGCTTGGCCTTGTCGCGCGCGGAGAGGCGGGCGTCGTGAAAGCGCTTCGACGACGACCCCTGACTCGACGCACTGCCGTCAGACCCCTCGCGGCGCTTCTTCTTCTCGCGCTTCGCCTTGCGTGGGGGCGAGCCGCGAGGGCTTCCACCTCCGTCTGCAGTGCTGCCGCGCTGAGAGCTGGTGCCTCTCGACTTGGCCTGGTCCAGGATCTTGCTGCTGAGGCTGGCGCGGCCCTCGGCAGGTTCGCTGGACGCCCCGTCGCGGGTCCTCTCTCGGCGGGGCGAGTGGCTCCTCTCAGCGCGCTCTGCCTCGACCAGGGCTCGCTGCTGGCCTCCATCGCCCTCGGGGCTGTTGGAGTGGATCCTCGCCGGCGCAGACTGCAGCCTCCCGCTCCTGCCTGCGGGGCGGCCGCGCTGCGCAGCACGCTCGCGCAGCTCGCCCAGTCGCTCCCTCAGACCTCGATCGCGGGCGTGAGCCGACGCGCCACCTCCAGGCCCCTCGCGGCGGACGTCCGACTTGGAGCCGTCTGCACCCGTCCCGCGCTCTCCCCGATGACCAGGGGGTGGCCCAGGGGGCGAACTGCGCTTCGCTGGCCTGCCCTGCACGCGCCTGGCGTCCGCGACGGCCTGGCCCTCCTTGTCCCGCGTGAGCTCCTCGCCTGCGTAGCCGCGGAACGGCGGCGCTGCGTAGCGCCAGCGGCCCACGTGCAGCACCTGGGCGTCGACCAGGTCCTCGCCCATGCGGCACTCGTCGGCGTGAATCGACGCCGAGCAGAAGTGCAGAACTGGAGTCCTCACCGGATCGTCGAACGCCACGGCGAGCTCCCTCCGCTGGGCGGGCTTCTCCGCGCCCATGTAGGCGACCTCCCAAAGAGGCGGAGTCTCGCCGTGCATGGGGTCGGGAACCGTCCCGTCGTCCTGCACTGCCTGACCGAGCACCTTGAATGTCGCCAGCCCGTCCATCTCGATCTCGATGATTGGCGGCTGGCCCTTCCTCGGGCCCGTCGTGGCCGACGACGGCCAGGTCTCGCCCTCGTACCACTCACCAGCTGGCCGGTCCGCTCCGTGACGTGAGTCGGCTACGATATCGTCGTCGTCATCGAGGCCTGCAGCCGCTCGGTCGCCAGGCGCGAGGTGCTCGCCCTTGCGCGACCATCGTCCACCAGAGCGGGAGCGCCGAAGTGCAGACTGGCGGAGCCCTCAGGCTGAGCCCCGCCGTCCGCCACGGCTGCCTCCGCGGCTCCCTCCGCCTCCGCCGCCCGTCGGCTTAGTGACGCCACCGTCGGGGCGCGGTGGCGGGGGGCCGCGGGGGCGGCCACGGCCTCCGCGCACGCCGTCGGGCTTGCGCTTCCCTCGCACCGCCCTCGGCGCCAGCGAGGCAGGGCGGCGCAGCACGGCCGCGCCTCGCCGCGCGGCGGCCGCTAGCCGCTTCTTGGGCGCCATGGCCCAAGCCTCTCCGACTGTCGCGGCTCGCGCTCCTGCCTCCTGCCGAGCTGCGAGCCGCGCGGCAGCGGGCCTCCCTCTGGGGGGGGGCTCGCCCGCAGGCGGAAGAATCGCCCGCGCGCGCGGATCGCGTGCCCGCGCACGGGCTGCACCTTGTTTGAACCCAAACAACTGCGGTCGCGGAGGGGGGAGGGAGAGAGCTCGCACTAATCTTCATGAGTGACGGACTATTCAAAGGAGGAGCAGGAGGAGGAGGAGGAGGAGGAGGAGGAGGAGGAGGAGGAGGAGGAGGGTCCCGAGAGGCCGAGAAGTATGGGAATCCTCCCGTCCCTGCTGCTTCCACGACTCCAGGGGGGGCGAGGGCCTGCGGGGGTGAGGCCCTCGGCGCCTGCCACCCCACGCGCGGAACCCCCTCCCTGCCGCGCGGAGCGCGCAAGGGGCGGCGCTGGAGGCGCCGCCTGCCAGGGGGCCCAGCATCCGCAGAGCATGCGCAAGCTCTTCCCAGATCGATCGAGATTTTGCGCAGGTGTTGCAGGCTCCGGCGAACAAGTCAATGTTGGGGTGAATCAATGATGCAGTCGATCCCCTACTCGGGCCCTTCCGTGGGCGGCGGATGTTTCGGGTTCGAGGTTAGAGGTTTTCGAACGTTTTCTGTCGGTTCTCGGCGATTTTCCAGCCTCGGGATGCGTTCCAGCGGGTGCACCTCGCCGAGAACGTTCTGGAGGTGCCGGGATGTTCTGGGAGCGTCCAGACAGCACCCGATGTTCGAGTGGGGGATCGTCTAAAGAATTGATGTGCCCCCAAATTTGGTTTTCTCGCCCAGTGATGCGTAAAGTTTCGAAGGTCCACTCACATAATACGCAGGTTGCATGGCATCGACGAACAAATAAAAGCTGGGGCTTATCAATTCTGTAGACGACCCCCTATTCGACGGGTAGCCCCTGCTGGCCTCAACAGTCCCCCAAAACAGTTTTAGGTCGGGCATGTCCTCCTATGAACGGCTTTCGGAAGAACACTTAAAACGTAGTCCTGCAAGTGTAAAGAATCATCGAACATGGTTGTTCGACTACTTTTGCCCCCGTAAAGAGACAAACTGCGAATACTAAATCGACTACGTGCGTTGTATCGACTCAATAATCGACTACGTTTCTCGACTACGCTTCTCCTACTATCAAATTAGCCCCCGTTTCTCGACTACGTTTTATCGACTAAATCATCGAAATACTCCTCCTGTACACCCTGCGAAATGCTTAAGAAATCATGGGTTCAGAAATTCATAGTCTCAGAACTTGAACAAAACACATAACATTTCTATTAAAAGCTTAGGATTTACATCGAAACAATAAGAATAATCGAGACTCTGGCCGAAAACTTAAGTTTTCTTAAGCATCGCCTAAGGTGTAGGGCCCGACTTAAGAAAGGCCCAGCGGGCCTCCAGAGGCCCCCCCGGGCAGCCGCGGGCGGTCTCCGCGCCCCGACCCCGGGGCCCGCCAGAGGAGGCGCCGCCTCCACCCCCTCCTCCCCCTCCTCCTCCCTCCTCCTCCTCCTCCTCCTCCTCCTCCTCCTCCTCCTCCTCCTCCTCCTCCTCCTCCTCCTCCTCCTCCTCCTCCTCCTCCTCCTCCTCCCTCCTCCTCCTCCTCCTCCTCCTCCTCCTCCTCCTCCTCCTCCTCCTCCCCTCCTCCTCCTCCTCCTCCTCCTCCTCCTCCTCCTCCTCCTCCTCCCTCTCCTGACGTTGAGACCGCCCACGCGGGACTGCTCGGGGGGGAGGGGCCCGGGCCTGCGGGGGCCGGCTGGGACTTCTACACAGGGGGGCCTGTTGAGGCCAGCCAGGACTACCTGCCCGCGGTCGCTTCCCCCCTAGCCGCTATAGCCTTGATCACCAGGAAGCAGTCCGAGCACCAGGAAAGTACCGACACTAGACGGCTTCCCCGCGGCGGGCCCTGGGAGGCGATGCTTTCGTTCGACACGTCGCGAGCGTGTCGGGCAGACGCTGTGTCGATACCTCTCTGGGTGCTCGGAATGATTTCTGGGATGTGGCCCTTACGTAACTTCGAGGGGAGCAGCATGATCCTCGGGGCCGCTCGGCGTGGCCTCAAAGCGCACCCGAAGTCCCATGGGGAGCCCACGTCGTGCGATCGCGCCGAGCATCGTGTCGCAAATCCCCGTCCCCGTTGGCATGGCCTTGGGCCCACTGGCCGATCTACCCTCAGATCCTGGCGTTGCATGTTGTTTCACAACGGGCGTGTTTGTTCACTGGATTTCGGGCCCCAGGACCCGCACACATCGATGCGGCTTGAACAATGACTCAGAAAGATTGGGTCCAGGGTTCTGGTCATGATTTGCAACGTCGGATCTCAGGATCCCCCCTGGATGGGGACGGGACAGGGGATGCACCGGCGACGCATCGTCGACGCCAGCGACGCATCTCGGCTACGTCGACGTGAAGCAAATCGGGCTCCACGTCTAGCCGCATCGGCGACGCATCAGCGATGCGGCGCGATCCCCCGACCCCATCTACACCGAGCCCATCTGGGAGGCCTAGAATTAGGTTGGGCATGTCCTCCGACAGGCGCATTGAGAAGGCAATAGAAAGTAGTCAAACCAAAACATCAAAAAAATAGTCGAAACATCGTTCCCAGACTATGCTTTGACCACTCTTGCACATTCCTCCTGTAGAGGGGCATGCCTGAATTGAGCCTAGAGCTCTGGGGGCTCGGAGCGGGCCGTTGGCCTGGGTCGGCGTGGGTCCGCGTGGGGGGGGGGGGGGGGCGCTTTATGCAACCATCTGGAGTGATTGCACCCCTCCCTAGGCATGCAGAGGCCATGAGACAGGGGTGAGAACACGCGGCAGCAGTCACGAGCAGAGGGCAACGGGCGGCTGGGCACCTGAGGAGCAGCGGTGAGCCACCGAGGGAGAGAGGAGAGGAGAAAGGAGAAAGGAGAAAGGAGAAAGAAGAAAGAAGAAAGGAGAGGAGAGGACAGGAGATGGCGGGGGGCCTGGGCACGATGCAGGGGAGGTGAGGACAGAGGACCACCACGACATAGGGGAGGGGAAGGAGCAGAAGAAAGAACAACTGCATAAACATAAACTGTTGGTGCTCCGCGCGAGTTTCTTGGATCTGCGCTGGACCCCCCCGAGCGCGCGGAGCGCGCCAGGGGCGAATCCGGAGGCGCCGCCGATGGGCCCAGAGCGGATCCCAGAAATCTGCGCGGAGCGCCAAACGTTTGCGCTCCCGGCTGCTCTCTCCTTCGAAGGGGGGCGCAGAGGCGACTGCCGTACAGGAGGCGAGGGGAGGACAACCCGGGGCTCCCCCGCGAAGGAGGCGAGCACGCAGCGCGCCGCGGCGGAGGGCGGGAGGAGGGGATGATACCGCACAGGTCGGCCCGAGCACCTGCGTGCCCCCCTCTGCCGCGGGCGCGCGCGGCGAGCAGGAGACACACCGCGGCGGCCGCTCCTCCTCCCCGCCCCGCCCCCGCCCCTGCGACGCGGGCAGGGCGAGGGCAACACCTCGGGCCCGCCTCTCCTAGAAGCTTGTCTCTTCGCTCCGGCGGCTCGGGGCGAGGGTGCCTCGGAGGACGCGGCCTCTCTCTGGAGCGTGCACAGTTTCCCCCGGGGCCGCAGGCGGCCCAAGGAGGAGGAGGCGGAGGAGGAGGAGGAGGAGGAGGAGGACGAGGAGGAGGAGGAGGAGGAGGAGAAAATGGAGGAGGAGGAGGAGAAGGAGGAGCAGGACGAGGAGGAGGAGGAGGAGAGGAGGAGGAGGAGGAGGAGGAGGAGGAGGAGGAGGAGGAGGAGGAGGAGGACGGGTCGCCTAAGCCCTTCGGAGAAGAAGCCCTCCACCTGGAGCGCCCCAGAACGCCCCGATACGAAGGCTGTCGGGGACGCTCTGGGCCCGTCCATCTTCGGCCTGGGCCTGCCCCGTCCCATCCATCGGGAGGTGGCCCCGGGAGGCCCCCCCAGGATGTCTCTCCAGGGGCCTCCGCATAGGGCATAGGGGTCTCCAGGCGCTCTTCTCGACCTCCGAGGGGGCCTCATGGAGGCATCTGGAGGCAAGTCACTCCACGCGGGATCCCCACATGTGCACTTCCAGGCGGCGCGCCCGGGGGGGGGAGGAAGTGAGAAGGGGCGGGCCTTCTCAGAAGGCTCCTCCTCCCCCTCCTCCTCCTCCTCCTCCTCCTCCTCCTCCTCACCTCCTCCTCCTCTCCTCCTCCTCCCCCTCCCCCTCCCCCCTCCCCCTCCCCCTCCCCCCTCCTCCTCCTCCTCTCCCTCCTCCTCCTCCAAATCCCCCTCTTCTCTTCATCCGTGCGCGCGAGCGGGCCCGTGCTGTGCCCCCTGGCGGGCCCCCCTCGGGAGGCCCGAGGCAAGGTGCCATGCCTGCTGCGTAGCGGCGGTCGCGGGGCTCTTGCACGGAGCGCGGCGTTTTGGCAGCGCGCACAAGGGGGTGGAGGGAGGGGGTAGGGCTTCGTAGAAGGAGGCTGATTCTTAGAAGGCGCCGGCAGTACATCTATATAGAGAAGGCCCGCGCCTTCTAAGAGCCAGGGGTGCTTCTACGAAGCCCACCCCCCTGTGCGCGTGGGTGACTGCTGCGGCGCAGCGGTCGTGGGGCGCTGGCACGGAGCGCGGCGTTACCCCGCCAGAGCGAAGAGGGCGCGAACGGGCCCGTGATGTGCCCCGGGCCTCCTCTGGGAGGCCTTGGCCCCATGCCTGCGTCATCACGAAGCCACTGGGCCTGACAATCTCGGCGCGAACGGGCCCGTGGCTTAGCTGCCTGGATACACAACACGCAACACGTAGCGCATTGATACGCAATCTAACACGTGGGCTGAAAACGTTGGTATGACGCGATACGTTCGCCAACATGTGGACCTATACGTGCGAACCAACACGCAGCGTGTTAACACGGACGTTTTGAACACGGCACGTGTTGCGTTTCAAAACGGGCGTATCAAGGCAGCTAAGGCCCGTGGTGTGCCCCGGGCCTCCTTGGAGGGCCCGATTCCCATTACGTGCGTCATCACGAAGACATCGGGCCTCCGAAAAGAGACGCCGGCGACACCGCCCACGCAGCAGCTCTACCCGAGACCAGGTCCTGACAACATGGGCGCGAAGGTGACGGTGATGATAACACCCCGGTCGGCTGCCCCTTGGGGTTCCCAAGTGCAATGCCTACGTGTGTGCGGGTCTGAGTAGAGCTGAGTAGGAGCGAGTCTGAGCATGAGTGAGTCGGAGTTCGAGTGAGTCTGAGCATCATGAATGAATCTGAGCATGGGTGGTCTGACGATGAGTGGATTTGCGCACGAGTGAAAATGATCATGAATGTGCCTGACTCTCAATCGTTATGTCTGAGTGCGATGGAGTGTGCGGCTGAGTATGGTTTGATCTGAATATCTATATATATATATATGATTATGAGGTTGGCCCGATGGTGAGCGAATATAAATATGATGCGGAAATCTCAGTGCTAGTGGGTCTGAGTGTGAGTGGTGGGTGGGACAATGATCGACCCTGCGCATTGGTTGCATTTGAGTGCAAAAGCAAGGAGGAGAGAGAGAGAGAGAGATGATCAGGAAGGAATTCGTGAGGACGAGGCGCCACACCGAGATCAAGAACCCTGTTACCAAGGATGTAGGAAACAAGAACCCCATGCCAGGGCCATAGGGGAAACAGACAGTCCACCACCACGATCCTCGATCCTTCTCTCCAGTCCCGCCCACACAGCCTAGCACCACCGGTTCGCCAGCCCCCCTCTATCCGAGAGCGGCTCTTGGCTCTCATCGGCGCGCGCTCAGTAGGGCTGAAACTTGCCCTTGCCCTGGCCCTTGTCCTTCCCCTTCGGCGCCGCGTGCTTGACAGTGATCGGCCCCAGGCCCGGCTGGATCTCGTACTTGTCGTGCAGCGTCGCGATGGCGACGTCGCACTCCTGCGGCGTGCTGTAGTCCACGAACGCGGACACGCAGCCCTTGATGGCCTTCTGGCCCATGACGTGCACGTTCGTCACGCTGCCGTACGTCTTGAAGACGTACTCCAGGGTCGTGTTGTCGATGCCCTCGGGCAGGTTCGCCACGTACAGCCGCGTGCCGCTGGCGCCGCTGCCGCCGCCGCCCTTCCCGCCGCCGCCCCCGCCCTGCCAGCCCCCGCCGCCGCCCCGGTCCTGCCAGCCGCCGCCGCCGCCGTTGAAGGGCGCGGCGCCCTTGCCGCCGCCCCAGCCCTTGTCGCCGCCGCTGTCCCGATCCTTGGCCCACTTGACCGTCAGAGCCTCCGCCCCGGGGTCTGTCCGGATCTTGTACTGGCCGTGGATCAGGCCCATGGCCTGCTCCGCCGCCTCTCTCCTGGCGTAGGCCACGAACGCGCACCTCTGGCCCGTGGTGGGCGACGGCCTCATGATGTGCACGTTGGTCAGCTCCCCGTACGTCCCGAAGACGTGCCGCAGCTCGTCCTCCACGATGTCCGGCGGCAAGTTGCCTACGAACAGCTTGTGCTCGGCCGGGCCGCCGCCCGGCCCTGGGCCCCCGCCCTTGCCCCAGCCGCCCCCGCCGTCGTGCGGGGCGGGCGCCCAGCCCCCGCCGCCCGGCCCCTGGGGCGGGGCGTTCCGCTCCCGGGGCCACCTCACGTCGATGGCCTTCTCCGCGTCCGTGCGGATCTTGTACTGGCCGTTGAGGAGCTGTATGGCCTGCTCCGCGGACTCCAGCGTGGCGTAGCAGATGAAGGCGCAGCGCTGGCTCCGCGGGCGGGTGGACCGCCCCGCGGGCCAGGGAGCCCGAGGCGGGGGAGAGAGAGAGAGAGAGGGTGAGAGAGATACTCATCGGTCGGATGAAGTAGGCAGACCCATGAAGCAGGAAGGCGTTCGGAAGCAGATTGGGCTTCCGCCCGCCACCCGAGGAGGGAAGAGGGCAAAAACCACTCGGCCGTTGAAGTGGGAAGGCGGCCAAAGCAGATTGGGAACTGGGACTCCCAAAAATACCCCCCTTCAACGACCGATGGGTAGGGCCGTGCACGTCCAGGACAGTGCGC
>CAUYUJ010015533.1:17500-120000 GCA_963575745.1 Prorocentrum cordatum | reverse complement strand
TCATCCTAGTCTACCCCTCCTCCTCCTGCCTCGCCCCCCGTCCTTTTCCTCCTCCTCCTCCTGCTCCTCCTCTCCGTAGCCATTTTGTCTCAAACCATTGTGGTTCAGATTGCAAGGTTCTCACTCGGACCTTCGGATACCGCTGATCTGCGGGGGGGGGGGGGGGGCAATCCGCCGCGGCTCCTTTTCCGCCCGCAGGCCGGTGGTAGTGACAGTGGTCAGTGGCAGTGGCAAAGCTGACCTTCCATGGGTCCGTGTTCCCTGGGTGCAGCGGGCCAGGCGCTGGGGTGGGTCTTGCCGGGCGTACTCATACCTGGCATCGACGAGGTCTGGCAGACCGTTTCGGGAGGTGCGGGTGCCTTCACGTGCCCGACCTGTTGCAAGAAGGACACGGAGGGCTCCCTCTAACGCAATCACTGCGGTTCGTCGCTGGCACGGAGGCACGCTGGGGGCACACCGTCCACACAACTGCAGACAGTGAAGAACGGGGGAGGGGAAGACGGAGCACGCGTGGTCTGGCTGGGCAAAGGCAGGGACGAATCTGGGGGCAAAATGCCAGGTGATCGGACTGCGTTGCCTCCAGGACCTGTCGCCAACGTATCCAACGTCAAAGCGAAGCAATGGCAACACTGGAAGGAGCTGCAGGAAACCAAACTGGAGCGCAGCCGCACAAACAGATCGTCGACAGAGGCGGCACGAGTCCAGCTCCCCCATAGGGAGAGGCAGACTTGGCGACGGGGTGAACAGAAACAGTACTCGACTGAGAGAAAGGAAGCTCGCCCACGAGTTTGCGAAGTTGGAGACGTGGCGGGCCACTATGGCTTAGCGTACCGAATATGTTTGCACGCTTGGGGGAGGATCTCAAGCAGGCGGATGAAGAAACGAGTGCACCACCGGCGAAGCGAAAGGTGTACAGAAAGTACCGAAGAGCGACAGCCCGCCCACACTCAGTCGTCGGCAGCTGTGCGATGTCGACGGGCGCTTCCCTTGATCACTGCGAGCTCAGTCCGAACTAATGCTCGAACAGAAGGACATCGACGCGCTGGAAACACGCAAAGTGCAACCGACTACGCAAATCCAGGATGTCACAGGAGATACGGGTACATCCCTGTAAGCTGCCATTTCTTGCATATGACAAGATTTCCCTGCTCGGTGCTCCCGAGGGGCTCTCACCATCTCATGAATGTATACTGCACGGTTCCATTGGTGTCGCGTCAATCCTCGTCCTTGAGCGGGCGAAGAACGGTATCATATAAACTGTTCCGCCGTCGGGGACGCCTGCCCCTGGGCAGCTGGAAAGGTTATAGCCCTACGTTGCCACCGTAAGGGCACAAACTTTCCAGCCGCCCTGGGACAATACCGTTCTTCGCCCGTGAAGCCCTCGACTTGCCACTCCCTTGTGGCGGCGCGCACAAGGGGGTGGAGGGAGGGGGGAGGGCGTCTTAGAAGGAGGCTGCTTCTTAGAAGGCGCTGGCCTTACATCTACAGATAAGGCCCGCGCCTTCCAAGAAGAAGGGATGCTTCTAAAAAACCCTCCCCCCTCCCTCCACCCCCCTCTGCGCGTGGCTGACCCGTGTCCTCCACCCCTGCTGCCATAATATGAACAACTCCAAACTTCAACATCCCCCGACGTGGCCGTCGGCCTGGCTGGGCGTTATTGCCTGAGATTTCCTCACAATCGTAGATCCTGCCACTCGGGATCTACAATTGCTTCTAGGATCCTGACATTCGGGATCTGACAATTCTGATCCGCAATCAAAATGTAACATCGTCGCCTTAACGCAGCGAGCACCCGTCATAGAAGTGTGAAACAGATGCAATGATGGAGGCTGTAGTTTTTCAACATGTGGCTCTCGCCTTGGCGGCCGTTTGAAGAATTCGTGTGTTCTGGCACGATTGAGGACTGCAGAAACGCGTCCGTATCGTGGATTCGCGGTGCTGAAATCACAGGAAGGGCGTTCTGGCACGATTCAGGATTGCCAAGACGCAGCGGTTACGTCAATAAGCGGCGATGAACTCCCAGGAACGGCCTTCTGGCACGATCGAGGATCCTCACATCGGCCGATTCAGCGAGTGAGTTTAAAAAAGGCGTGGGCTGGAGCTCGCTTAAACTTCGCTCTGGAAAGAGGGGGGGGCGGGCCTCCTCTGGATTCGATGGAGGGGTGGCGGCCTCCAAGGCCGCATGAGAGTTGCGCATCTTATGTGGAGGCCCTCTGTAGATGGGCTGGATTCCGGCGAAGGGGACGAAGATTGCAGTCGGGGCGTTGACCTAAGGAACCCTAAATAAGGAACGGGGCCCCTTTCTCCCATAAGTCGAACTTCGATTTCCCATGGAAAACCTCTGGAAAACAGAAGGCAGACTGTCGAACAATCAAGGAACACCGAGCCCCTGCCCAACGAAAAGGGTTCCTTCTTCAGGGCCCCGGCTGTAGAACGCAGGACGCCCTGCAGATGCAGGAGCCGGCCGGAGCCCGGGCCGAGGGCTCCTGGATGGGGTCCGAGTAGATTGAAGGGGCCCCAGGACACACAAATAAATACACAAATAAAATCTTCCCCATATTTTCACATATTTTCTGTGTTTTTGTCTTCCCCCCCACTTCCCATATTTTCCCATATTTTCCTGGGAAACGACGATTAATTGTGTCTGTGTGTTCTTTTCCTCCTGATAGATGGGGTCGCAGGATCGCGCCGCATCGCTAATGCATCGCCGATGTATCGGCGCTGCATCGGCGACGTCGGGGATGCAGCGGCGACGTCGGTGCAGAGGAAGTCGGACCCCTCCTCGAGCCACACCGCCAGTGCATCGGCGAGGCGGCGCGATCCTCCGACCCCATCCAGGAGGCCTATGGGGCTCCGAGAGGTCATCTCGCCATCGCTCGGACGTCCATTCCCTGTGTTTTTTTTACGGTTTCGTGCGTGGTTTTTTCGCCAAATGATCAAGGATGCTCCTCGATGGTCCTCGCCGAAAGAAACATGCACACGTCCGAGCGATGCCAAGTCATGCTCCCTGTCATTCCCCCCTCCCTCGAAGCGTGCCGCCCGGAGGCGGCACATGGCGCGGCCTGGACCCGGAGCAGGCCCTGCCCGAGATCTGGGCGCAGAGACCACGGCGGCTCGCACTCGGACCGGAGACCCCCTCGCGGGGAGTCCACGCGCGTCGGCTTGCCGAGCTGCGCGCAGGCTCGGCGACGTGCGGGCGGGCCCCCCGAGGGCCACCTACTGTACAGTCATCGGCCTGACCTAAGGAACGATAAATAAGGAACGAAGCTCCTGTTTCCCGAGGAAAAAAGCATAAGGAACGATAAATCATTAAAAACGCATAAGGAACGATACGTAATGCATGCAAGCCTCGAGGAACGACCGAGCCCCTTCTGAAAAGTAAATGATCCCTACTCAGGCAGCTCACTGTCGTCTCACCTGGCCCTCCTCCGTTGGAACCACGGGGCGGCTCTCCCGCCGGGTCCGCATCCGCTCAGAATGGGTCCCCCGACCCCTCCCAGGGCCCGTGCTGACCCGCATGTCGGTGCGGATCCATCCGTGGCGAGGACAAGCCTCCAGGCGGCCCAGCATGGGACGACAGAGGCCAGGGACAGGAGGGGCGCAAGACTCGGGCTCGGCGGACCCGGGTTGGCACGGCGAGGCCAATCAGAGAGTGACGAGACCCGGTCGGAGACTGGACGCGAGCCCCCGCTGCAGACACTTACCAGCCTGGAAAATATCCTTATCCCTATGCTGGGCATCGCCTCATCACGATGCCCAGCAGAGGGGTTCCCTCAGTTTCCGAGAGCGCATCCCTAAGATTGTCGTCGCCTTCTGGCGCGTCAATCTTAGGGATAGGGATAAGTTGATAAGTTCGAGGCTGGTGAGACACCCAAAGCTGGGCTGGCAAACTCCATCATGGCCTCGCCAAGAAGCCGCAGCAGACTTAGGTCGGGCCTGTACCCCTACAGACGGTTTTTTGCCGAAAATAAGCCATAGTCAAAACATACCCCCCCACACACACATACCCAACAACAGTCAAAACATCGTCCCCCGTCAATAGTAGCATTGCGCTGCAAAAGCATTGCATGGAGCTACCATCGCATTGCGTTGCGTTGCGTTGCATTGCGTTGCGTTGCGTTGCGGTGCGTTGCATTGCTCAGCAACACATCGCCTGTACCACACAGCTTGCTTCACACAGCCCACACAACATAGCATATGCCACACCGACTGTACCGTTTGTTGCAACACCTAGAGTGCATCCCACAACTTGCACCACATAGGTAGCACCACTTCGCATGGAGTTGGGTGAAGGTTTGGAGTGTGTGTGCGGGAGTGAGTCAGTGAGTGTGTGTGTGTGTGAGTGTGTGAGAGTGTGTGAACGTGTGTGTGTGCGTGTGTGTGTGTGAATGTGTGTGTGTGCGTGTGCGGTGGCGGTGAAGGACGAGGGGTGAGGAGAAAATTGTGGGAAAGGTGGGAGGCATGTGTCTGTGCGTAGGTGGGTGGAGTGAGTGGATGGGTAGTGGCCTAGCGCGCATGAAGCTCAGGAATGCAGTGGGGTGGCGCGGCGTGGGGCGAGGTGAGGTGAAGTGGAGGATAGGGGTGTAGGCGGTTTCTTGTACTGCGTGCGTGTGTGTGTGTGTGTTGTGTTGTGTTGTCTTGTCTTGTCTTGTGTTGTCTTGTGTTGTGTTGTGTTGTGTTGTGTTGGGTTGGGTTGGGCTGTGTGTGTCTGTGTGTGTGCGTGTCTGTGTGTGTCTGTGTGTGCGCGTGTGCGCGTGTGCGCGTGTGCGCGTGCGCGCGTGTGCGCGTGTGCGCGTGTGCGCGTGTGCGCGTGTGCGGGTGTGCGCGTGTGCGCGTGTGCGCGTGTGCGCGTGTGCGCGTGTGCGCGTGTGCGCGCGTGCGCGCGTGCGAGTTCGCGTGCGCGTGCGCGTGCGCGTGCGTGTGCGTGTGCGTGTGCGTGTGCGTGTGCGTGTGCGTGTGCGTGCGTGCGTGCGTGCGCGCGCGCGTCCGTGCGTGCGTGCGTGCGTCCGTGCGTGCGTGCGTGTGTGGGTGTGTATGTGTGTGTGTGTGTGGGTGTGTATGTGTGTGTTTGTGTGTTTGCGGTGGGGTTGAGGCAACTGGCGGGTTGGTGGTGCCAAGTGGCTGGTGTGGTGTTTTTTGTGTGGAAGCGACAAGATGAAGGGTAGGAGGGAAAATGGAAGGGAATGGAGAGCGAAGGGAGAGAGGAGGAACAGATCGGAGGGGGGAGGGGGAAGAGGTGAAAGGAGGGGAAGGGGAAAGGGACACATCCAGAGAACCCCGGATCAGCGGCACTGGCCGAAGGCCATAACAATAACTTAGGGAATTGAGTGGTGCCCAAATCATAAAAAATGTGTGATGCAAGAAATGTTGCATTTCCTAGCCCTGACGAGGCCTCTCCTATCCCCTTTCAAGAGTCTGGGTTTTGAGTACTACGGACGCTTGCCTTTCAGTGGGCAACTTCCTGCACTGAAAACAATACTTAATAGGGACCTATGAGGCGGGAGCTTGGAGGGAAAGTGTATTGCAACATCGTTGATGCGTCAATGGTTGACACTGGTCCTCCTCCTCCTCCTCCCCCCTCCGCCTCCTCGTCGTCCCCTCCCCCCTCGTGCTCCCTGGAGGCAGAACAGCAGCACGCCCGATGAGATCGATCCTCGATCCTCCCTCCTCCTCCCTCCCTCCCTGTCCTCCTCCCCTAGGGGGGGGGAAGAGGCGGGAGTCCCCTGCACCGCCGCACAGGCGGGCAACGACAAAGCAGCGCACCGCCGCATGGCCGCATGGCCCCTCCTTACCCTAAAGGGAAATTAGGACACACAAATAAATACACACAAATAAAAATAGTCCCCATATTTCCCCATATTTTCTGGGTTTTTGTCTTCCCCCCCAATTCCCATGTTTTCCCATATTTTCCTGGGAATCGAGGATTAATTGTGTCTGTGTGTTTTTTTCCCTCCTGATACCCTTCCTCCCCGCTCCGTCGGTCGCCTCGCCGTAGGTGCCGAAGACCATCCGCAGCTCCTCCTCCGTGCAGTCCCCCGGCAGGGAGCCGACGAAGACCTTGTGGCCCTTGTCGCCCATCGCGCCAGCGGAGGAGGAGGAGGAGGAGGAGGAGGAGGAGGAGGAGGAGGAGGAGGAGGAGGAGGAGGAGGAGGAGGAGGGGAGGGAGTGAGGGAGGGAGGGAGGGAGGGAGGGAGGGAGGGAGGAGGGAGGGAGAGGGGGAGGGCGGTCCGGAGGTCAGTATGTGCTTGAATATCTCTGGTGGTGTCTGGGCCTCGGGATGCCTCTAAACAGATGGAGGAGGAGGAGAAGGAGGCGGAAGAGGAATAGGATGAGGAGGAGGAGGAGGGCGACGAGGAGGGACGAGGAGGAGGAGGAGGAGGAAGAGGGGGAAAGGGAGTGGGAAGACGATGAAGGGGGCGGGGAGAGACGAGGGAGAGGAGGGGCAGGAATAGGACGGAGGGGGATGGGGCGGAGGAGCAGAAAGGGAAGGAAGGAGAACACCCTGGAACCCTGGAGAAGAACCCCATGCACAAATTCCATGAGCCGACCTGCACCACACCTTGGTCCATCCACCACCCCGACCTCCTCCATACCTCCTCCTCCTCCTCCTCATCCTCCTCCTCTTCCTCCTCCTCATCCTCCTCCTCCATCGACCATAGGGTTCGGAAACACAAGTAGAGGAAGGGGAGGACAAGGCGGATGGGGGGGAATACGAGGGGCCTGCCAGGGCGCGCGAGCAGGCCTGCCCCCGCTTGGCCGACGGAGGCTTGGGGCTGCCGAGCCCGCAGAGCGCCGCCTGCCCGCCTTCGCCCGCTCCTCGCTCGCGTCCCTGCAGAACTGCGGCGCGAGCTCGGAGCGCTCAGCCTCGAGACCGTGGCGGCCGAGGCAGCGCGGCAGCGGGTCGGGGTTGGCGACGCCGCCTGGCTGGACGCGGCTGCTCGCCTCGCTGCCCCGCGCGGAGGCGGCGAGCCTCCGCTCCGCCAGCGGGAAGAGCGCAAGCAGCTGGCTGCTGCCTCCCACGCAGCAGGACCAGATGCTGGCGGACGAGCACCTCCGCCCGGCGCTGGCGCTCCGCCTCCGCCTGCCGCTGCCGGCCAGGGCCAAGGACACCCGCCAGCGGCGCCAGCCGGACGGGACCCGCTGCGGCGCCGACCTGCGTACGGACCCGGGCACCCGCTGGGGTGCCACGTGGGCGGCGGGACGCTCGTCAGGCACAATAGCCTGCGCGGCTGGCTGGCGCGACGGGCGAATGCGAGGGGAGCGGCCAGCGCGGTCTCGGAGCAGCACGTCCGCGCCCAGGGCAGGGCCCGCCGGGACGGCACCACGGAGGCGGTACTTACGCCGACGTGGTTGTCACGGACGCTGCGCTCGGGGCCAGCACGGCGGCGGGGCGGAGCCGCGCGCCGCGCGACGGGGCCGTGGCAGCGGCGGCCGAGGAGCACATGCACTTGCGCTACCCCGGCCGCGCCCTCTTGGCCTTCGCGCTGGGGACGCTGCTTCGCTGCTGCGCTCCTGGGCGGGCGACGCCCGCTGAAGCTGACCGCCCTCGCGGCAGAGCTTGGCAGCGGCTCTGCAGCGCGGCTACACCGAGGCGGGGGCGCCGCCCTGGATGACGCGCGCGGCGCGGCTGCGGCGGCGCCCCCTTGGCCGCCGGCGCGGGCTCGGCGCGCGGGCTCGGCGCGCGGTCGCCGCGGCCGCGGCGCGGCAGCCGCCAGGGTGGAGCGCGCACGGGCAGCGGGCTGCCAGCGACGGCCGGAGCAGGAGGAAGAGGAGAGGAGGAGGAGGAGGAGGAGGAGGAGGAGGAGGAGGAGGAGGAGACTAGGAGTAGGAGGAGGGGGGGAAGGAGCAGGAGGAGGAGGAGGAGGAGGAGGAGGAGGAGGAGGAGGAGGAGGAGAAAACGCCACACGCGTAAGCGTAAGGTCTGGCCAACGCAAACAGAAAAAAAGCGAGGAGGAGGAGGAACAGGAGGAAGGGGGAGAAGGGAGGAGGAGCGGGAGGAGGAGAAGGAGGAGGAGGAGGAGGAGCACGAGGAGAAGAGAGGAGGAGGAGGAGGAAGATGAGGAGGAAGAGGAGGAAGAGGAGGAGAAGCAGGAGGAGGAGGAGGAGGAGTAGGAGGAGGAGGAGGAGGAGGAGGGAGAGAAGGGGGAGGAGGAGGAGGATAAGACAGCGCAGGAGAGTAGCGCTGGGCCAGCAGGGGCCGGCCCGGGCGGGCCGGTGGCGCCGCGCGGACCAGGCGCGCGCTGCTGCGCAAGGCGACGGGGGACGGCGGGCTCGCGGGAGGCCGGGCTCAGCTGGGCAAGCCAGGCGCAGGACGGAGAGGGCGGGCGACGACGCTGTCGCCACCGCCACCCTCCTGGTCGCCGTGGCGGTCTCGGGTATGCTCTCCGGGGGCCCTGGTCGGCAGACCCCCCACCCCGGGTCGGCAGACCCCCCCATCCCCCGTTACAGACAGCCAGACACCCCTGGGGGGAACCACCTGGTTCGAAAGGCGATGGGGGTGGCTGCCAGCTCCCATTCAAAGAGCTCCCAGAGCGCGGCAGACACGCGGCCGCAGGAGGAGGAGGAGGAGGAGGAGGAGGAGGAGGAGGAGGAGGAGGAGGAGGAGGAGGAGAGGAGGAGGAGGAGGAGGAGGAGGAGGAGGAGGGGAGGAGGAGGAGGAGGAGGAGGAGGGAGGAGAAGGAGGAGGAGGGAGGAGGAGGAGGAGGAGGAGGGGAGGAGGAGGAGGAGGAGGAGGAGAGAGGAGGAGGAGGAGGAGGAGGAGGAGGGAGGAGGAGGAGGAGGAGGAGGAGGAGCAGGAGGGAGGCTGAGGATGAATCGCAAAGCCTCCTGCTACCCCCCATCCCCCTGTAGGCGAGTGGGAGGACGAACGGGAACCAAGAAAAAGGGGGAGAACGGATAAGGAGAGGAGGAAACGGACGAGAAGAAAAGAGGGAGAACCAGAACGAGGAGGAGGAGGAGGAGGAGGAGGAGGAGGAGGAGGAGGAGGAGGAAGAGGAGGAGCAGGTGGAGGATGATGACGAGGACGAGGAGGGGGAGGAAAAGGCGGAGGGGGAGGAGGAGGGGGAGGAAAATGTGGAGGAGGAGGAGAAGGAGGAGAAAGGGGAAGAACCGGAGGAGGAGGAGGAGGAGGAGGAGGAGGACGCGGAGGAGGACGCGAGGCGGAGGCGGAGGGCGATGCGGAGGAGGAGGAAAAAGAGGAGGAAGGGGGGAGCAGGAAAAGGCGGAGGAGGTGGAGGCGGAGGAGGAGGCGGAGGAAGGGGAGGGGGGTGGAGGAGGGGGAGGAGGAGAGGGAGGAGGCGGAGGAGGAGGGGGACGACGAAAACGACAAGGGGGGAGAGGAGGAAGGGGGAAGCGGCTGCGCCCCAGGCAGCTCCTCGAGCCAACGTGGGCGTCTCGCGGGCACCCAACCCGAATGCGGACACGCGGGCGCGCGGAAGGGGGCGTCCAAAAGGTGGCGGCGGTTGCCCGTCATCCCCTACCTCGCACCCCCCGACCCCCCTCTCCTTTTCCTATATCCTTGCCTTTCCCTTCCTCTCCTCCTCCCCTTTCCCTTTCGTTTCCATCCTCCCCTTTTTCCCCTTCCTCTTCCTCCCCCTCCTCCCGGTCCGTTTCTCTTTCATATTCCTCCGTTGGCCATCCTCCCCCTTGGCTTTCCCCCTATCAATATTCCTCCACTTTTTCCTCCCCCTCCTTTTCCTCCTCCTCCTCCTCCTCCTCCTCCTCCTCCTCGTCCTCCCCCTCCTCCTCCTCCTCCTCCTCATCCTCCTCCTCCTCTTTTATCCTCTGCCCGTCTCCTCCCGCCTTTCGCCCCGACCCTCGTCACCCTCAACCTTAAACCCCTTTTCCTCCGACTCGTCCGTCTCCTCAGCCTCCTCCTCGCTCGTCCTCCCCCGCACCTCCCGCCTCCTCCTCCTTTGCCCGTCATCCCTCGCCGCTCCCCACGCAAGCGCTGCCGCGCGAAGGGCCGAAAGGGGACTGGCAGAGGAAAAGCAGAGAGGGAAGAGGAGGGTGGAAACAGGGAGGCTGGGGAGCAGCAGGGGGGGATACTGTTCAACGTGTGCCCGCATTGATTCCTGTGTTATGGGAACGACGATGACGATGAGCGTGGCCCGTTGGCGCGCCCGGGCCGTCCAACTGCTAGCTTGACACTGCCTCCGACGTCTCCGACTTCCGGTTCCTCTGTCTCCTCCTCAGAATGCTCCTCCCTTTTCCTCCTCCTCCTCCTCCTCCTCCTCCTCCTCCTCCTCTTCCTCCTCCTTATATCCCTCCTCATGATAGATGCGGGACCACACAACAATTCAAGATGAGGCTCCAGCGTTCTGTCACCTATAAATGGAGAAACGAGCAACAAACAGCCCAACCCCATCTTCGTTCACTTTTTTTGCACCAGTTATCCCCTCCTCCCTCCCGGCCTTGGAAATGGGGTACGTACCATCATTGTGGAAGTGCCCAGGAGTGCATCGCCGCTGTCCCTACCTCCTGGCGTGGAGGCCAATGGAAGCCGAGGGAGCGGCAGCATCTTGGGCCGACAAGCACTGGCGCGCAACCCGACGAGCACGCACTGCAGGGGATGCCTCTTATTGCTAAGCATGCTGCTTTGCACTTGGCTCTGTAGCACATTCCACGCGAAGCAGCGGGAGGACTGTAAGGGGCAGTGGGGCAGAGGAACAGGGAGGCCTAAAAATCGGGCAGGACCTTTTTTCACGAGACGGCAATAGCACGCGAGCCAGGCATCGACGGGGCGAGTACCGTACCACAGTATGCCTAGCTGCTGCACGGATGCGCGCTCCTAGCCCAATCGCAACGCTGTGTTTCAACGCGCATCCCCGGCTGATAAGCCGATTGAGGAGCCGGGCGAGATAGGAATAGCACAAGCGTTTGAGCAACGCGTTAGCGAAAACAGTAGGCAACGCAGCGAAGCCAGGACTCCGCACCAGCAGAGCACTTGAAAAGCAAGCGATTGGAAGCATCACTGGTACAAGCAGAAGGCGGCTACGATTGGGGCGCAGACGTGCAGGGGCCTCGTAACACGCGATACACCAATATAGAATGTCGCCACGCACCAAGTCATGCATGGTGGTTCACATATTCTGTCGTTTACATTACAATCGTGTAGACGAGGACCTGGATCTCAACCGATCCAGAACCCAAGTTCCTGGCCATCGGTTCGAGAGACAAGCCATGATAAGGATTGATCCCACACTCCTAACGGACGCCACCTCATGTCTCCCCTAGACCAGGCGTTGATTGGTAAACCGCAGATGCGTAGACTTGCTGCCCTGCTCACACATATGATCCAAGCATTTGCAAGGGTCTCATGAATTCCAACGTTGGTCGCTTTGATATTTCCTCGCCGCGCCTGTCTCATAACCTTAGCCGCAAACATCGATGCGTCTGACTATCTCCTAGCTACCTCTCGCCCACCCGCAATGGCTGCGGCTGCGCCGGCACCGTTCTTTCAAGGGGGTGCCGCAATCAACGTCAAAACCTTTGAAAAGCGCTCGTTGTTCCGACGCATCTGAGCCGCCTTTCACCATTCCGCAGTGCCCTCCTTCTTCAGAAGATGCCGCCACTGCCCTTGCAACGAGCTCCACGGCTCTATCAAGAATGATCCTAGAATTACTGTTCCTCCGCAAGGCGATGCGCGTGCTTCCCTGCATCCGGCATAGTCGGCGTCAGTCCGCGCGGCGAGCTCCCCGGGGCGTTCCTGTGCAAATTCGGATGCCCACGCCTGTCCGTGTCCTTGAAGTACCTGCCTACTTGTACAAGACTTGGCCATGCCCCTCGGGCTGGGGCTGGCATGGAAGGCGCGAGCTCTGAACCTGGGAACTGCATGTCTTGGCGGCCCAGTGCGAAATCAAAAACCCTCGCGACTCAGGAGTGGTGTTTCTTGACCTCCTGACTCGCTGGGGACTCCTCGTTTCCTGAGTGGGCTTGCTTTTCGCCTGGCATCCCACATCGCCCCGCGTACTGCTCCGCCCCCAACTATTTAGCAACTGCCTTTGCATGCGCCCAATTCGCCCCGCGCCGCAAACCAGAACCCTGATCGCCTTCGAAGATCTGGGCCCTGTTCCGGGTCATCTTCAGATTTGAAACTTCAACGTTCCTTCGAAATTGCCCTTAGAACAACTCGTGATCAGCGCTATTGCCCAGGGAAGCAAATGCGCCCCCATGCGCGGCGTGCCCGATCCGCCTCGCCCCGCGTTGAAAACCACGCGGCGATGCCCACCGTGGCCAAAATCAATATAGCGAGCAAGCCTGGAGTCAATCTTGTTCAGAGAAAGGCGGCGGGTCGAATGCCGCTCGCCGACGCGCGCAATCTGCCGCGCACGCTAGGTCCACGATCTTCCTCGGGCAGCCTGACTTGCATTATCTTTGTGGCCACGGCGTAGAAGTTGGCCAGTTCGACGTCTGCCGGCGACGGCGGCGGCCCATCTCGCGCCCTCGCGACCATGCCATGCCCAGCCGGTCACAGCCACAGCGAATCGCAGCGTTGGGCCGTCAGCGCAGGCGCGGCTGCAAAAATGCCCCTCTCTTCGGGATTGGATTTAACTTGCTGAGCCACCAGCCAGGATCGGCACTCAGGATTGGCCTCGCCCCCCTTCAATGATGACGACCCCCCTCGCGCCGATGGGGGCGCGGCCAGCGACCGCCCGGCGCCCCCCCCCTTCGCTTTCTCGTAGACCCCCGCGATTCCTAAATCGCCCCCCCCCCCCCCCCCATCCTCCGACGTGGGCCCTGGGCCAAGCTCGCGCCCTGACGCATCGCCCCACGCCGCTGCTTTCCCACGTTCTCGGTGAACAACACGCGCGTCACCTCTGGCAACTGGCTGCGCCCCAGCAGCGCTCCCACATGCCTCGCGCGCCCCAAAAAATTCGAACCACGCCTGATTTTGGCGCTCTTCACAGATTCAGTGGGTAGCTCGGTGGGTTTCTTTTAATGGCGACGTTGCGCGCCCCTCTGGATTCCCCCAACCGCTCCGAGCACATGGCCGATGTTCAAGCCCTCAGTGACTCTGCGCGGGCAAGCATTCCATGTTGGCCCACAGCTTCCTGGAGGCACGAGGCGAAATGCGCCGTGATCTATGCTGGTCCACGCCAGCACAGGCCACATCCAGCCTCCTTTGGCTCGTCCTCGATCTAATCAAATTCGAGTATGTCGGTCGGGTTCGCTCCAATTGACCACGGGCTCACAAGTTCCGAATGACGTCCCGTTCGGCCGTCGGCCGCCATCTGGCCTGCCTCCATGTTTTGCTCGACAGCCCCTGCTATCCTCGCCCTGCACCCTCCGGTTAACTCCATATGTCGGCGCGGACCTTGACATTCAGCGCGGAAAGACATTCCGACGAGGGGCTTGTGGGCCGCGCTGGTGTCTTCGCGAGAATCCTCTCCTTTTACCGCCTGATTTCAGTCATAGCAACACAAATCACCACCATACATCTACGCACCTGGACTGATTTCGCTCGCGACGCCGTCTCGGCCACATCTTCCAGTCCAGGGCCACCAGTTACCCGCCTCGTCGTGATCGCCTGCGTCGTCTGCAGTGGCGTCCAAACTTCTACTGTCGCCATTGTGAGACTGGGCAATGTCCATCGCATCTGCGTGCTCCGTGGCGTCTAGCCTGTTTCTGCCTTGCCCAATCCTCGCACGAAACGAAAGGATTTTGGCGCGTGTCGATGTTCAACGACTCAAGGGCGTTGGAGCAACCCTGCTGCCATTTATCAAACCAATCGCCTGCATGGGTCACAGCGACTCTCTTGGCTGCAATCCCGAGAGGCAGAAGTAACGAATGGGCTGCCTCATACATTTCCAATGGTTCTACTCACGCGCACTCGAGTGGCCAAACTGCACAAACTTGTCAGTCAAATTCTTCGGCTTCCTGGGTATCACGGACACATTATCCTGTGCGAAAAGCCACCCTGGTAACCGCAACATACCATTTGTAGATTTGTTGGCCGGCCACCAAAATATCTCCGTCAGACAGGCCCCTAAGCTTACCCCGGTGCTCCTGCCCCTCAAATTTGTCGTCTAACAAATACCAGAGGTCTTCGCCAAACTTGGAAGAAGCGTCTTCGTCCAACTCAGATTCCCCTTTTTGGGTCACCGCCTGTTTAGATGTCCGACGCTTTGGTGTGCCCGCTCAGTGTTTACCTCCCGTTCATGACTTTTGTCAAATCGCCCTCCTCGTCACCTAAAAGTGCCCCATCCACGGTTTGGGTTGTTTTTTTTCAATTATTGGTGGCTTGCTGTAACCGTGTTTCACTTGGGCGGTCCCATTCAACGCCTTGTCGCACCATTGTGTGAACCTGGTCCTGTCATCTGGTGGGAACGTATCTGAACTGTGGGACAACTCTGCATGAACTCGCGGGCCGGTTTCCACACCCGCCTGCCCTGGCGACCCTTGCGGGCTGGATTGCCCCAGCAATCTTGGTAAGAAGCTCTGGGGGTGCGCGATTGATGCTGGGATTGTTTCCCCGCGCGCCCATTTCAGTTAACGAGCTGTCCACCCCAGTAAATGTTTTAATGGGTAACGGGAATCACGAGACCATCCATTGTGCAGCTCAACATCAACATTGTGTATGAATCGTCTGCCAGTTAATCTGCAACATTGTGTATACTTCGTCGTTGCCAACAATCCTGGTGCCTTGTGTGGCACTGCGCCGCGCACGACACATCAAATGCATACCTTCGTGAGTGGCGCTGAGCGTCGTGCTCACGTGCCTGAAACTCTCGCTCTCGTAACCCGCATTGCACAGCTCCGCGATGCGGTCCGTACCGAGGTTGCACCAAGCGTTTTGCATTTCAGGTAGCAACACATCGTGAATCGGATCATTGGTTCCAGGCTTCGCGGGGGCAGCTGCAGCTGCCGCCGCCGCCACTTCAGCTCTCGAACCCGCGGGGCGAACCACGGGCTCCGCTGCCATGACAATATGGCGGGAATTCGTTCCGCATCATTCTTGAGCCAAAAATAGGCGGAGCGACCTCCGTACCACAAGATGCCCACCTGCTGAACGAACGCACCCTTCTCGTCAAGTTGCAACGCCATGAGTTGACAAGGTTTCCTTCTCTTCGTCCTCCTGTTCCTCCTCTTTCTCCCCTGGCACCTCCTCCTCCTCCTATCATCCTCCCTCCTTCTGCATCATGTTCCTCGAGATGCTCCCGAATGCAGTTCCTCCTCCGCATTCACCCCGCTTCTCAATCCTCCACTTCCTCCTCCGTCGCCTCCCTCCTTTTACGCCCTCCCTCCCCGTCCTCGTCCCTTCTTCCCGCCCTCCCTCCCCCGCGGGCCTTGTTCGTCACGGCGCTCAGGGCAGCCGAGGCCTTCAGCTCGGTTTCCTCTCCCCGCCGGGCTGCCAGGAGGGAGGGAGCGCGATGAGGGAAGGTTCTGCTCGACGACGGCGTGGCGACCTCTACGTCGACTGGAGTGGTCCGAGCGATAGAGCACCTGCGCCACCGCGGCAGGGCCAGCTGAACGAGCACAGGCACCAGTCCAGAGAGAGCAGGAAGGATTAGGACAAGGGAAGAGGCTGGAAGCGGCAGGTTTGAGGCAGGCTGCGCGGGCTCCTCCTCCTCCTCCTCCTCCTCCTCCTCCTCCTCCTCCTCCTCCTCCTCCTCCTCCTCCTCCTCCTCCTCCTCTCCTCCTCCTCCTCCTCCTCCTCCTCCCCTCCCCTCCCCTCCCCCTCCCCCTCCCCCCTCCCCCTCCCCCCCTCACCCCCCCCCCCTCCCCCCCCCCCTCCCCCCCCCCCCCTCCCCTCCCCCTCCCCCTCCCCCTTCCCCCTCCCCTCCCCCTCCCCCCTCCCCCCCCCCCTGCCCCCCTCCCCCTCCTCCCCCCCTCCCCTCCTCCTCCTCCTCCCTCCTCCTCCCACCTCCACCTCCTCTCTCCTCCTCCTCCTCCTCCTCCTCCTCCTCCTCCTCCTCCTCCTCCTCCTCCTCCTCTGCTCCTCACCGCCACACACTTCAGCAAGCGGGCCGCCGCTGTGGCTGTCGGGGGGGCGCCGCTGGACGCATTAGCGTGTGGCGCGATGTGTGGACGTGCCGGGCGCCATCGGCGCCGACCCGTCACTTGAGCCCCTGCTCGCCCGCGTGTGCGCAAAACTCCGCGACTCCGCCCGGCGCTTGGCGACGGAGCTGACAGACCACAGGTTTGGTCTGCCAGCGCAGGCGGAGCAATTTCCTGCCCGCGCGGAGGCCCCTGCGTTCCACGGAACGACACTCCTGGCCAGCCACGCCCACGCCCACGCCACCATGAAACTGGGCGCGCCGGGACGTGGCAGAAACTCCGCTGGGCCTACAGCCGGCCACGCACCGTGGAATCGGGGCATTCGCACGCCTGTTCTCGGAGACTGGGCAGCGACCATAGGGGCGAATGGCCCAGGGGCGGGCATGACACGCATTCGCCCGGGAGCCTCTTCGAAGACCTAAACGACCTAGACCAGCGGCGCACCTGAACACATGTATTGCTCTCCCCTGGGCTACTCGCCCCTACCGCCGCCTCTGAGAAACACGCGTGTTGACGACTCCCGTGCTGGTGGGGGCGCCGGCGGACGGCCTTGCCATCGTGGCCCAGGCGGGCGCGCGGGCGGGGGCTAGGCGCGCTTCCCTGCGCTGGGCCCGCCTGGCACAGCCCGCAGGCAGACCAGCCACGCCCCGGGCAGGCAAGCATGTCGTGCCGTCGGGCAGATCCGGCTCCAGAGCTGGCCCCTCGCGGAGGTCCTCCCGTTGCACTGCGACTGGCCCCCCGCCCCGGGGTGGGCATCCTTGGGGGAACCAAGAGGTACCGATACCGCTGCTCCCCGGACCTCTCCTGGGGCGCGTTCCGACCAGGATTGCGAGGCGAACCCAGCGGCGGCGACGAGGGCCTCCCGGGAGGCCCAAAAAGGGGAAAACGGGGCAAGGGTAGCGGTATGGGTACTTGCTCCTCCTCCGAATCCTGGCGGCGAGCCCCGTGACGCTTCCACTGTGCATGGCGCGTCGCGCGCGTCGCTGCACGATCCTGGTCGGAGTCCGAGGCCTGCCCGCGGAGCGTCTGCCCGAGGCGTACACCCGTTGTGCGCTGGCCGGGCGGGCTGCCTCCAGCACCTGCTCGAGTGCTGCACCGGGGCGGGCCCTTGCGGTGGGACGTGTGGCACACGCCGGACGTGGGCGAGCTGGCTGCCCAGGTGCGGCTGATAGGCGCGGCGCGATGCGACGGGAGTTTGAGATGGCGCCAAACTCCCAATGCCATTGCGCACGCAGCGTCCAGATCTCTGCGACCTCACCGAGATTGCGCGTCGGGTCTGCGTTCGGGCGGCGTCGACCAACGTTGGGCGCGCCGCCCCGTCGTCTATCGCATTCGCGCGAGTTCGACCCCCCGCGGCCGTCGCCTAAAGGTCACCTGCTGCTTACGGATCGTCTCCCTTGCCCACGACCCCCCCGGCCTGCAGGCCCTCTCTGCCTCCAGGCCCTCCCTGCCTTCTGGCGTTCTCCCTGCCTACGGGCACGCCTGCAGGCCATCACATCCCGTGTGCACGTCCTCCCTTCCTCTCTGTCTGCAGGCACACCTACAGAACCATCCTGTCTATAGGCATTCCCTTCCTCCTTGCGTACAAGCACGCCTGCCAGCCCGTCCTGCCTACAGGCACGCCTACAGGCCCTGCCTGTCCGATAGACACTGCAACCCCCTGCCTGCAGACACGCCTTCAAGCCACCCATTCCTACAGGCACCCGCGTACCCCAAGTGCAGCCCCTAGAGGACCCAACCGCGTGGCCTCTCTGGCTGCGAAGGCCCTCAGGGCGCATACAGTCGAAAGCGCTCGAGGAAGAGAGGAGCACCGTGTATACTTTTTTTGATTCGCGGCCCGCAAGGAAAAGTCCAGAGGGCGGTGTGAACGAGGCTGGGGCACAGCGCACGAGACTGCAGATAATTAACGACGCTGGACATGTGCCAGCAAAAGAGGCAACAGAAGCAGCTGAGCATGTGCCAGCAGCCGAAAAATTAACAACGCTTGGAGCACCGTGTATACGCGGAATCTCAGCAATTTGTCACAATCAATGGGTCGTCGCCATCCTCCTTATTATCCTCCTCCTTCTCCTCCTTCTCCTCCTTCTCCTCCTCATCATCAGCATCATCAGCACCATCAGCATCATCATCAGCATCAGCATCAGGATCAGCATCATGATCAGCATCATCATCAGCAGCATCAGCATCGTAATCACACTCATAATCAGCATCGTCGTCGTCGTCATCGTCGTCAGCATCTTCTTCATTATTATCATCATTATCCATAACCATCATCATCAGTATCAGCATCATCGTCATCGTCACAATCGCCGTCGTCGTCGACGTCGGCGTCGTCCTCATCCTCATCCTCCTCCTGTTCCTAATCAACATCCGCCTCCTCATCATCATAATCACCATCATCAGTCATCAGCATACTCATCATCACCATTCCATCACTATCAGCACCACCAACCATCATCATCATCATCATCATCATCATCATCATCAGCATCATCATCATCAGCAACATCATCACCATCACCATCACCATCACCACCATCATTATCATCATCACCATTACCATCACCACCATCAGCACAATATGCTGCAACAACAGAAATACGAACAACAGCAGCAGCAGCAACCGTCATAATCCTGATGCTGGTCAGCGATGACTCCGTATCCTCCTTCTCCCTTATCGTCCTCCTCCTCTTCCTCCTCTGGCCCCCGTCGGATCCCACCTCAGCTTCTTCCTTTTCACGGTCCCCTCTCCTTCCCCCTTCTCCCTTCCCTCCTCACCTTCCGCATCGTCCAATCTGGCCTCCTCCTCCTCCTGCTCTCCATCAGTTCTCCCCCTCCTGACCCATCCTTTCCTCCCCTCACCTCACCTCTCCTCTCCTCTCCTCTCCTCTCCTCTCCTCTCCTCTCTCTCCCTCTCTCTCTCACTCTCTCGTTCCTCTCTCCCCCTCCTCCCCCCACTCCCCCCAAGCCCTCTCCGGTAGGAGAGGAACGAGCGAACATATGTACGCTCGGACACGCGCTCGGTGGCGATGTCACTGACATGGACACGCTCTTCATCCCCCGCTGCGCAACGAGGGCAGACCGAGATACACTCGGCTCAGGAGACCATCGGCAATCTCCCAGAGAGCTCGCGGATATGGAGGACGTGTTGTGGAGTCCTTGCCGTCCCGAGAAGCGCCTTGGAACAGTCTGAGAGCGCTCCAGACGAACGCTGTCAAGAGATGTCTTGGTCGACCCAAAACGGGGTCCAGCTGAAAGGGGGCGGGGGTGCTGCAATAGATTTGAGGCAAGTGGATTGCAAACGTGTTGCACCTGAGAATTCTATTGCATTGTATTGCAACTCGTGCATTGCACGCGAAAGCCCAGCAAGACATCTGCGCACCGGAATGTATTCATTGCACACCCCAGATCAGTTGCAACCCCTCAAATTTGTTGCACGAAATCTGCTGCAACAGCCCCTTTTCGCTGGACCCCCTTCTGGGTCAACCAGACTTCGTCCTAAGCCTGCATGACCCACCCCCCCTCCTCATACTCCTGCCCAGCCAAGGAGAACGAAGGCGCGAGCCTTCTCCTCCGACTCTGGGACGCTGTCGAAGAGCAGCGTGGCCCCGGCCCGCACCTCCGCCACGCCGTGGTGGATGCGGACGGTCCGGAGGGTCAGCCCTCCCGAAAGCTCGCGGGAGGGTCATATATTGTATCCTCGGGGGACCTTGTCTGTCCCGTCGCGGCCATACCCGTGTCGAACCCGCGTCGAATCCATGTCGAATCCATGTCGAACTCGTCGGATATGTGTCGAATTCGTGCCAAATCCGCATCGACTTCACGCCAAATCCGTCTCGACTCCGGATCGAGCCCGCATCGGGCGTTAAAAAAAAACATCAACTTTGGGGACAGGCAAGGTCCCCCGAAGATGCAACGAACTTCAGGAGGAGGAATGCTGAGAGATACACACTGCCGTCCCACGTCCCCTCTCCCTTCTCACGACACGAGGCGCCCCCCTGAAAGACGAACACCCTTGCGGTCCGTCGATCGGGCGGAAGCCTGGCTATGCAGTGCATCCTCCTAGCGGGTGATGTAGTAAGGAATGCGGCAAGGGTCGGCAAGGGCAACGAAGTGTCCAACCATTCCCTTTTTGACAAGGAACCGCCCCTCAGCCGTGCAACTGTTGCGCAAAGTTGAACCGCTGGTCACTAAGTGGGAGGAAGGTTTAAAGGAGAACCCCATTCTTGAAATGAGCCGCCCTCGGTCCGTGTATATGCTACATCGGTCCCAGCCTCTAGCCGCTGAATCCCACCAGCCCTCTGGGCGCTGGAGGTAACTGTTCTTCTTTTTCCCGCTTCTTCCCCTGTTCGGGTCGCCACTGCTCGCCAGCAACACACAAGAAAGTGGTGGGGAAGACGGAGGTGAGGACCCAGAAGTGGTTTGCCGGCGGCGACGAAGGGGAGGGGGTCGAACCGGTAGTGACCCCCCCTGGGTTTTCCAGACGGGGGGGGGTTCGAACCGATAGTGAACCCCCCCTCAGTTTTCTGGACGGGGGTGGGGGGTGGGAAGGGTGGGAGGTTTTGCCGGGGGAGGGGGGAGGGGAGGCGTTCGAGCAGGGGAAAGGGGGATTATCGGAGGGGGGGCACCTGGGTTCTGGAGGCAGAGGGGGGGGAACTGTCGACAGCGAATCGGCGGTGGATCACACTCTCTCATACATACATACATGCATACATAAATAACATGCATGCACGCATGCATGCATCCAAGCATAATACATACATGCATACATACGCGCATCCATACCTACATGCATACATACATGCCTGCAAACATGTGTGTATATATTTGCATGCATACATACACACATGCATTCATGTATGTATACACATATATATACACATGAATAAATGCAGGCACACATGCATGCATACGCACATGCATGCAGGTACGCATACATGCATGCCTGCATACATGAATACACGCATACGTACATAAGTGCATACATACGTGCATGCAAGCATGCATACAAGCATACTTGCATACATGCATACACTCACACATGCCATACATACATGCATACATGCGTACCTACATACATAGCCTCAGCCCCACGCACGGCCTCGAGGGACACCTCAGTCGCGTTGCTGGCGATGGATTGCAGCCCGTGCCAGCGATATCGTCTTCATCTCGCAAGCGGCGCTGTCGGCACGATCCTGGGCCCCATTCAGGGCCAGGTGGACTAACCTACAGCGACGGGTACTAATGGGATCGGATCGGTGGTTCTCACCACTGGGTGAGAGGTCACTAGAGCTACTCAGACGTTTGGCGGTCATGCTACAAGCCGACTATACCATAGACACCCTGGCCCGCGACATCGTTCCCGTCATGGAGCTGCAGCGAGAGGCCCAGCGAGAAGCCCAGGTCATAGAGAGGGCCCAAGCTGCAGAACGGTCCAAGAGCTGGATATCCAGACTCAAGGATGCATCTCGAGAGGGTGCAGGATACATACACCGACTTACCTAGTGGGCGTCACCACCGATTGCAATACAGAAGAATGGATTCACCACCTTTCAATTGGAAGACCCGCAGATGGCTGCTGCTTGAAGGTATCGCCAACCTATCGCCAGAACGTTTGCGTTCAATGTGTCGGGCATTCAAGCCACACACTGGCATCGGCATCGACTGCTGGCACCCTCGTTGGTGGAGTTGGCTCTCTGATGGCGCGGTGCAGTATCTCATTGACTTCATGCACTACGTCTCACGGAGAGCCCATTGGCCGCCTCAGATCCGATATCTCATCTATTTCCTGCTGCAGAAGCCTAAAGGAGGAACCAGGCCGCTGGGGCGTCTCGCTTCCCCCATGCGCGTGGCGGAGAGGGCACATGCACCCTCTTTTATGCCTGGGACAATATGATCAGGAGGCCCTACGATGCAGCAGGACCAGGCGGCGGCGCTGGAGAAGCACTTTGGCACCAGATGCTCGTGGACGAGGGGCCCAGCAGGCTCGAAGGCATAACCCCAGCCACGGCGGTCCTGGATCTGGAAAAGGCCTTCGAACACACATCTATGTACAAGCTTTGGGAGATTGCCGACGAGGTCGGATTTCCACGACAGTTGTTGAAGATGGAGATTTCAATTTTCACATGTGCCAGGAGTATTGCCTTCAGGGGAGTCACCAGCTCGCGCAGTGGCTCCACATACTCCGCGGTGGTCGTTGGCAGCACCGCGGGCACGAGAGCCCTCACGATGGTGGTCATCAGGGCTCTGGACAACGTCATGGCGCGCTGGCCGCACATGTACATCACCTTGTATGTCGACGATGCCAGCCTGCAGCGCAGATCGGACCCCATCACGATATCCGAGGAGCTGGGAGACGCGGTCGCCTACTACATCGACCAGGTCGAGGGCGACGGCCTCCCCGTCTCACGCCCCCGAGACGGCGGCGCCGCAGGCAAGGGTTTTGTTCTGACAGCCTCTCGCCGAGCACGCCAGGCGTGTAAGCACTGGGCAGGCCGTTTGGGCCTCGTGTTTAAATCCTGTAGTGACCAGCTTGGCGTTGACAATGCTGGCGGCAATATTGTGAGAGCCCGAGGGCGAATTTGGGGCCGTGAGCAGGTTGCCCTTAGGAGGAAGCGCAAGATAACGGCCCTCGCTCGGCAGGGGGCGCGAGTCGGCAAGGTCGTCCGATGCGGCCTTATCCCCTCCCTCACCTACGGCACTTCCTGCCTAGGCATGGACCCCAGCAAGCTCAACAGAACGAGGCAACTTGTGGCGAGCAGTCTGGGAGGTGCTGGCATAGGCAAGGACCGCACCATGAGACGTTGGCTCCGTCACGTTGACCCAGTGAGTGAAGCATGCATCAAGCCGCTGGTACAGTGGGCCATTTCAGTTTTCAACGACCACGCCCTGTCAGAGCTCAGCGCTGGATGGAGACAAGCGAGCAAGGCTTTAGCAGCACGACAGCTTGCGAACCGCTGGAGGCAGGTCCGCGGACCAGCGTCGGCAGTGCTTGCCACGCTGGGCAGGCTAGGATGGCATTGGCCAGCCTATCATACGTTCATCACCCACACTGGTTTTTGCATAGACCTCCGCCGCACAGCCCCCACTTCCTTGAAGGGGCTGAAGACGGCGAGGCTCGAAGCCATCGAACTCACTGCGTGGGCCTCTGCCAGGAACCTCAATTTTGTTCGGCCACTTTTGGAGCCCATCCGCGCTGCCCTCCGACAGCGACGAAACTTCCCTGGGCGCCAGCAGGCCAGTTTAGCCGTTGTGTGCAAATCGTTATGGGCCCAGGATAAGGTTTGGAAGGCTGGACATAGCGACACTCGAGAGTGCCAACTCTGCCAAGAGCCAGAGGGCACCCAGCATCACCGTTTCTGCAAGTGCCCAGGATTAATCGATGCACGAAGTATTGCTGCAGAGGAGGTGCCAGATATTGCCCAGAGAGCGGCGGACTCCTCGCCCACCTCCCTCCTGTTTTCGAGAGGCATCACCGCCCATCCCGTTGACGACCCGTTTTCCCTGATACAGGACAGCAGTGAGGGGCTAGACCCTGAATTCGGCGACGATCCCCTCACGTCGGGGCTCGCGTACTCCGATGGATCGGGAATCGGCCCCCCAGGGTGCAAGTCGTTCGGTTGGGGTTTCGCTTTTCTCGACGAGGACGGTCGTGTCGTCAAGGCGGGTCGTGACACCCTGGGGGGACCCCGTCTGTCGGGCTCGGTTATGAGAGCGGAGCTCATGGGCCTCCTGAGGGTCCTCCAGCACGGGCGAGCCCCCCTTCAGGTTGCCGTGGACAACTACTCTGTGCATCGAGGATTCCAGCGTGGAGAGGCCCGGTGCACCAAAGCCAGGAGATCCCACGCGGATCTTTGGCGCCGCATCTGGATGATAGTGCGCGATGAATTTCAAGACCTAGGCGCGCTCGAGGTGGTCAAGGTGAAGGCCCACTCGGGCCGCGACCCCGTTACCCTCGTCGGCCAAGACCGCCTCGACGTCCTGGGCAATGCGCAGGCGGACCTCCAGGCTAGGAAGGGCGCGGCCCTCCACGGGCTCCCCGACGGGCTGAGGCAGCTTTGGCAGCAGCGGTCCAAGGACTCTATCAGTATGTGCAATTTTGTGGCGTGCATGACTATGCAAGTTGGCACGTTCAAGGACACCACTGGACGCAAGGCCCAGGTTCGGAGTGGGGTCCGTCATCGGAGGCGCGCTCGGGAGGGACCTCCCCCTGGGACCCGACCCCACCACCTTACCTGGGACTGCAAGGCGTGGATGTGTCAGCAGTGCGGCCGTTTCTCGGGCACGACTCAGGGGATGCGCGCCCTTTTTCGCACCCCCTGCAGGAATGCTCATTCCAGAGTGGCCCGCTTCGTTCTGCCCGCCAGGACCACGCCTGGGCCACCCAGCCGACAGCACGTTCTCATGCGCGCTGGAAGTTTTGTGTTTTGTGGCAATTGCGGTGTCTTTTCGAGTGGACGGGCCAAGAAGCTGTGCCTGCCCTGCGAAGGCGAGCCTGCCAATGCGCAGGCAAAGTGTCGCCGTGGAAAGCTGCTCAGGGGAGAGAACCCGTACACAAGTCAAAGACTATGTGACGGGGAGGCTGCCCCTCTCCCACCCTCCGAGCAGCGGGAGGTGCTGGCGGCGCTTCAGGCCCGCTAGCGCTGCACTTCGACCTCGGTGAGCTGCGGTGCGCCATCGGGGAGTTCGCACACAAACGTACCTACATACATACACACACATGCATGCATGCATGCATGCATGCATACATACATGCATACATCCGTACATGCATACACACGTGCATGCATACATACATGCATGCGTACATACATACGTGCGTGCATGTATGCATACCTACATGCATACGCACCTACATGCATACCTACATGCATACGCATATGCACACACAGCCGTACACGAATACATACATATGTATACAACATTACATGCATACACACATACATCTATTTTTGCGTACAGACATACAGACATGCATGCATGCACGCATGCATGCATACATCTACACATATGTATAAATACTCTAGAACCAATCGCACGCGTCGCGCGCTTAAGTTCTAGCAAGCCGTGGCCGTACGTCAAATGTTGCAGCATCGGACCAGAAGATGGTGAACACGACGTGCATCATGACCAGTGCCAGGCCTTCGAGCGATGTACTGAAGGTACACAACCCCGCCCCCTTCTGTGTCCCCACGGCTGCCATTCGAAGAGCCCCAGTCGTCCCGAACCCTGCGGCCTCCTCCAAGCCCTCCACGTCCCTCTTCTTCCCTCCTTCCTCCTCCCACTCCTCTCAAAATCTCTGTTGCCTCCTTCGCTTCTCCCTCACGCCCCCGAACTGGCTCCTGGGCACTCTCTTAGCCTCCCTGCTGCATGCGGCGAGCTCCGCCGCAATGGTTTCAGGGCTGCCTTTGGCAGCCTGCTGAATGGCTCTCGGTGGGATCGTGGAGCAACTCTGGCCGCGATAGTTTTACGTAACGTCCTCTAGCAAACTGCCGCATTGGGGCCATCTGGGACCGTCTTGGAGCCGTCTCGGGACAACCTAGAGGCCTCGTTGGGCCCTCGTGGGCAATCTTGACGGCCGGCCTAGACACGCGCGCGTGCTTAGGCTTAGGTCCGAACCCAGCAAAGGCTGTAGGGGCGGCCCTTAATGCCCTGAGCATTGAAAGGCGCATCTTCGTGTTCGAAGCCCTCTTGCGGCCATCCTCAACAGACAACCCTCATGGAACAATGCAGGCACACTTTCGAAACTGGAAAAGGCTCCCTATAAGCCTCGTGAGACGCGAATCTGCTTGTCCAAAGCTCCTCTTTGCTGCTTTTGATTATTCCCTGCGAGCTCAAATCAGTAAGTTCCTACTGATCCCTGCCCTATATATCCGTCCACTGGGGGACGAATCAACTACTGGCGGCAGCACGCGGTGTGAATGTCCGAATTAGCGCGCTGGCGTTTGTCCGCATCACCAAATATCCTGCTCGTCCTTCACATCCATTCCCCCTATGCTTCGAGTAGGGGATCGACTACATAATTGATTTACCCCCAAATTGATGTTCTCGACGAGTCTACACACAAATACGTAGCAGTTGTTTTTCTTGCCATCCTTCGCAGCATCTCTCTACTTTTCCAGCTGGCTGCGGCCCGACACATGCTCTGATGAACGTGTCTGCCCCGTGGCGCTGGCAGCAGGCTTCGGCACCTGCACCTGGGCCCTTCGCCGAATCGGCTTATTCACACATCGCGGACCCATTGTCGGCACAACGTAAATTCTGTAGCGCACGCGAGGACAGGCTCGAACACAATCTCTGCTCGAGCGGCTTGGCAACGACTGGTTGCCCGCCAAAGGGCTGCCCTGGGCGAGGCGCCGTTCGGACCGCCAGCCGGGCCCTCGGCCAAATCGGCCTATTCCAACAGCACGCATGCGGAACACATGGGGGGCAGTGGGAGGGGGAGACGAGCATCCAGAACACAAAGAAATATGGAGAAACGTGGGATATGTTGGGAGGGTGAAGTGTATCCGGTCAGGCGGCTCGCTGGAACAATGCAAGAAAACACGCGCCACATTCATGCGGACCTGCACCTTTCAAGGTGCCAGCGCGGGCAGGCTGTCTACGGCAGGACGAAGTAGGACGAAGGTGAAACGCGCTGCACTGCGCACGGGATCCTACAAGCACGTCGAGAAAAGCAGCGGGGCACGGCACCCCGCGTGAAGCGGCTCTGAAAAGACGGGCAGGCCCTGACAGCGCGGGCAAGAAAACCGCCCTCAAAATATCCACCAATGAAGCGCGAAACCTGGCGCGGCGGATTGGTGTATATGTGTTGGCCGAATGATGCATGGAATGACCTGAAGTATTGCGTGCTCCGATGTGTGTGTGTATGTGTGTGTGTGTGCGTGCGTGCGTGGGTGTGTGTGTGTGTGTGTGTGCGTGCGTGTGCGTGTGCGTGTGCGTGGGTGTGCGTGTGCGTGTGCGTGTGCGTGTGCGTGTGCGCGTGTGCGCGTGTGTGCGTGTGTGCGTGTGTGCGTGTGTGCGTGTGTGCGTGTGTGCGTGTGTGCGTGTGTGCGTGTGTGCGTGTGTGCGTGTGTGCGTGTGTGCGTGTGTGCGTGTGTGCGTGTGTGTGTGCGTGTGTGCGTGTGTGCGTGTGTGCGCGGGTGCGTGTGTGCGTGTGTGCGTGTGTGCGTGTGTGCGTGTGTGCGTGTGTAGGTGGATGTGTGTGTGCGCGTGTGCGTGTGTGCGTGTGTGCGTGTGTGCGTGTGTGCGTGCGCGCGTTTTTTCTTTGAACGTGCAGGTGTGCACGGCCAAGCTGTACACACGACAGCCACCAGGGCCGCCACAACCGAGCCCGTCGGCCCGATCAACCATGCAAGGCGACGGCAGGACCCCACAGTCCACGCCACAGCAAAGGCACGGCGGAGCTCCACCCTTCGGGCGAGCGTCGCGCGAAGCGCAAAGCACGGTCCAGGTTAGACCACGCGAAGCGTGTGCTATGTCACGGGGGCAACAGAGCATGTCATCAGGCTCGCATAGGAGGAGATCACGAGAAGCGTGCACAACACCATCAGCAGCAAAGAACGTGCCGTGAAAGCACAGCCAACACACACTGAGTGGGGTGCCACGCGAAGCGTGCGATGAAAAAAAGAAGGACTCAGAGGCACACGTGTGGATGTACCAGAAGCCGAAACTCCGCAGCAGCAACCACACGTCAGCCCCACCGAATCAAGCTCCCGTGAGAGGCCTCCGAGTCTTGGGATCTTTGCCCAACATAATCAGGTCTCTCCGCTGCTGTCAAACTCGTCCAGCATGGTCTCCTTTGCGAGGGTGCCCCGCGCAATCCTTCCCAAGCTCACGGACGAGCCCCTCACGTTCACGAACGAAATAACAGCATTTCATACACACGCGGAAGCCGTTGGTGATGCGGATGTCGTGGCCCCTCGCCATGTCCGTTGGGGCCTCCGACTCCGCGCCTGCACCGCTCGACGCCGCTGCTGACGCCCGCTGGTCATCACTATCGCGCCGAGCAGCACCGTCGTCTCCAGCGCTAGCAGCTGGGGCATCCGTACTGCCGCCGAAATGCGAAGCAGCTGAAGCAGCCGCAGCAACGGCAGCGGTCGCCGCAAGCCCCGCCGCTGCTGCAGGTCGTTTCGCTCCTGACGTGTCGGCCGAGCGCGGGGCACTCGTCACAGGCCGTGGAATGCAGGGCAGGCTGAACAGCTTACGCTTGAAATTCCCGGTGGCGGCGTACCGTCCACACTTTGAGCACCGCCAGCAGCTCGCCTCGACCACGGAGCCGTGCTCCGCGAGGCTGATACGAACCTTCGGCGGAAGCTTGATCACCACATTAGGGTCAATGTCGCCACGGGCGGCTGACGCAGGGGCACCAGCACAGGACACCCAGGCCACAACGCCGTCCACCAGCAAGTGCGACCGCCTGATCTTGGTCCGATCAGCTTCGCCCAAAGCGCACGGCCGAAAGGCGTGCTTGGCCCACTCGTCGGCCTCAAGGTTGCCCCGACGCTCCCAACGAGACAGCCGACCCGCTTCCACATCTCTCAGAGTGCCGTGTCCTTTAACTTTGAGCACGGTGAGCCCGTCGGGACCGATCCCACCGAAATCTTCGATGGCACACCACACCATCCGCCACAGGAAAGCCCAGCTGTGGGAGGCACCACAAGTACCCTCAGGCCCACGCACCAGGAGCCCGTCAACCACGTAACTGGCATCAATCCGCACCGTGATGGGCGCCAAGCTGCGACGAAGGAGAATGAGCACGGCGAGAAGCTCAGCACCTTCTACGGATTGGAGCATCCCCATCAATGGCGATCCCAGGGCGCGAATGGCGCACTTCGGACCAGGGTCAAACCACCCAGGCCCAAGTGGAACCTGCACCACCGCACAGCCAGCCATGCCGTAACCGATGTCAAGGTCGAACGCCGTGCCGTCAGTGAACAGCTCATCATTGTGAAAGGGCATAGCACCATTCCCCAGCAACCACTTGACAGCGGACAGGATCTCGTCCTGAGGTGGCTGCCACACCACTCGTGGCCGTACTAGCAGCAGCCGCTCGACCAGCGCGATGATGTTGGGGTGGCCCGCCTGCCTCTTTAGCGCGGCAATGGCTGCTGGCAACTCCGCCTGCGGCCAATGGTGAGCACACTCCATACGACGGTGCCACAGCGTGCCAGCTTGCCCAGGGCACAAGTTGCAATCTTCTGAATGCGCATACCAGGGGTTATTGTGAAAGCGGCGATGCTTGGCCCATTGCCCGCCGACGGTGAGCGACCTGGCGCACCGCCGCTCTTCTGCACCAAGGGTAGGCCAGTCACGTCCTTCCGACGCCGTGGGCCGTCCTCGATAGATCCACTTCCTCAACTGCATGACGTTGAAACCGTTGTCCAAATGTGGCAGCTCGTCAGCACACTTCTGGAACTGCCACCACAGAACTGCTTTCCGAACCACTTGCTTGGTATACCACGGCGAAAAATCCAGCGGCCTATACACTGCGCCAGTAGCCGCGTCGACCCAGGTGCTGATGCTGGCCGCCGCCCAGCCGACGCGCAGCAAGGACATGAATGCCGCGCTGATGGGCCCACGCACCTGAGCCCAAGACTGCACATGCGTAGAAGTCCACCCCAGCACCGACGGCAAAATAGATTGCGGCATCCAACTGTCCCAGACGGCACGGTGCAACATACAGACTGGATCGATCGTGGCTCGAAAGATGGGGTCGCAATCGCGCACAGGCGACAGCATGAGACAGAGCGTGCGACTCTTGCCGTCTACTCGGGCCTCTGTAGAACGGAAGGCGACCGACCGAGCAGATTGAAGGTCGGCATCGCTAAGTCCCGTGCAGTTCACGTTGTACGCATAACCTGCCTCGAGGCCCTGCTTGGCGATACGAGCTGCGATAGCACGTCGACCTCCATTGCCCAATAGACGCCGCACTCTGGGCACCCGTCGCTCAGCAGCTCGCAGTCGCGCACGTCGCACCTGTCGCCCAAGCGCGCGTCTTTGAGCAAAATCAGTGCCGAAGTTCCTCGCGTGCCGGGCTGCCTGAACACCCGTGATCGTAATCAACTTGGCCTTCAACGTGCGAGTGAGAACCGTGCTTGATGCAAGGGCCTGCGACTTCTTGGCGGCGATGCGGATGCTGTCCCTGCTGAGACCGTTCACCAGCACCTGCGCCGCCAAGACGATGTCTCGCATCACCCGATGCTCACCGCCGCGCCGCTGCGTAACCAAATCATCAACCGCAATGGCGGGGGGAACCGTGGGCACCGCCTGCTGCATGCGATCGACACCCTCGATCAGCTGCAGCTTCATGAAAGCTGTGGCAAACGAGCCGCCTGCAAGCACGGTCTGGGGCACGTAAACCAGATCAGATACGGCGCCATCCAACGCGAGAGCGCGGGTCTTGGTATAAATATCCAGTTGCAGCTTCAACAACCACAAAGGAAAGGACAACTTCTGAGCCAATCTCAACAAGTTGTCATGCCTGATCTGTTCAAAGGCCTTCCACAAGTCAAGTAATAGCGCTGCAGTGGCCCAGTCGGCGCTGGGATCTTCAGCAATCTTCATGGGGACCCACTAACTCCATACCACATGTTGCCACACTGCACGATCACAACTCTTGCCAGCCGACGCCCACCAGTAGCCGCGATTGCGGGTGGCTTCCCACACTGTGGCTATGGGCCTCCTCAACCGCCCATGCACCCGAACAAGCGCGGCAAGGAGGGCGATTGGCCGCACTCCACCTTCACGCTCAGGTATGAATGCAAGCTTATTGGTAAAGCCAGGCCAACAACATTGCTGCTCGCACCAACTCGATCACCCTCCTCGCCGAAGTCGCGCGGGTTGAAACTGTCGAAACTACGCCCTCCGTGGACCCTGAAGGTTGCACATACTCGACGTAGCTGATCAGGGGTCGGCCGCCTGGGGCGCTCGCCAAGGTCAGCAGGCCAACTCAGCTTCGGAGGCTCGGCCGCGGTGCGCCAGCACTCCGACCATTCGCACACCAGCGCCTTGACCGCCTCCATCTTGCCCAGCGGCACTGCAACCCCTTGGATCGCGGAGGCGTTCACCGCAGGCTCTTTCGTGAAAGCATGCAGCGCAGCCCCCCCGCCAGCAGAGTTGCCGTCGATCCAATCCCCGAAGCGCGCCTTCGACTCCTTCACATCGGTAGCGACGGCATCGTCGGCGAGCTGCTTGGTGATCCCAGCCAGGCACTCCAGTTCGACGCTGCCCATGTACTCACGCGCGCGGCAGAGAAGCGCCACCGCCTGGCACCGCGTGCTGGCAGGTGGCCGCTGCGCCCTGCACGCCAGAGCTCGCTGACCACGCACTCGGCGGATGGGATCATCGCTGACCCCGTCGGCGGCAGCAAGGGCCACGCCCTTCAACCACATCGCAGGCCTGCTCACCTTCGGAATGCGAGGCGCCGAGGGCGGGCAGGCTCGAGCCCAACCGAGCTCTGGCCTGTGACCGCGGCCACCGTACTTGTCGAGGTCAAGCCCTGCGAGGTCACAGAGGCAGTGCTCCGTGACGCCTATAAACTGCGTCCAGGCCGTGCCCACGCTGGTCGCGACCTCTCGCAGCGCGCGCCAATCCTCCGAGAAGTCCCGCGTGCAACAGCCAGCAGGAAACGGACTGGGAAAGGCTTTGGCCGTGCGCATCACTTGCACCCAGTCGTCAATCTGAGTGCCGTCGATCGTGAGCCTGACAGGCCGATGCGGCCCAAATTCCCAATCGTGCAATACCTCGGCGCTGGCTACGCGGAAATGCCTGGACAAGACGAAATAGTCAATGACGTGCTCCGAGGGCCTGCAGGTTTCCAAGCTCGGCGCCGCAACTCGGCCGCCGCACCGGTCGAGAAAGGAGGACTGCATCAAAGTGGCTGGCTCCATGTTGAAGTCGCCGCTGATGATGAATGGGCGCCCTAGGACCTGCAGCATGGTGGCGACCTTGTGCAGGATGCTCTCGTTGGCGCACGTGCGCCCCTCGCCAGGGTGCAGGTAGACCGTGACCAGCACCGCGCCACCCGAGCAGAAGCCTGAGTGGTGAACGAAGGTCGCACGCCCAGCGTCGATGACTGAGCTGCCGACACCCTCGAACTGGCCCATGCCGTGCGCCCGTGGCGACAGCAAAAGGAGGCCTCCATGCCCAGGAATTCCGGGCCCTGAGCCCTCTGCTTGGGCTGTGTGCGCATGCCAGCCGAGATTGGCTAGCCTCGATGCCACCTCATTGCTGCGCTCCACAGTGAGATGCGCCTCTTGGACTGCGACAAAATCAGACCGTCGGATCTCCATGCGGTCCGGGAGGGTTTCAAACGTAGAGTATGCGTTGGCGTTCACTGTGAGACCGACCCAGGAACGCCGCTGCCGTGAGCCACTAAAGATTCGTCCTCCTCCGCTTGGACTTCGCACGAAGGATCTCCAACGCTTCCAGGATCCGCTTGCGCTCGTCGGGGTTTGTAGTCCCTGCCAGCAGCCCTCCTGGATCCTCTCCATCAAGATGGTCGCTGAAGCCACCGCGATCGCCATCCTCCATGGTGGCATCGCCATCGGCCCCCTTGGCCGCCTCGGCGCCGCCGTCGGCGCCAGGCGCGCCCCCACCGTTGGCGCCACCACCTGCTGGAGGGGCCGTGGAGGAAGGGCAGGGGACAGGGGAGGCAGCAGGCCGCTGCTTCTGGGCGAACTCGGTGACGGCCATGGTGACCTTCCCGAAGATGGCCTCAACAGTGTCGCCTTGGCCTGCGCTGGACTGCAACTGCTTGAGCTGCTCGAGCAAAGGGCCGATGTCAAGCTTGGGCGGCGCAGTGGACGCACCCAGCGCCTTGGCAGCTTCCTCCTTGGCCACAGCCAGTTCCTGCTCCAGAGAAGCGACGGCCACCTGCTGCTCCTGCAGGGCGACCATGGCCTTGGCTGCTGCCTCCTTCGCCTTCTGCAGCTTTTGCTGACCAGCGAGCAAAGATTTCGCAGCCTTCTCCACATTGTTATTTTGCGTGACGCCTGGAGTCCAGCCTGCCGCCGCCGCCGTTCTCGCATACTGAACACGATCACGGCTGGACTGAGACAGAGTAGACTTGACCAAATCCCAGACATCTGGAGCAAGCTCCACGTACGATTTGACACCAGCATCATCAAGTGTAGCACCTGCAGCAACACGCCGACGAGAAGGCTTGTCAGGCTTAAGCTGCGGAGCACCTTGAGCTCACTTCCCACCTGCGGTGTGCCACGGACGCGGTGCGGGGCCATAGCCAGGCCGAACTCCGCTGCACCCCGACTGGGCACACTTGACCTTGCTGATCGGGTTGAGCTTCGGGCAGCACGGACATTTCCAATGCGCCCCGACATTCGCCATCGCTGCGCCCTCACGGGCGAGAGAAGCAATCTGCAGAACGAGCCACTCCAGCTCGGTACAGCAATATAGCCGCTCTGAATGTATGCTGCACCAAGCCCACTTGGGCCAGAACGGCTGTGTGCGTGTGTACGTGTGTGCGTGTGTGCGTGTGTGCGTGTGTGCGTGGGTGCGTGGGTGCGTGGGTGCGTGTGTGCGTGGGTGCGTGTGTGCGTGTGTGCGTGTGTGCGTGTGTGCGTGCGTGCGTGGGTGCGTGGGTGCGTGGGTGCGTGGGTGCGTGTGTGCGTGTGTGCGTGCGTGCGTGTGTGCGTGCGTGCGTGCGTGCGTGCGTGGGTGCGTGCGTGCGGGTGTGCGTGTGTGTGCGTGTGTGTCTGGTCCGTGCCTGAGGAGAGGCCACGACGCGTCCGTCCAGTTCACTCCGAAGAGGGCTCGGACTCAGATGCGTCTGCTTTTGTCTGACTCAGTTGGATGGTTCGCCAGGCCCGTACACAGCAATCTCCACCCCATCCTGCGTCACGTCGCATCTCATTATGCCTCCTCCCCCTCCCCCCGTCCTTCCCCATCCCCGCCCCGCAAGGCAGACCATATGGCATCGTACCATGGAGTGTTCGATCACCTGGACCTGGACGCCGATGGCGCCGCCCGGGGAGTGGGGCTATTGGGCGCGCGGCACGCACAGTCTCGAGAGCGCGCCCAGGTAATGTGTAGCGAACTCAGAAGCACCTCAAGAAGCGGACCCCCCGCTTCTTGAACGACGCCCTCCGACTATGAATGTCGTAATTCGCAACGGATGCGTACGGATGTATTGAGACACTGTGTCTGTGCACCAACTGTGCTTCGGAGCTTGCACAGCAGCGTCGCTCTAGGCATGGTTCCGCCCCAACCAAAAAACGAACTCCCCTACTAGCAAAGACTTCATGGCCAGAGGCTCCCTGATGCATCTGTGTCAAAGCCGCCGCCAAGCAACCCATAGCACAACTAAAGGCCGCATGTTGCACGACTTGGCAGGCAATTCTAAACAAAATTCGATGTTGCGCGGGAGGCGCCCGCGAAATCGCCGCCATTGGGGCCACTGGCCCGGGTGGGTATGGCAACCAACATACGTATCGCATGGGTCAGCTCACCACTCCGACGCCGACGCCCGCCGCACCAACATCAGCTCACGTCATCCCACATCGGCTCCCCCGCAAGGCTGGTGTTCTCATCTCTGCGACTCGGTTTTTGCGAGCTGCCCTTCCTTCGGTAGTATGCCGCAATCTGGAGGACATGGAGTGGAGGAGAGCGCCTGTTAGGCGTAGCGCGGCGAACATGTTACAGCCGCCGCCACGCTCAACCTACAGGAAAGATGGCGCAGGCTGGCTCGTGGACGCACCATGGGGGGCAAGAGAAATGCACTGCTGAGCAATTCAGGGGGCGGGGGAAACCATCGCGCTCCGCCCTCCTTGACTGGAAAGGAGAAGCCTGCGCTAGCGGAGAAATTAAGCTAGGTCTGATTGTCGATCTGGCAATTTTGCACTCCCGCTGGCTAGCGGACCAAATCAACTCTGCTGTTCGCGGGGGCTCAGTCGAGCCCAGTACGATAGCTAAAGCTAAAAAGGCCGGCCTTGAGAGCCCAAATACGGCGACGGGCAGGCACAGTGCACGGAGACGGGGCAAGGGGAAAAGGGAAAGGAAAGCAGTGAGAGGCTGAGCTGGCGGGCCTCCAGAGGGCCGCTTGCTAGGCACAGGCTCGGGTCTCACTCACTTGGGCCCCTGAGGCCTCACATAGATCTCCCCTGGAGAATCTCAGACTAGGGGATGGAAAATCAGATGAGAAGACGATGCCCTGCAGTGACACGCCACAATCTAGCTGGTCCACCTGGCTTTTGGCAACGAAGGAAAATCTCAATCGAATTGATGCCTCACGCGATGTCGCGGCCACCGAAAACCAAACATGCCCACTCTGGGCCCACGGGGCAAAACAATGCACTCCCGGTGGCCTTCTGCAGACCCCCGCGGCCTCGGACTCCGCCCAGCTGCTCGCCAACCTCAGCACGATAACGATGCCACCATGGCAGGACTGGCCCGGGATGCGCTCCAGGATCTCCGCGGATGTCAAGCGGCCCCCGGAACTGCAGGCCGTGGGGAGGATCCGTAGAGGCCTCCTAGATGGGGTCGGAGTAGATGGGGTCGGAGGATCGCCGATGCATCGCCGATACATCGCCGATACATCGGCGATGCATCGGCGATGCATCGGCGATGTTCTGGCGATGCATCGTCGACATCGGCGATGCATCGGCGACGCCATCATGGAGAAAATCGGGCTCCACAGCGAACCGCATCGGCGATGCATCGGCGATGCGGTACGATCCTCCGACCCCATCTACTCGGACCCCATCTGGGAGGCCCAGAATCCGGGGATCCTGGAACGCCTGGACGTCGTGGCACGCATCATCGCCACGAACCCTGACGCTCCCCTGACGCTGCACCAGGCCCCTCGCCCTCAGCAGCTGCCCGCGCCGCGTGGCGCGGAAGCCCGCTGCCCCTCGCCGCCAGCGACCTGCCAGCCATGCTGGGGCGGCACCGCGCGGGCGCCTGCCCCCGGGGGGGAGGCGCCCGCGCGCGGGGGCCCGTGCCGCACGGGGGCCCTCCCGCGGCCGCCGAGGCCGGGCGGCGCGCTTGGCGGGAAGGGCTCGCCGGTGGGGCGGTCGGTGCCCCCCCGCAGGCGTGGGGGCCCGTGCCGCACGGGGGCCCTGCGGCGGCCGCCGAGGCCGGGCGGCGCGCTTGGCGGCGGGAAGGGCTCGCCGGTGGGGCGGTCGGTGCCCGGCCAGGCGGGGGGCCGCTCGGCCTCGCCGGCGGCGGCGCTGGGCAGACGGAGTCCCGCGGCCGCCGTGGAGAGCTCCAGGGACATCGCGAAGAGGTCCGAGGTCGAGTCGGTGTCGCTCGTGTCATGGTCGCTCGCCGCCGAGCGGCCGGCCAGCTCCACTCTGGGCCACGGCCCGGGCGCCGGGAGCTCCTCCGCGGCGTGCCAGCTGGGCGTGCCGCTGCCGGGGCGAGGATCGGAGGCCCCCGTGACGAACTTCTCCACCTCGGGGAGGTGCTCGAAAGCCTTTGGAGCTCGAGGCTCGGGAGGGCGGAGCCCCAGGGGCCTACGGATCCTGCCGCGGGCGAGGACGTCGGAGCCCGGCGTGGCCCTGCCGTGGCCGCCGAGGGGTCTGCACAGAGGGGGGCGCTGGAGCCGCTCGCCCCCGACGGGGCGCCCGCGGGCCGTCCTGGGGTGCGAAGGTGGCCTCGGTGCGGGCGCTGCGCCAGATGCCTCCGCCCACGCCAGCGCCGGCCTTGGTCGCGGAAACTGATGATCGCTGACGGCCGGGAGGTGGGCGCCTGCGAGGCTCGACATACTTGCGGGCGTGGCGTGTCCTGCGCAGGGCGCTCACTACGCTGTTGCAATTGAGGCAAAAGCACGTCTTGAGCCAAAACGGCTACGGAACAAATACGTGGCAGGTTGGCAGGTCAACGGAACCATTGTCGTATTCTTAGTCGATTCGCCTGAGAACCCTGCCCGTTAGCTCCAAGGCCATCCACGCGTGGATCAGAAAACAAATGACACCAACCCGCCTATGGCACAAAGGGGGCTCAGCGTGTACCAGGAGATCAGGCGTGGCCTGCTGCACGGTGTGCTCTGCGGCACCCTGAAGGACCGTAGCTCGGCGGTGAGCCCTGGGGGAAGTGAGAACGCCCGTTCGTTCGCTCCTGCTATCGCTCCTCCTCCCAATCGTCCTCAACCTCCACCTCCGCCTCATCCTCCTCCTCGTCCTTCTTCTCCATATTCGCCTCTTGCTTTGACCCTCCCACCTCCGCCTACTCCTCATCATCATCACCTTCCTCCTCCTCCTCCTCCTCCTCCTCCTCCTCTCCTCCTCCTCCTCCTCCTCCTCCTCCTCCTCCTCCTCCTCCTCCTCCACCTCCCCCACATCATCATCGACATCATAATCATCAACATCATCATCATCATCAGCATCAGCATCAACATCAGCATCATCATCACCATCACCATCATCATCATCATCATCATCATCATCATCATCATCAACACCATCATGATCACCATCATCATCATCATCATCATCATCATCATCAGCATCATCATCATCATCGTAATCGTCATCGGCAGCATCATCATCATCACCATCACCATCATCAACATAACCATCACCATCAAAATCATCATCGTCAGCATCGTCATTGTTACCATAAGATGCTGCCTTGTCATCAGTATCATCATCATAATCGCCATCATCATCAGCATCACCATCATGGTCATCAGCATCATCAGCATAGACATCAGCACCAGTTTCCACGTCATCGTCATCGTCGTCGTCATCGATCTGGTCGTCATCAGCATCGCCATCATCATCACCACCACTATCAGCAACATCATCATCATCAAGACCAACACCGCCTCCCCACCACCACCGCCATCATCGCCAACAACACCAACATCATCATCATCATCATCAGCATCAGAATCATCGGAACCATCATCGTCATTCACATCATCGTCGTCATTACTACAAACACAATCCTCATCCACCTTCATAACCCTCACCAGGATCGTGCTCACACAATCGCCCTCATCTTCCGCCTCCTCAACATCGCCACCCCACCATCATCATCACCATCATCATTATCCTCATCTCCATCATCATCATCACCACCATCATCGGCATCATCAGCAGCATCGCAATCATCAGCATCCTCATCAGCATCATCATCATAGTCACCCCGATCATTATGATCATGAGCAGGATCCTTCCCAACATCATCATGATGACCATACTCATCCTCATGACATCAGCATCGTCGTCATCAGCATCATCTCCACCATCACCATCATCATCAGCAGCATCAACATCATCATCATCATCATCATCATCATCGTCATCATCGTCATCCACGTCATTGTCATAGCCTCGTCACCCCTCCTCAGCTCTTATCAGCATCATCACCAGCTGCATCATCATCATCAGCATCATGAACCTCATCATCATCATCAGCATCATCATCATCATCAACAGCATCACCAATAGCAACAACAACATCATCAGCCTCGTGCTCCTCCCCATCCTCCTCCTCCTCATCATCATGCTCCTCCCCCGCCTCCTCAACCATTCCTCTCGGTCAGCCGCCAACGTGGGAGTGGCATTCCGGTTGATGAGCCATCAAGAACGGTGGGCTGGGACTAGGACCCGCCGAGGCACTCGCGAAAGATGACGTCCTCGTCTCTCCTGCGTCTTTCTGTCCCCCTTTCTCGCATTGCCATCAGGGACGCGCGGTGCGGATCACCCTCCAGGCTGACATCATGACACCAGATGGTCTCATAATGCCGATCACGTTCACCTATGACGTGAACGGCAAGTGCGCAAGAGAAAGAGCGGAGCCCAACGTCAGCAGCTACATCAGAGGCGGCCAAGCGAAGCTTGAGCACGGTGCCAGAAGCGGAAGCGCTGGGATGAGGAACAGCGCCGGCCCTACACCTAGCTGCGAACAGCGGGAAGTGAAGTCCGAGCCCGATGTCATCAGCTACAGCGCTGGCGACGACGAAGGACGAGCGGCAACGGCAAACGAGACCGAAGTCATCAGCTACAATGCGACGACGACGAGCCGCGAGCACGACGGCGACGGGACGGCGCAGGACGAGCCCAACGTCGTCAGCTACAGCGCGGCGACGACAAACAGTCACTGCGAGCGTGAGCGAGGGGACGGCGAAGGACGAGCCCAATGTCGTCAGTTACAGCGCTGGGATCAGGGCATACCCAACGGCGGCCTCGCGTGACGGGGGAAGGGCGAGCAAGGGCGGCAGGCTCTGGCGCTATTCGGCGAGAAGGTGAAGGCAAAGCCAAAGCACGACGTCATCACTTACAAACCTGGGATCACTGCGACCGAGAAGGCCGAGACCCCATCTGCGAGAAGCGAAGGCGAAACGAAAGCCCATCATAGTCACTAATAGTGCCAGGAACAGCGTGCGTGAGAAGTTGGAGACGAAGCTGGAGCCCAAGGTCGTAGTCAACTCTGCCGTGCAAATCGTGTATCGAAGAAATCGGACAGTGGCAACAGGGCCTTGCGCTACTCCACGAGAGGTGGAAGGCGAAGCCAAAGCCCGACGCTATCAGCGACAGCGCTCAGCTGGAGCACGAACGGGACGGCGACAACGCTGGGCACAGCGCGTGCGAGAGAGACGAACAGTGGAAGCAGGCGCTGTCGCTACTCAACAGGAGCTGGAAGGCGAAGATGGAGCCCGATATCACCAGTGATCCGCCGCTACACTGCGAGAATGTGGAGTCCCGAGACTTCCCCAGCAATGCAGGGCAATGGCGAACAGAAAACATTTCGATATAGGTTTTAGATAGGTTCAAAAGTAGGTTCGGGAGATAGGTTCGCAAGCATAGTAGGTTCCAGGAAGAAGGTGCAACGCGCGTGGAAAACGTGTCATCGGGCAGATAGCCTCCCGCTACTGGGTTTGCCAAAGCGCGTCGGCGCAAATGCCGCGGGCAGCTAAGTTGGCGAAGCGAATTCGCCAAACTAGCCCTGGCGAGTGCACCCGGGGACGTTCCCTGGCCGCGGTAACCTCGCCAAGAAGGTTTGCAATGAAAAACGGCGTCAGGGCTGCATTTCAGGCAGGGGCCGCGACACTTTTCGCGCGATGCACCCTCGGGCACTAAACATAGAAAATTAACGAGAGCGGCTGCGGAGAAGACCTCCGAAAACACGACCCGCCAGAAAAGCAGTCACGACGATGGGCGACCCAAAAATCAATTGGGGCAGCCCCAGCAACTGGCACGGCGAACAACGCAACTCAAGGAATCCCGGACAAGCCGGGCCGCCACCAACAATCACCCCGTACCAATACCGTGCCCCGGCGGGGTTCGGACACGCCATGGCTCCTCCTCATTATCACGGCCGCCCCGCCCAAGGTCATTCTGCCCTCCCCAAAGCCACTCGTTATCAATCACATCATGCTTCCCATCATCGCCCCCCTTGCCTCACCATCCCCCCCCTCGTCAGCCGCAGCATCCACGTTCTCATCCTCCTGCCCCCGATCCTCCCCGCCCTCCCCGCCCCCCCCTCCTCCTCCTCCTCCTCCTCCTCCTCCTCCTCCCCCCCCTCCTCCTCCTCCCCCTCATATTCCCCATCTTGTTCCTACCTTTTCCCCCTCATCCCCCCTTCATCCGCCCCTCATCCTCCGCCCGATCCTCCGGGTCCTCTTGGTCCTCCTCCTCCTACTCCTCTCTCCTGTTCCTCCTTCCTCCTGGCCCTCCGTTTCCTCGACCTGGCTCTCCTCCTCCTCCTCCTCTTCTTCCTCCTCCACATCCTCCTCCCGGCTCTCCTCATCCACCTCCTCCTCCTCCTCTCCCATTCCTCTTCCTCCTCCTCCTCCTCCCCCACATTCTCCTCCACCTCCTCCTCCTCCTACCTTCAATCCCTGACCTTCCATGCTTCCGAAAACAGTTTGAAGTAGGTTTGAAATAGGTTTGAAGTAGGTTTGAAGTAGGTTCGAAGTAGGTTTGAAGTAGGTTTGAAGTAGGTTTGAAGTAGGTTTGAAGTAGGTTTGAAGTAGGTTTGAAGTAGGTTTGAAACCTACTTTGAGGCCTCCGAAACCTACTTTGAGGCTTCTAAAACCTATTTTGATGCCTCCGAAACCTACTTTGCGCTACCGAAAACCTACTTTTGGAATCCGGAAACCTTCTCTGGAACCTACTTTGCAAAAACAAATTCTGCAAACCTACTTTCCGACCTACTTTGGGGGCGCGGTTCCTTGAAACATCAGCACACGCTTGCCCGAGCCTTTCCCAGAAGTCGCCCCCGGGGGCGGCGCGCCAAAAAAGGAATCTGCGAAGTACCCCCAGAAGGTGAGCAAACCCAAAACACTTGTAGGTTGCCCCCGACAGGCGGGAGCCCCCCAAAGGGGGCGGTCTCCCCCCCCCCCCGAGGGTCGAGGATCGAGCGCGATTTCGCTGTCGGGCGACAAGCGAACGTACCGCGACAGGACAGGGCCTTTTGGCAGCCCCCCCGCTGGCGGGCAGGGGGCCGCCGCCTGGCGCCCTAGGTTCTTCAGAAACCAAACCTGATGCGGCCGCCCCCCGCCCCCCGGGGCCCCTCCGGGCCCGGCCCGACGGAGGCGCCACTCCCCTTCCGTTTCTCTTTCCTCCTCCCACCTCTCTCCACCTCCTCTCCTCTTTCACGCGCCCTCATTATTCCAGCCTCCCTCCACCTCCTCCCCCCGGAAACGCCACCTCCCCCCTACCCGCCTTCTGGAGCCCCCCACCCTCCCGTTTCTGACCTTCTTAACCTTCCTGGTCCTCCCTCTCGCCCCCCCCCCCCTCTCCCTTGCTCGGGCCCGCGGCCCTCGCCCCGCCCTCCATGCCCCACTTCCCGCTGTGGTCAGACCAAGGGGGAAACGCAATGCCCCCAGATCTCAGGACGGAGGTGGTTTAGAGCGCTTCCTGTTCCAACAACCCCCAGTCTTCCCTTCGGGGATGGATGCGCCCCTCCCCCCCCCTCCTTCCGGGGCCTGCAATGGGGGGCGGCGGATCGGTGGAGCGCCCGGGACGGTCAAAGATAGAGCCGGCATGACCTCGCAGAATGCAACGCGGTCTCACAGATGGTTCAAGATAGCCCAAGATGGATCAACATTGTTTCCCGCATGCTCCAAGAAACCCAAATACCGCTCCGAGACCGCCCCAAGCGGCCGCGGAGCCACCCAATAACACCCCCGAGAAGCCGAAATCTTTCCAAATCGTACGAGACACGAATGAATTGGGCCTTTTGGTCCATGCGCTTCCGAAGACTTTGGAAGCCTGAAGATAAGCCCCGAAGGAGTCCAGAAGAACCCAAGACAGCGCACTTCACGAATTACTCGGCTGGCTTGCTAGCAGAAGCCGCGCCTTGCCGGCGGCATTCCAGCATTTCCCCGAGAAGCTTGTTTGGAAAATATCATTACTGACCCGATCCCGACAAGTTACTTTTGATATTGTGTTCCCGACAACCTTTCCTGGAAAGCTACTTTTGCACATGAATGTCGCATTCCTTTCCCCTGAAAGTTTCTCGCGGCAATCGGTTTCGCCATCCTTTCCCTTCGAGTTACCTGCGCCGACCACTGTTGCCAGGCGCGCTGCAGACCTACTTCGCCGACCTACTTCAGGAGCTACTCTAAACCTACTTCATTTGTTTTGCGCCTCAAACAAGCCCTGCATTCAAAGGGAAGTCTCGGGTGGAGTCCCGAAACGGTGCGGTGACAGACCTTGCGGTGACCTCGCATTCCCAGTCGCTCGGTTTCGTGACCTCGGATGTGCCCCCCAGAGAAGTGGGAGGCGAAGCTGGAGCTATAGTCGGTGAGCAACAACGCCGAGAGAAGCGTGTGCGATGCGGGCGAGCCGGGGCAGCACAGCGCGAAGGCAAAGGGGCACGCGGCTCGGACGCCATCCCGCGAGAAGTGGGAGGTGAAGTTCGAGCCCGACGTCATCCACAGCTACGCTCGGAAGCTGGGCGAGGGCTGGTAAATCCGTGGCTGCTAAAACGGTCTCCCAACAGAGAAAGGGAGATTCCCGGAAGGAAGCTCAGCGCGCGAAACAGTAAACACTCTGCTTCCCGGGAGAAAAAGACAGTTTCCTGGAGCTCCGCTTTGGCAGCCACGGCTTTGCCGGCCTCCGCCCGGCTTCTCTGATACGCTGTGCCGCAGGGGGTCGGACGAGTTCTCCACCACGTGGGCACAGATGAGCTCGGGCGAGAACACGTTGGTGAGCGTGGGGCGGGGCAGGTTCTCTGCTACAGTGCAGGGGGGTCGGGTCCTGCGAGAACCAGGGCAGCGGCAGCAGGCCTTGTTGCCGATGGGGGTCCGACGAGCCAGCCCGGGTGACAGCGCAAGGAGATCAGCTCGTGGGAGAACGCGTGGGACAAATGCGATCAATCCGCTTCCTGGTTGACTGGCGCGGCGCGGGGACGGCCCGATGCGGCCAGCCGACCCACGGCGCGAAACCATAGGGCTTCGCGAACTGTCTGACCCGCTGAACTCCGCTGAACTCCCCCGCCTCCTCTGGAAGAAGAGCAAGCGGCATAAACAGAAACTTTTGGCGCTGCGCGCGAATTTCTTGGATCTGCGCTGGACTCCCCTCCCTGGCGCGCCAAGGGCGGCGCCGGAGGAGCGGAGGGGGGGAGGGCGCGGATGCGAGAAATCCACGCGGAGCGCCACAAATTAATGTTTATGGCGTTTTTTCTTCTTCGATCCTCGTCCTCCCGCCTCGGTCCCAGAGAAGGGCCCCCGCATATGGGGGAACTTAAGGGTACCGATACCGCTGCTCCCCGGACCTCTCCTAGGGTGCGTTCTGACAAGGATTCCGAGAACCCAGCGGCGGCGATGACGGAGGCCCAGGAGGCCTACAGAGGGGAGAACGAGGGGGAGGGTACAATCCACACCTAAAATAAGGATGCTCGGTAAGGATGCAAGGGCCTTAAAGGGCCGTGTCGACGTTTCTCGAACACGGTCTGGCCAGCTAAAGTCGCTAAGGATGGGCCGAAGGGGCAAGGATGCAAGGGTAACCTTGGACAGTCGCGAATCCTTACTATGCGGGCTGACTGTAGAGGCTATGGGTACCTATTCCTCCTCCGAAGGGCCTGTGTTCAGGTGGCCGTCGAAGGCCACGTGCCCGACCGAGGCCCCGTACCAGCGGCGCTGCGACCTCTCGGTCTCCTGCAGGCGAGCGCAGGGGAGGCCACGGGGGGGGGGGGGGCGCGGGAGGGGGGAGGGGTGCGAGGAGGAGAGGGGGCGAGGAAGTCTTCTCCTCCTTCCCCTCTCCCCCTCCTCCTCCTCCTCCTCCTCCTCCTCCTTCTCCCCTCCCCCTCCTCCTCCTCCCCTCCCCCTCCTCCACCTCCTCCTCCTCCTCCTCTTCCTCCCCCTCCTCCCCCTCCTCTCTCCTCTTCTCTCCTCCCTCCTCCCTCCTCGATCCTCCCTCCTCCCTCCGCGCCCCGCCTCTTTCCCTTGTCATCCTCCCTTGACCGACGCATCCCCTCCATTGCGAGGAGGAGGGAGGAGGAATGAGACATCGGAAGAGACACACCTCAGACTTGGTGTTCGTGATTATTGGTTGGGGAAGAGGGGGCAGGGTAGAAGAGGACCCAGGCCACAGGAATCTTTAGCCATGCAGGTAGGCCCTCGGAAATCCCAGGAGCGCCCTGCAGAGCCCAGTAGACTCCAGGAGGGCTCTTGAGGCCCAGGATGCTCTGGGAAGCCACGGGGAGTCCCAGGTAAGACTCTGCCCAGCACAGTGGGACCCCGGAGGCTGGAGGAGGGCCACGGGGACCACAGGGGCGACCAGGAGACACCAGGAGGCCCTGGGGTGGAGAAGGAGAGGAGAGACGAGGGAGGAGGGACGAGAAGAGGTGGCAAACCAGGTGCGCTTGCGCTATGTCTGACATCCTACCCCTCCTACCCGTCCCTTACAAACGCGAAGATTAATCCTCTGTCAGCCGATGGGTGGCACAGCGAACCCAAAGAGACCTCATCGTGTTATACGCAATCAGAAAAGGGGGTATGTGCACATTACGGGAGGAGGAGAAGGAGGTGAAGGATTAGCAACGAATGAATACGGGGAAGAGGATCAAGGGAGAGGACGTGGAGGAACAGCAGCAGCAGGAGAGCAGGGGTGCGAGGAGCAGGGGCGGGCGGAGGGGAAAGGCGCGGGGCGGCAGCGACGAGGCAGGGCTCGGATGCAGCATCGTGGCCCGCGCGGGGGCGAGAGCGCTGCTCTGAACGACGGGGGGCAAAGTGCCGATCCGAGAATGAGGCCAGCACTGCAGCGGGAGCGCCAGTACCACTTTGGACAGACTTCGATAGGTAGATCTTCTTAGTTGAGCAGGGGCCGACCGTCCCGGCATCTCTATAGGCCTACCACGAAATGCCCTTAGAACCAGCAAATGTTCTAAGCACACAGTCGCTGCTCTTGGAACAGTAAGCCCGATGTGTTAAACACAAGACGGTCCCAAGCAGAACTGTCCTAAGAACACTTCGTGGAAACCACAACCACTTCTTAGAACACTTGTTCGGTAGGCCTATAGGCGAGCTGGGATGCTTCGCCACTGCTTGCCGTAGGGCAGGCAAACTGTCGAAAGCCTCGTGTCAAAAACAGCAGTCGGCGGATGGGGAGCGGCAGGAACTCCACACGTCCTCGCGGGAGAGAGGAGAGGGACAGTACTCACATTGAACGGCTGTGGGAGGAGCCAAAAAAAACGCCGAGGAGGGGGCGAGAGCGGACGAAAAGGACGTGGAAGGGGATAATTACAGTCAACCAGTGTAGTAAGGATGCGCGATAAGGATGCAAGGGCCTTGGACGCCCATTTCGAAGCTTTTCGGGCGGGGCGCGGCCAGCGAAAGCGGCGAAGGATGGACCGAGGAGGCAAGGATGCAAGGGTATCCTTGGGAAGGTTGACTGTACAGTAGGCGCCCGACCACAAGACACCTTCCACAAGAAACCCCACACTTGAACCCCAGGACGTCCAAGGATACTTGGTGTGGGGACGACACGCTCTACATGGCAGAAGCATCGAATCCCATGGATCCCAGGGCACCCTGGATGCAGGCAGGGTGTTTCTTGGCATGGGTCTCCACTGCACGGAGGTGGTCGGAGAGGGGACCCGCGTGAAGAGGGGCAGGGCGAGGGCAAGAGCAAGACACGCCAGCACGTCCAGAACCGGCGGGCCAAGGACCGCACGTCTCGTGCTGCGCTTGCCTACTTTGCCAGCCACGCAGCCTAAAACGACCCCACGTCGAGTTGGCGCCAACCTCACGGCGCGGGGAAGTCTGGAAGGGGAGGATGAGGGGGGGGCTGGGGTCAGGTCGGGCATGTCCCCCTACAGGCGGATTTTGGAGGAACAATCAAACATGTTCAAACAAGACTCCAAACTTGCCAAAATCGGCGGTGGACAAACAACCCTTTAGTAAACCTCCCCTTAGTGAAAACGGCCTAGGACCGATACCGACGGAGCGGGACCCGCAAAATGACGGCCGCGACGCTGTCTCGCGAATCGAAAACGGCCAATTCCTTCATCGACGCGTCAGGGTAGGAGGCCTATCAACCTCTGGCAAAAATACTCTAACAATCGTCCCCAAACCATGTTCTGACTATCTTTGAATATTGCTCCTGTAGAGGGACGTGCCCGACTTAGGCTGGGGGCTGCCCCAGGAGACGAGCACCAGCAGCGTGGGCGCTCGGCCTGGGCTCGGGCCCTGCGCCCGGATGGAGGCCCGCACTCGACACGGATACGGTGGTGCCAGAAGTGCCCCTGGCACAAGGTGCCCCCAGGACTTCGACGAGGAGGAGGAGGAGGAGGAGGAGGAGGAGGAGGAGGAGGAGGAGGAGGAGAAGGAAGGGGAGGAGGAGGAGGAGGAGGAGGAGGAGGGAGGAGGAGGAGGAGGAGGAGGAGGGGTCCTGGAGGGCGGGTGTTGCCAGGGGTGCTCCTGGCCCTGGGTGCCCCCCAGGACTTCCAGGGAGGCCCCCCCCGGCCTCCGGAGCACCCCTATCACAAGGCCCAGGGCCCAGAGGGGGCCCCAGGGGCTGAAGCATGGGGAGCGGAAAGCTGGGGGCATCCTGGGCCAGGTGCACCTTCGGCAGCCCTCGAAGGAGAGTCGACGTCGACGTCAAGGACCTTTCCCCTCCCTCCCTCCCTCCCTCTCCCCCCCCCTACGCAGACCGCACAAGCATGCCGAGCCGCCGACACCGACTCCAAGGACCTCTCACCCCTCCCTCCTCGATTCACCTGTTATGCATCTCGCACTGCCTGCTGTTCAGACACACCAGATTCCTGAGGCCACGGCCTCGCCCACCTGGCCTTAACTAGGCCCGGACGGCGTCCGCAGCGGTGGTCGTATCGTATCGTATCGTAGGGTTTTCTGATTGTGCAAGGCCCGCAGCTCGCATTGTCGATCGCCTTGGGTTTCTTGATGTCAAACTGCTTGACGCCACCAGTCAAGAAACCGCTCGGGCCAGGGTGCACCGGGATTCTCCCTTTGCAGCCGAAGTGCAAAAGGAACCCAACCCTGGATCCAGAAACCTCGGCGGCTTTTAGTGTTCTTGCGGTGGGTTTCTTCTGGATCGCCCCCCACTGCATCGCGCGAAGGAGAGCGGGGCAGGGTGGGGGGGGGGACACCGTGCCGAGTCTCGGCGGACGGCGACGAGGCCAGGGCTCTATCTCTGCCTCCCGGAGGGCGTTCCCCCTCTCCCTGTGCGGGGGCCACGAGAATGAAGGGGCCCAGGGACCCACACATCACATAAACACACACACACACACACATAAACACACATACACACACAAAAACAAAAATCCCAGGATTCCCGATATGTTCCAATATGTTTTTAGATGTTCGTCTTCCCCCTCACTTCCCAGGTGTTCCCACATGCCCACGGAAATCAACGGTTCATTGTGTCGGTGTGTTGTTTTTCCCCTCCTGAAGCGAGGAGAGGGGGAGGCTGGCACAGGGGGGGGGGGGCATTTGCCTGGCAGCGGCGATGCGCCGCCCAAAGGTCTCGGCGATGGGCCCCCGAAAGAACGAAACCGCACCCTCCTGGGCGGGGAGGGGGCTGTCTGGGCCCCATCGGAGATGAGTGGGTCGATCGGGGGTCGATGCTTTCCTCCCTCCCGGGGAGCCCAAAAAGGCGGGGGCGCGCAAATGTAGACTAGCGATCCATGGATTTGGCGCGGTCGCCAAGTCCATGCATCGGGGGAGGTGCCCTCCCCCAAATGCGGCAGGTGCCGCCTCACTCGGCGGCGGAACTCCGCGATTTCCCATGGAAGCGGGACCCGTCGCTAATCCACGCCCCCTTGATACATGTTTGCGATCGCCCGACAAAGGACGTGCGCGCCAAACCACGCACATGAACAACGTCGCACAACCCGCGCGGCTGGCCGCGCGATGCGGACGCTCGCGCCAGGCGCACTCGCGCAACCAACGTGGAGTCGTGTACGTGCGTACTAAAGGGACTCAGGGACACACACACACATGAATACACACAAATCCCAGGACTCCGCATATTTCCCTTGATTTTCTGGGTGGTCGTCTTCCCCCTTCCCCTCCGCTTCCCATGCTTTCCCGCGTGTCCCTGGGAGTCGACGATGAAGGGTGTCTGCGTGTTTCTGTTCCACTCCTGATGAACGTCCCTCTTTCGCTCCTGGTCTCTGCCCATCCCCCCCCTCTGCCTTCGGGTGACCCAAAAAGGGGTCCAGCTGAAAGGGGGTGGTGCAACAGACTTGGGTTAAGCGTATTGCAAGTGTGCTGCGCCGGAGAATGGTCTTGCATCGGATCGCAGGGTTGATGTGTCGCACGCGAACACCCAGCGATACATCTGCGCCCACAAATCTGCTGCACATAAATCGACTGCACCGCCCCCTGGCCGCTGCACCCCCTTCTGGGTCAGGAGGAGGAGGAGGAGGAGGAGGAGGAGGAGGAGGAGGAGGAGGGGGAGGGCAAGGAGGAGGAGGAGGAGGAGGAGGAGGAGGAGGAGGAGCCGTGGCCCCCGAGCCCTGCCCCCGTCGGACCTCTGCGCACGCCCCCTCCCGGGCAGGAGAGCTGAGGCTCGGCTCGGCGACCGAGCTGGTGATGAGCCAGCTGGGCAGCAAGAAGTCGGCAGGCGAGCCGGGAGGAGCCGGGTGGGTGGACATCGGCAGGGCACGGCAAGGCCTCCCCGAGGAGTCGGGATCCAGATCGGAATCCGAGGCCGGATCGGAATCGGAGGCCCTGGAAATCGGATCGAGTCGAGTCGAATCGGAGGATATCGAAATGAGCCCTGCCTCTGTCGTTGGCCCCGATCGAGCCGAATCGAATCGAATCGGAGGACTCGAAGCGAATGATTGAATCGAATGGGAGGAATCGAATCGAGCCGAACCGAATCGAATCGAATCGAATCGGAGAAATCGAGCCCTGCCCCTGTCGTTGCCCCCAATACCTGCCCCGCGGATCCCTGCGCCCGTCCCCTCCGGCCCCTGGCGCACCAAACGCGCGCCAACCTAGTCGCGGTGAGCACCGGGGCGCCCGTTGGCGGCGCAGAAGGGGGGCAGGGGGAGGGGGGAAGGCTTCGTAGAAGGAGCCCGCTTCTTTCGGGGAGACGTAAGACTCGGGCACGACGAGACCCAATCTGGAATTTGACGCGAACTCCCGCTGCAACCCACGGAAACCGGACCGTCAAAATCCAGGACGCGCTCGTCAAGAAAAATGTCGGCAAACACCCGAGCTCTGGCCTATTCGAATCTTACGTCTCCCCGATCCTCAGAAGGCGCGCCTTCCAAGAAGCCTTCTCCTGCTCCTGCACCTGTTCTTGCTCCTGCTCCTGGTCCTCCTCCTACTCCTCTTACTCCTCCTCCTCCTCCTCCTCCACCTCCTCCTCGTCCTCCTCTTCATCCTCCTCCTCCTCCTCTCCTCCTCCTCCTCTCCTCCTCCTCCTCCTCCTCCTCCTCCTCCTCCAACCTCCTCCTCTCCTCCTCCTCCTCCTCCTCCTCCTCCTCCTCCTCCTCCTCCTCCTCCTCCTCCTCCTCCTCCTCCCCCCTCCCCCTGCCCCCGAGCCCGAGCGGGCGGCGAGGGCCGCCGAAGTCCTCCACGAACTGCATGGCCCACGTCTTCGGCGCCCCCATCACCGTCACCTGCAGGCGAGGACAGAGCGAGGCTCACATTAGGTCGGGCACGTCCTCCTGCAGGCGGATTCGGGGCGGAAGAGAAAAGAAACATAGTAGTCCACAAAAAAATCGCGCACAAATTCACAACACAGTCCAAACCATCGTCCCCGCTTTTGAATATGCCTCCCTCCTGTAGAATAGAGGGACAGGCCCGACTTTAGAAGAAACAACTACATAAACATAATGTTTTGGCGCTCCGCGCGGAATTCTTGTATTCGCGCTGGACTCCCTCCCTGGCGCGCGGAGCGCGCCAGGGGCGGCGCCGGAGGCGCCGCCGGGGGGGGGGCCCAGGCGCGGATCCGAGAAGTCCGCGCGAAGCGCCAAAAGTTTATGTTGATGTGTCTTTTGTTCTTCTTTGAGTCTGAAGGCTAGCACAGGGTGATGATTAGATTGCTCCCAGCGTACGTAAGGACCACATCCCAGAAATAAGTTCGAGCACGCCGAAAAAAGAATCGAAACGGCGCTGACCGAGTATCGCCTCCCAGGGCCTGACACGTGAAAACCTTCCAGCTTCGGTATTTTCTTGTCGGGCCGGGCGAAAGGGGGGGATAGCAAAGGGGGGGTTTGAGAATCAGCTCGCGTAGCTGATTTTCCCGGCGCCTCCCGGCGCCGGAGGCGTCTATGTATCGAGGGTTGGGCCCCTCGGTGAGGCCGAAACCAGCTGCATGCAGCAAATTTCGTAACCCCACCTTTCCCAATCCCCCCCTTTCGCCCGGCCCGATCTTGGTGCTCGAAACTCTTGTGGCCAAGGCTAAAAGTGGGTGGGAACACCGCAGGGCGAGGACACACATCGAGAATCCGTGCGCCCCCCGGCGGCTCCCTGGAGGCTGCCTCGGGCGCCGCGGGCCTCTCGGCGAGAGCGTGCCGGCACGCGCTCCGAGAGAGCGGCCCAGCACGCCCTGGAACGGACCTACCCCGCGTCCTTGGGAGAAGGAAAAACGCCATGAGCATGAACTCGTGGCGCTCCGCGCGGATTGCTTGAACTCCCCGCCTCCTCTAGAAGACGAAAACACGCCCTAAGCATAAACTCGTGGCGCTCCGCGCGGATTTCTTGAACTCCCCCGCATCCTCCAGAAAGAGAGAGAGAGAGAGGAAAAAAAGAGAGAGGAAACAAACAACAGTCGCAACAAAAACGCAGCAAAAACTGAATAATAATCAACTGTTGACGCTCCGCGCGGATTGCTTGAACTCCCCGCCTCCTCTAGAAGACGAAAACACGCCATACACATAAACTCGTGTCGCTCCGCGCGGATTTCTTGGTTTCGCGCTGGACCCCCCTCCCTGGCGCGCGGGGCGCGCCAGGGGCGGCGCCGGAAGCGCCGCACGGGGGGGGGGCCCAGCGCCGATCCAAGAGATCCGCGCGGAGAGTCAAAAGTCTATGCTTGTGGCGTTTCTCCTCCGAGTCCCAGACCCCGAACTACAGTGGAGGCCGGTCCACAAGAAAAGTTCCACAAGAAACCAAACCCTGAGACCCCAGGACGTGCATCGATGTTTGGTGCGGGAACGTCACGCTTTCGTTGCAAAGCCATCGAAACCCAAGAAATCCAAGGGCAACCTGGAGGCAAGCAGGGTGTTTCTTGGCATGTGCTCCAACTATCTGTTTTTTGGGGACTGGACGGTTTCCCCCGGGGCCGTAGGCGACCCGAGGAGGAGGAGGAGGAGGAGGAGGAGGAGGAGGAGGAGGGAGGAGGAGGTGGAGGAGGAGGAGGAGGAGGAGGAGGAGGAGGAGAAGGAGGAGGAGGAGGAGGAGGGGGAGGGGGAGGGGGAGGGGGAGGAGATGGAGGAAGGAGGAGGAGGAGGAGGAAGAGGAGGAGGAGGAGGAGGTGTTCCTTGGCGTGGGCCCCCACTCACCGCCCACATGTGCACGAGGAAGGCGTCCAGGGCGTCGAACTGGGGGCGCAGGTAGCCCTCGACGTGGTCCACGGTGTGGATGAGGCGGCTGTACCTCTGAGCCGGGCGATCGGGTCGGGGGCCCCCCCTCGCACGCCCTTCCCCCCCCCCCCGCGCCCCGGCCTCCTGCGGAGGAGAAAGACGGACGAGCACCAACGCTACAGTCAACCCGCCTGGTACAGGGGGAGCCGATCCGCAAGAGACCGTCCGCAAGAGACCCAACCCTGAGACCCCAGGGCGTGCACTGATTTCCGGTGTGGAACGTCACGCTTGCCATAGCAAAACCATCCAAGCCCAAGAAACCCAGGGCCCCCTGGGGGCAAGCAGGGTGATTCTTGGCATGGGTCTCCACTGCACAGTCAACCCGCCCAGTGAGGCTGGGGAACCTTTCCAGGGCTGCCTTGGCAGCCTTGCCTCCTCGGTCCATCCCTAGCGACATTTGCTGGCCGCGCCCCGCCCGAGAAGGTTCAGAATGGGCTTCCAAGGCCCTTGCGCCCTTATCGCGCATCCTTGTGATACGAGTCGACTCTACACCCTGCGAAATGCTTAAGAAACCATGGGTTAAGAAATTCAGAGTCTCAGAACTGGAATAAAAACCCAGAACTTCTATCAAAATCTTGGGATTTACATTGACAAGTTAAGAATAATCAAGACTCTGGCCGAAAACTTAGGTTTTCTTGAGCATCGCCTAAGGTGTAGGAGCAACGCACTGGATCGCGGATCCTGGCCGACGGTGGGGGACCAGCGCCGTCCTACGAAGTCCGCGCGGGCCTCCGAGAGGGAACGGTCGTGCAGCGTGTGATGACCAAACTCTAGGCGTCGCGGAAGAGAAGGACGAGCACGCCTTCGCGACTTCTGCCTCCTCCTCCTCCTCCTCCTCCTCCTCCTCCCTCCGCCTCATCCCCCTCCTCCTCCTCCTGCTCCTCCTCCTCTCCTCCTCCTCCGCTCGGGGGCAGCGAGAAACCCGCTGGGAACAGCGCGATGCCAAGGGTCGGGCCGAGGGCTCTGCAGAGGGGCCCACGCCGTGACCAGGCTCGCGGCGCGGCGAGCGCTCCTCGCCCCCGTCCGCTCGGCACGAGCCCGAGCCGAACACGCTCTCCCGACCTCGGTCCGCACGGGTCAGATGGGCGTGTGCTGATTTTCCAACCTGGCTCCTAAGAGCGCGTTTCTCCATTTTCGGCGACACTGGGCATTACGGGGGGGAGGAGGGGCCAGGGGGGGTATAATGTAAGGCCTCCCCTCTGTCGTGCGCACGGCGGCAGTGCCCGGAGAGCACTGGGGGGGATGGGCGTTATGTTATAGCGAGGGGGGGAGGGGGGGCCGGGGGCTAACTATAATGCCCATTATGCCCAACACAATAAAGAAACACGCTCGACGGAACCCTAAATCAGGAACGAGACCCCTTTTGCCCAGAAGTCCCAAGGAAAACCTGCGGCAAGCTGTGGAACCATGAAGGAGCACGGAGCCCTTCCCCAACGGAAAGGGTTCCTTCTTCAGCGCCCCGACTGTAGTACGAGACCGACATTGCATCACAGCAGCACTTCGGCCCCTGACTTTCGTCCTGGGTTCGGCTTGGTGAAGTGATGAACTTCGGGGTCCTTACGTGGGGAAAAACATCACTTCACTAATCTGGGGCCCCTGGGCCTCAGGGGGGGGGAGGAGGAGGAGGAGGAGGATGAAAAGGAGGAGGAGGAAGGGGGGGGGAGGGGGAGAGGCAGGGGGGAGGGAGGGGGGGGAGGGGGGGGGGGAAGGGGGAGGAGAGGAGGAGGTGGGGGGGGGAGGCCCTGGGGCCCAAAATTAGTGAACTGATGGTTTTCGGGCCTCGGATGTAGGTCCGGTGACGAGGGGGAGGCGCAGCCCCGACGGGCGGCAGCAGAGCTCACCCGCAGCGGGCGCGGGTCGGGAGACGTGGCTCGGAGGCCCCCCCCCCCCCACCGGTGCGCCGGCAGCCGACGGCCGAAGGGGAGGAGCCAGCCGGGGGCGAGGAGTAGGAGGCAGATGGGAGGAAGAGGGGGGGGAGGGGGTACAGAAGGGGCGTTGACCTGAGGAACCCTAAATAAGGAACGAGGCCCCTCTTTCCCATCAGTGAAAGTTCGATCTCCCATTGACAACCTAAGGAACACCTGAGGCAAGCTGTGAAACAGTCAAGGAACACCGAGCCCTCCCCAACGAGAAGGGTTCCTTCTGCAGGGCCCCGGCTGTAAGGAGGGTGGAGGCAGGAGAAATGGAGGGAGGGAGGACGAGGAGGCAGGAGCCAGGCAAAAGCGAGGAGTGGGGAGGCACCCGTGCGAAGAAAAACGCGAATCGGGTGAGCTGGCCCGAAGGGGCTGGCGCGTCGGAGTGCTTGACAGCAGCAGCCGAGGCCAAACATGAAGGGCACAGAAAAAAAGGGGGAAGGACAGGAGGAGGAGGAGCAGGTGGCAGACTTGCAGGCCATCCTGCCACGAAAATCCGAAGCCCATGGCGAGACGCACTGGACCCACGGAAGAAACGACACAATCTCTGCAGTTTCGAAAGGCCTCCTTCCTGATCTCTCCCTCATGCCTCCTCCTGCCCGAGGCACAACTAGAACAGAGGCAAAAACCAAGTCCCGCCAACCCTCTCAGAGGGCTGGTGGGAGTTGGTTAAGCCTCTGTTCCATCGGATCAGCGAGTTGCCCATGGTTTCGCGAGTTTCGTCTTCCAACACTCCTTCTTTGAAGGGGCCCAGGGACACACAAGTAAATACACACAAATCCCAGGACTCCCAAGTTTGTTCTATGCCTTCTGGGCTTTCGTCGTCCCCCCACTTCCCACAGCTTCCCATCTTTCCTAGGAGTCGGCGATTCATCGTTGGGGAAGGGCTTGCCTGGAGGATGTGGCGCACCAGGGCGAGCACGGCCCGCTTGGCCCCGAGGGGGCGCCCCTGGCGCGCCCGGTCCGCGTGGTGGCGCGCCCAGCACGCGTGGCGCACCTCGCCCTGGCGGCGCACACCTGTGGCCCGCACCGGTCTCCAGCAGCTGCCCATCCACAGACGACCGCTGCATATGCAGTGCGGGCGCGGCCGCGCGACACCCTCGCAGGAGGCCCAACGCTGCAACCCCGCGCGGGAGGCTCCCCTGAGCACCCTGCACGCAGCAGCCTCTTTCCACGGCCGCGGGCAGCCGCCGCGCAGCGTGCGGATCGAAGAAACCCAGGATGCCCCGGCGAAGAGCATCTGATTCTTCACGCGCGCCTCCACTGTATGCTGAGACTCGGGTGCTTTGCGTGCTGGGGGGGCGGGCGGGAGTGAGCCAAACAGATTGCGTCTGGGGGGGGTAGCTTGATCAACGCTTCCTATTGCTAAACACCCCCTCCCCCACCCGACCGGCAGCCGACCCGCGCCCACGAGGGCACCCATGACAACACCCCCCCACCAGCCCTGTCAAAAAAACCAGACAAAATACACGTTGCCTCCAACTTCGGAGCATACGCGGGTGCCCCGCGACCACTCTGCAGAGGCTGTTGGCAGGGACGACGGGGGTGCCCTCGTCGTGCTGGCTGCGCGCAAGCGAGCCAACACTGACAAAAAACAATCAAGCAAACTGTGCCTCCAAATCTGGAGCATGCACGGGCGCCCCGCGGCCACCTTGCATGGGTTGTTGACCTGGACGGCAGGGGGTGCCCTCCTATTGCTTGCTGCGCGCAGTCCAGCCATCCCTGCCAAATCCCACCAGCCCTCTGGGCGTATTTGGTTTAAAACGTTTCCTCTTCAAACCCCCTTCTGCCCCGTCGCAACAGGGCTTACCCCTCCCTCTACCCCCTCCCCTGGGTGTGGAGGGGGCGTCTCGCGAGGCGTTGGAGCGTCCAAGGTGGCCTGAGCGGAACGGCCCAAATCATTGATTGTACTACGGTTCTGTCCGCATTTTGCCCTCCTTGGGGGGGGGAGAGGCTAATCAGTACGGTCCGTCCTTTGATCGATCTCCTCCAGGATGGCCCCAAGATGGCCCCCGAGGCTCCCAAGAGTGCTCCAAGGTGACCAGGCGGCCCCAAGAGGTCCCAAAGACCAAGTAGGCTCTAAAGAGACTTCCAAGAGACCGTCGTCGATGTCGTCGTCGTCATCGTCGTCATCATCATCATCAACAGCATCATCGTCATCATCAGCATCATCATCATCAGCATCATCATCATCATCCGCATCATCAGCATCATCATCGTCATCATCATCAGCAGCATCATCGGCATCATGCTCAGTTTCATCATCACCAAAATCGCTATCCTCCTCCTCATCATCATCACCATCATAATATGCAGCATCACCACCATCATAATGAGCATCTGCATCATCAGTAGCGTAACCGTCAACATCATCATCATCATGTTCACCATCACCAATATGAGACTCATCATCATGATCATAGTCATCATCAGCAGCATCACCGTCATCATCCGTATCATCATCGTCGTCGTCAGCATCATCACCGTCGTCATTATCATAATCATCGCAGTTACAATCACCCCCACCATGACCATCATCGTCCATCATCCTTATCATACCATCATCAGCATCAGCATCATCACCAGCATGATATGCATTATCATCGTCAACAGCATCATCATCAGCATCAGCATCATCGTCATCACCATCATCATCTTCATCATCCTCCTCAGCATCCTCCTCCTTCTCAGCATCATCCTCACCGTCATCATCATCATCATCATTGTCTGTCATCATCATCGCCATCATCAGCATGAGTACCATCCTCCTCCGCCTCGGCATCGTCATCATCATCATCATCAGCATCGTCGTCATCGTCATCATCACCCTCATCGTCATCATCAGCATCAACATCATCAGCAGCATCAACATCACCGTCGCCATCATCATCACCATCATCACTACAATCATCACCATCATCATCAGCTTTATCAGCATGATGATAACCATCATCATCCTCCTCATCATCATCGTCATCGTCATCGTCATCGTAATCAGCATCATCCTCACCCTCCCCCTCCTCTTCCTCATCCGCCTACTCCTCCTCCTCCCCTCGCTCCTCCCACCTCCCCCTCCTCCTCTTCCAATCCCTCCTCCAATCTCCCCCTCTTGGGGTATGGCAGCTTCCCCAGCCCTGAATGTCACTGCATGCTCCTCCACATCCATCGTCGGGGCAACCCGCCCGGGCTCCGTTCCTGGACGGGAGCACGCGAAGCATCTGCAACACCATCCCCCTCCGCTACGGAAACAGATCCATCCTCCTGCCCCCCCCCCCCCCCTGGAGAGAAAGAAACAGATCATGATCCGCCTCAACGCCCTCGTTAACCTTCTGGACCGCTCCGGGATCTCAGGAAGAGACGTCGCGCGGGCTCGGACAGATCACAGCGAGGCCCTGAGCCACACAGGCGCTGGCCACCGTCGGGCATCGCGCCCCCCCTTCACACTCCTCGTCATCATCGTCCACCCCCCTTTGCCCTCTCCTCCTTCCTAACGTCCTCCCTTTACACCCCCTCCTCCTTCCTTCCGTCCTCCTCCTCCGTTCCCTCTTTCTTCTCTTCCTACTCCTCACGACTCGTAGCCCTCGTCACCATCCATCACAAATCGTACACCATTCATCATCATCATCATCATCATCATCATCATCATCATCATCATCATCATCATCATCATCAGCAGCATCGTCATCATCATCGTCATCATCAACAACATCATCCTCATAATCATTGCCATCATCATTATTATCATTATCACCATCATCATCAGCACCGCCATCATCATCACCAGCATTAGCATCATCATCATGGCGCTCATCACTATCACCATCATCAGCATCATCATCAAACTCTTCATCATCATCAAAACCTTCCTCGTCATCATCATCATCATCATCATCATCATCAGCAGCAACATCTTCAGTATCAGCATTATCATCATCGTCATCCTCATCATCGCAATCATCAGCAGCAGCATCATCATCGCCCTCCTCCTCCTCTTCTTCTTCGTCAGCATCAGCATCAGCATCGCCATGTATCATCGTCATCAGAATCGTCATCATCCTCATCGTCGTCGTCATCGCCATCGTCATCGTTATCACCATCCTCGTCGTCATCGGCATCGTCGTCAACATCATCATCATTGTCATCATCATCATCATCATCACCACCATCATCATCATCATCAGCAGCATCATCATCGTCATTATCATCCCCATCGCCGTCGTCGTCCTCGTCATCGTCGACGTCATCATCACCACCATCGTCCTCATCAGCATCATCATTGTCAGCAGCAGCGTCACCCTTATCATCGTCAATACAATTGACAGCACCACCAAGGTCAGCACCATCAAAATCATCATCATTAACAACATCAGCATCATCAGCATCATCATCCGCATCATCATGATCATCATCAGCAGCATTATCAGCATCACCAACAGCACCATCATCTCATCATCACCATCAGCAGCAACAGCAGCAGCATCGCCATCATCAGCATCAGCAGGGGCCGGATCCCCATCATAGTCATCATACTCTACCATGCATCGTCCACCACCTTTCATAGAGCATCGATCACCCATCATCCACCATCCATCCTCCTCCTTCTCCTCCTCCTCCTTCTCCTCCTCCTCTCCGGCTTCCTCCTGGACGTCCTCCTCCTCTCCTCTTGCCCGACCATCCTCTCCCTCGTCTCCCATGGAGGCCTCCATAGGTGTCTGCATGACCAGGACTCCCTTGGATGCCCCGAGGCCCAAACGCACTCAAAGCTACTGATGTTCGATCCTGAACCCCCCCCTCACCCCCCCCCTTCTCCTCCTCCTTCTCCTCCTCCTCCCCCTCCTCCTCCTCCTCCTCCTCCTCCTCCTTCTCCTCCCTCCTCCTCTCTCCTCCTCCTCCAAATCCTCCTCCTCCTCCCCCACCCCCCTCCTCCTCCTCCCCCTCCTCCTCCTCCTCCGCCTCCTCCTCCTCCCCCTCCTCCTCCTACTCCTCCTACTCCTCTTCATTTTTTTTTCTCATCCTCCTCTTCATCCTCCTCCTCCTCCTCATCCTTCTCCTCCTCCCTCTCCTCCTCCTTCTCCTTCTCCGTCTCCTACTCCCCCTGCGATCCGATCAAACCTGACGCCAGACGAGACTGCCAACGAGCTCCCTCAGAGGTGGGTAGCGTACGCCCCTTTTGATCAGAGCCTGGTCAACCTTCACATGAGCTGGTCCACGAAAACGCAAACGAGTAAATGTGCCTCTTTCAAAGGAGGCCTCGCCCGCACGGATGAGATCACCCGTGCGACAGGGCTGAACACGAAGAGGCCAGGTTGTGGTGAGAAACGAGTTCCTCTTCCTCCTCCATCCCCTCCTCCTTCTCCTCATCGTCATCTTCATTTGCTTCTGTCTGGCCAACGATATGGTCAATCACTGTGCTTAATTCGGTGCGCTAAACCATTCAGTTCGTGAGTCGCATGTGGATGTGTACGGAGGCTTCCGATTAATAGGAGGCCTAAGACACTGGGCCCTAGGGCGAGGAGGCCCTGACCTGAGAAGCGTCACCCTGGAAGCCGCTACACCTGTCCGCAAGGCCCAGCCCCTCAAGGGCGCCTCGTGGAACCCCCAATCTTCCTCATCCTCCTCCCGCATCCCCCCCCCCCTCGCGGAGGAGGAGGAGGAGGAGGCGGAGGAAGAGGAGGAGGAGAGGGAGGCGGAGGAGGATGAGGGGGAGGAGGAAAAGGAGGGAGACGGAGGAGGGGGAGGGGGAGGAAGAGGCAGCCTCCCCCGCCTCCCCCCCCAGAAAGGAAAGGGCCGAGCCCCCCGCATCTCGATCTGCCGCCTGCCGATGACCTGCACCGTGCCCGCCTCGCAGATGCGGGACTTGTCGTTGCGGTCCACGTCCGTGCACATCGTGATCTCGGACTCCTGCGGGGGGTGCCCGCCGCGGCCACTGAGGGGCGGGAGGGAGAGGAGGAGACGCAGAGAGGAGGGGAGGGGGGAAGGGAGGTGAGAGAGGAGGGAAGGAAAGGGAGGGTGGAGGCGGATCACGGAATGGCGGGGAATGCCGAGGGATGACAAGGATTGGGAGTGGAGGGTGGGGAGGATGGCGAGGAGGAGGGGAGGAGGAGGGTGGCTGGAGTACTTGCAGGGGTTTTCTGACGCAGTTGACTCTATGTAACGATCGACGAGTTGTAGATGCCCCTTGCAAGGTTTGTGGTGTGCGGTAGGAGGACCAGCACATCGGGTTCGGTAAACTCTTGCGAACCCGCCGATGTGGATGAGTTAGCGGCCTTGGAAGACAGCCCTCAAAAGAACCTCCTGGCCACGCGAGCGATGGTGAGGCGCCCCAAGTGCGGATGGCCTGTGCCATACACGATGGCTGGGCACAAACGGGAGGTGCTGCCGCCATGAGGCGGTGTGCTTGATCGCGAATGCCTCGACGGGTCTGGCTTCGACCACGTCTCGCTGAACTCACTCGGGAGGAGGAGGAGGAGGAGGAGAAGGAGGAGGAGAAGGAGGAGGAGGAGGGAGGAGGAGGGGCAGGAGGGGGAGGAGGAGGATGAGGAGGAGAAGGAGGAGGAGGCAGGAGAGAAGGAGGAGGAGGATGAGGAGGAGAAGGAGGAGGAGGAGGAGGAGGAGAGGGGGGGGAGAAGGAGGAGGAGGAGGAGGAGGAGGAGGAGGAGGAGGAGGAGGAGAGGGAGGAGAGGGAGGCGGAGGAGTGGGAGGCGGAGGAGGACGAGGAGGAGGACAGGGACGTGTTTCGGGCTGGGGAGAACTTTGGCCTCGACGCCATATCAGCCCAGTCTCGGGGAGACGTAAGACTCGGGTTGGGGGGACTCGGGTTGGCCTGAAGGGGCCATCATGAAAACGACGAGACCTAATATGAAATTTGACGCGACCTTGCGCCTCCCGCTGCAAACATCCCACGAAAACTGCACCGTCAAAATCTAGGACGCGCTCGTCAGAGAGCGTCGGCAAATCCAACTTCCGGCGTGCTCGCGTCTTAGGTTCCCCCGGCAGTCAGCAGCAGCGACGTATGGAGACCGCTGCAGCACAGGTGCGAAGAGCGAGCAACGCATCTCCGCCTCCAGCGGCCCCGTGGGCCTGGAGTCTGCGAGAATCTGTGCTTGTGGTGGTGGGGCCCTAGAGGCTCAGGCTGGTAAGTGGCGGCGGAAGCAACAGGAAAGAGCGCGGCGTCCTCCTTCGGGTCCGTGAGGATGGTCCTGATGTTCTCTGCGTCCTCCAGCGCGTTCTTGCCGCGGCGGATGGTGCCGCTGATGGGGCACGTCTCGCAGCGCATGCCCTGTGCAGGCGCGCGGCCGCGTGTAATTTCTCCTGCCTCCTCCTCTCGGGAACGTCCAAGAGGGGGGCGTCTGAAAGAGAGGGGTCGCAGATCATGGTCCGAGGCGAGTGCGCGGCCCAGAGCCGGACAGGGGACGTGTCAAAATTCTCCAGCCCCACGGGCCAGTCGCGTGCTAACGTCCCCGGTCAGAGTTCAAGAAGGTTTCTAAGTCGCGCGTGCCAGGGGGGCCCCAGACGAAAGTGCCCGGCAGGTCGCGCCAGAGATGCAGGAAGGTCCGGCAAGGTCGCGCCAGAGATGCAAGAAACTCCTGGGCGCGACCTCGGGCCCCCCCCCCCGAGAGCTGCAGCGAGACACCGAGAGGGTGGCACGCCCCTTGGGCCTGCCACCAGCGAGACACCAAGAGACAGCGAGACACCAAGAGAGAGCGAGACACCCAGAGACACCAGCGAGACACCCAGAGACACCAGGGTGGACACCAGCGAGACACCAAGAGACAGCGAGACACCCACCAGCGAGACACCAAGAGCCTCAGGGCCAGAGCGTTCCAAGATGGCCCACGTGGGTCCCAAGACGGCCCAAGAAGCGCCCAAGACGCTCCAGGAGGGTTCCAAGAGGAGGTCGGGAGACCCCGAAGATGCCACGATCGTTGATGTTGCGAGGGTTTTCGGACGATGTTGTAGGTACCACCTGCTCGAGCTGCCGACCGCCCTGGACGGCCCAAGAGGCCCCAAGATAGCTCCAAGACGGCCCAAAAAGCCTCCAGAGAGGCTCCCAGATGGGTATCCTCTGCCCCAAGGCCCCCAAAGAATCCACAGGAAGCCCAACAATGCCCTCAATTAGCAGGAGGCCCCAGAGAGGCATCCAAGAGAAACCGAGAGGCATACAACACGCATCTGACCCACGACCCAGGCACAGTGGCGAGACGCACTGACCAAACTTCGGTTGGAGCGTGCGCCGTTGAGCGATGCTGTGCAAATGCCCTGTCGCTGTGTATCCCCACAGCGATGCTATCGCGAAAGAACAACGGAAAACTGGCTACCCACCACCATCTCATCTCCCGCGAGCGCGCAGGCAAATGCCAGCGAAGATACCGTCTGGGCTGGCGGAATGAACGAAACGAATGAAGAATCGAAACACGGATGCACATTAGGGGGCCCAGAAACCAGACAGAAAGAACTCTACCAAACCATGAGTAATTACTGCCGCGCACAAGCCAAATCCGTTTTGCCTATTCACTGTGTGTGCACCTTGTGCAGTGGAGCTTTCTGCAGTTTGACACGGTGGCGCGACAACAAAATCCGCCAGCCCCCTTGGGGGCGCAAGGCTGTGAAGCTGCTACCACTGCCTCATTCTCTTTGCGACGTCTTGTTGTTATCGTTTGCCTCTCCAGTCCTGTCTCCATTATACTGTGGACGTCGAACAGAAGCCTTCTCCAAGCTGCACCACGTTTCCTGTCCGGACGCAATCAGGCGGCCAAGAGAGCACAGACATCAAACACAGCCCGCGAGGTCCCGAAAAAGACCTCGAGAGCCAAACACGGCAAAAGATGACTAGATGGCCCCAAGATGATTCTCAGATGGTCCAGGAGGGCCCCAAGACGCCCCCGAGAGAGCAACAATAGTGACGAACAGATAAGTGCTCTATGTGTTTTGCCTGCCCAATGTTGTGCTCTTGGGACATCCCAGGTTTTCGCTCCAGCGCGGCCCTCAGAGCGCCCGAGCTTGCCCAGGACGGCCCCACGGTGGGCCCCAAGATGACCACGGGTGCCGCAAAGATCGGCCTCGATGGCACAACGAGGCCCCAAGATGGCTTCTAAGATGCACTCAAGAGGCCCCAGAGATGGACCCCAGAGGCCCGAAGATAGTCTTAGGTCGGGCATGTCCCCCTGCAGGCGGATTTGGGACATTTCCTGTTTAGCAGAAACAGCCAAAAAAACAAAAACAAAAACAAATACTAAACAAATCGTCCCGAGACAATGTGTTTACTATTTTTGAATATTCCCCCTGTAAAGAGACGTGCCCGACTTAACGGGTAGCCCCAAGATTCCCCAGACCGTGACATCGAACGGCCTGATGTTGACGACCAGGAGGCCCCAAGAGTTCCTCGACCCCCTTCCCGTGAGGCTCGCCTGTCGTCCCAAGTCCACGCTCGACGGCCCTGGCCTGGACCCCCGAGACGGGCCCCCGAGACCTCCTCCTCCGCCCCCTCCTCCTCCTCCTACTCCTCCTCCTCCTCCTCCTCCTCCTCCTCCTCCTCCTCCTCCTCCTCCTCCTCCTCCTCCCACCCCGACGGCCCCAGCCGGGCCCCCGAGACGGGTGCCGCAGCGGGCGAGAACCACGCCCGCGCCGAGGAGGTCTCCCACGAGGTCGGAGGCCCCGTGGGCTCGCCATCGCTCGGAGCTCCGTTCCCCGTGCCTTTTGCTCGGCTCCGTGCGCTTCTTTCTCTTCGCGCGACGACCCCGAGGTGCTCCGGGTGGGTCACCGGCGAGAGATCGGAGGGTTCCAAAGGGGGCTTGGGGGGAGGGGGTTTTCCAGGCGGGGTCCCCCAGGGGCTCCGCATCGCCTGTTTCGGCGAGGTTCCGAGGCCCCAGGGGGCTCTCTGGAAAATCCCCTCCCCGAAAATCCTCTTTGGAACCCTCTGGAGAGAAGGCGCGCACGCCCGAGCGGTGCCACGATGCCCCTGGGAGGAGGGGGAGGGCCGAGAGGGGGGGGCGGCCCCAGCAGCATTATGTCGGGCGTGTCCCCGTACAAGGGGATTTTCGATGAAAAATTAAAATGCCCAACAAAAAAAAAACTTAAAAAAGATAGTCCCTGGACTATTTTTGGACTGTTTTTTGAACTATGTTTGGGGTATTTCATATTTTTCGTCGAAAATCCCCCTGTAGGGGGACAGGCCCGACATAGCCCCAGCACCTGGAGGTTCCTCTCGACGCGCACGAACATCTCCGGCGACGCCCCCACCAGGTACTCGGCCTCGCCCAGGTTCATCAGGAAGCCGTAGGGGGCCTGAGGGAAACGCGCCCTCGCTCTCCGCCTCGCCGCCTCGCGGCCCTTTCCGTCGTCGTCGTCGTCGCCGTCGTCCTCCCTGGCTCTTGCCTTGGCATCCCCATCGAGCGCGAGTCGCCCCTGAGGACTGCCGACCAGGCACCCCGAAAATCCGACCCGACGGGGCAACGCCTGAGGAGCATTTCTGCACTTCTGAGCTGCACTTCCATGCTTCGAGGCGACGTCGGGACGCTTCGTCATCGTCGCCGTCGTCGTCGTCGGCGGCGGCGGCGCGGCTGCGGCGGAGTCGTCGTCGTCGTATTCTTCGTCATCGTCGTCCTCCTTCTCCTCCTCCGCTCGGCCGCGGTTTGGAGAGCTCGTCGGGATGTTGCCGCATAAGGTGCCCCGTGGAGCCTGGCTCTGAGCGGGGCTCACTAGGAGCCCAGGGGGCAAGACACCTGAAAAACGGCCGCAGAAGCGGCGATCTGATTTTTCTGTCGGTTTGGCCCGACCTGGACACAACGCGATAACGCAGTTTGTCGTTCGCCACATCGCTAAAACTCCAACGCTGAATTCCGCGCATGGGTCCGCAATACACACCCTACCAGACCTCGCCATGATGCACCGCGATACGCTGCCGCATCCGCCCAGGCATGGTCGACGCCATCAGCGTCCGATGTTGTTCCCGATTTTGCGTCCGATGTTGCGTCCGATTTGCGCCCGAGTTTGTATCCGATGTGCGTCCGGTTTTTGTCCGATCTTAAATCTGATTTGCGTCTGATTTGCTTTAGTCTTGAATCGACACACAAAAAATCGGACGCGAAATCGGACGCGAAATCGGTCGCAAAATCGGTCGCTGCTGGGCGCACTTCCGGGCGCTCTTTCGGGCGCTCTTCCAGATTCGCGTCTGGGCCATATTCTGGGCGCTCTTGATGGCGCTTTCCTGGGCGCTGTTCTCGGCGCTCTTCTGGGCTCGCCCGGGCGCTCGCCCCAGCGCGCTCCCAGGCGCTCTTCCGGGCGTTGTTTTGGTCGCCCCCAGCGCACCTTCTGGACACCAGGCGCGCGCCCCATTTGCAATGTGAAAACCGAAAAACCAAACAAATCAGAAGCAAATCTGCTCTGCCACCGCGGCGAGACGGGCCAGCGCCACAGGGAAGGCGAGAACGCATGATTCGTATGGCGCTCTCCAGCCCGAGCCGTTCTTTTTCAGAACGCGTGTCTACGTTTCCTGGAAAACCGAAAGGTGCCGATCCCGCTACTCCCCGGACCTCTCCCAGGGTGCTTTCTGACCAGTATTCCGAAGCGAATACAGCGGTGGCGACGAGGGCCGCCCAGGAGGCCCCCCAAAAGCGGAAAACGAGGAAAGGGTAGCAGCGAGTCAATCTTGGAGCAGCGAGTGGCGGCACAAAGGCAGGAGCACTTCAGGGACGCACGGCTGAGCTCCGCACGACAAACAGGACGTCACGTGCACGATGCCACGGTGCGATTGTGGCTCAGGGTGCGTCCCAGGAGCTCAGGAGTATCCAACGGCGCTTGTTTCTGGAGCCCGCGCGGGGCAATAGCCATCTTGCATGATCACGAAATCAGTTGCTCGTGTGACGGACCCCACTGCCCAAGCATTGCCCTGGACCTTTTTTATGCTAAGACATTAATCATTGGGGTTGCACCTGTTGCGCAACTTATCACATGCACGCTTGTCACATTTACCTGCAACTTACTATAACTCTCGTGCAGTCTGCTCTTCTATGTACGCCAGGTGCTCCTTGAAACAGAATAGCCACCGATGACCTTTCGAAATTAATACCCACCAATATATATAATAATATGAAAAAAAAACTGCGACCGGCACAACTTCGTTTGGATCACCCTACGTCGAATCCAGGGACTGTGCACCATTCAAGCTGACAAAAGACAATGGAAATCAGCCGTCCTCATATGAAAATTGTCCCGTAGTCGTAACCCTGGTCCGCGGCAACGTTACTATAAACATGCACAGTATGCCCTCGATGCAAAGAAGCACATTCACATCCGTACTAGGACGCATTGAAACCAGTCAATGCGAATCCCTTCGGCCACACCAGCCCATGCGCACAATGACATCCAATGTTGGGTTGTGGCACAGGAGCTACTTGTACGAGAGGCAATCCGCTCGCTCGATCTAAACGACTGCTTTGTCCAGGAATGGCGCGACATGAGCCTTGTCAACCTTTGCCTTGAAATACAGCTGCATCGCTGCCTCCAAACCATTACACGTCGCTATGGAGGCAAGAACTGCAACACATATTGCGCACCTTTTCCCAAACAGTGCTTGCACGTAGGGGTTCTTACCTCTGCTCTAAGGAACTGGGCTGCTGTGGCGTTTTGTCGGATAAATTGTCGCTGTCGCCGCACCGTCGCCGCCTCGTAACCTCCCGTCGTCTTGGCCAGTGTGGCGGTCTGACGGCTATATTGTCACCGCCGCAAAACCCTCGCCGCCACGTCGCCGCCCGTCGTCTGGGCCGATGTGGCAGTTTGGCGGCTATGTTGTCGCCGTCGCCGCCCTGTCGCAGCCTCGTCGCCGCCCGTCGCCGCCACAGACGTTGGCCCACATAGATTGCACGATTGCGCCACACAAGTTGCACATCATGCACTGCACCGCGTAGGTTGCACGGCATACACTGCACCACGGAGATTGCCCAACACAGACTGCTCCACACATCTCGGCGAACGCGGGCGCGAAGCCGTGGGTTTCTGGCAAAATCTGTGCTTGGCTGTCTGTGGGGCGCAGTGTATGTTGGACCGCATCCGGAGGATTCTGTGCAAACTAGGGCTCCCAACTTCGCGCTTCGCGCTCCGCGAAGCGCGAAGCGCGAATAACTTCGCGCTCTCGCGCCGCCCTCCCAAAGGGAGAATAGGAGGACGAGGAGGAGGGGGAGAAGAAACGAGGACCGCGAAGCGCGAAGCGCGAATAACTTCGCGCCCTCGAGGGAGCCCTTGGCAAAGGGGCCCGGGGGCCGCCCCGGGCCCCGAACTCGCGAGCCTCCAAGGGGCTCCCCGCCTGCCCCCGTCGGCTCCCGCGGGAGCTGCCGCGTGACCTGTGCGGGGCCACGCGGGGCCCGCTGAACGGCCCCCCCGGGGGCCTCCGACTGCCTCCAGGAGGCCCCCGAGAGGCCTCGACGAGATCCCAACGACCCTCCAGGAGGCCGCAGACCCGCGACCCGGGCACGGACTGGGCCGAGGGCCGCTCCATAGTGGCAGTGGTAGTGGCAGCAATGCTAGCAGTGGTGGATGCAATGGAATTCGCTGGTGTGCACCACCGTGCACACAACAAGGCACGCGAACACCACAAGGCCCTCGTACAAACACACAGCAACTCATGCGTGCACCGCAGCAGCCGTGTGCACCACAACGCCTGGCCCCCTGCGTACACCGCAACGCTTGTGTGCGCCACAGAGTCTGCGTACACCTCCGAGATATGGACAAGGCCTAAACTCCGGGAACCCGTGGTGGGTCCGAACCTGCCAGATTCAAGATAGAGTTCACTGGGATGCTCGATGTTTCTGGCCCAGATAAAAGGTCCTCACATTTTTGGGCCGAAATTGCTTGCGTGCACCAAATCGCCGGTGTACATCACGGTGTGCAACCGCATGAGGCGTGGGCACCACAGCGCCTGGCGCCTGCGACTCATTAATACAGCGGATGTGTACGCAACAAAACCTGTGTACACCCCCAAGCTCCCGACGGGACCCAAACTCTAGAAAATAGTGGTACGCCCAAAGCCGCCAAATTCAATATGCGAGGTATGTGTGATTACAGATATTGATGGCCCGGAGCACGGATCGCCCTGCATTTGGGGCCCGTGGTGCATTCGTGCACCTCAGCACCAGTGTACAAAACGATGGTTGCGCTACCACAGCAGCCGCATGCACCAACCCCTGGCCCCTGCGTTCTCAATGACTGTGTATATACACGCCCGTGTACACCACAACACCTGCGTAACCCCCAAGTTCCCGACGGAGAACACCCATTCCAGACCGTGGCAGGCCCGGACGTGCCACATCCACGATGTAAATTGGCATGAGAGTATTCGATTGTCTTGTCTGGGGTGCTGTCCACCGCAGCGCCTTGGTGCACAACAGCGCCAGTGCACCACAAGAGTTCTGCACCACCACAGCAGCCGTGCGCACCAAAGCCCCCGGCGCCTGCGTGTACCAGAGTGCCTGCGCACACGCCCGTGTGCTCCACAGAGCCTGTGTGAAACCCCCAGGGTCCCGACGGGGCCCAGACTTCGGAAGATCGTGTCGGGTCCTGCCCCTGGGTCTGGTCCGCCCGCAGTACCTGCGTGCACCACAGCGGCTGTGAACACTGCGGCGCTTGCGCACAGCAGCACGCACGCGCGCAGCACAATGCCTGGACACAGCAAGGCGGTGGCCAAAGTGAGCGCCGCGATACGAGCGCCACATCAGTGCCTCTGAGCATCAGAGCAGCACTGCGTCCCTGAGAACACCACAAGCGCATGAGCGAAGCAGTCCCTCGCAGATGCTATAGCATCCCTGTGAGCACCACGTCATGCCTGTGCGAACATCACAATATCTTGTGAGCGCTACAAGACGCCCGTGGTCGCGACGGGACGACCACCGTGACGTGATTGCGGGAGGCAGGACTGGGGTCAATCATTCTAGTGTCGCCCATATTTCAACGAAGCAAAACAACGTGACTGAAGGGAGGAAAAAACATCGCGCGGGCATCGTGTCTGGGTGGGCTGCAGGGGATACGCGAGGCATCAAGACGTATCTGATAATGACATACTTGTACTATGCAACCCACCCGATGAGCAATTCCGAACCGAGAATGCAGTACAACATATACGAGTAGAACGTTACTCACGTGGTATGGCCAGACAGCGCCCGCCCTGTCAACGAGCATATGTGCTATGAGATTCTGACCGCGCGCGTCGCTCATAAGGGGGCGACGAACACGTAGTACAAGTGTGTTCAGGTGATGCCAGCGATAGGCAATGCTCCTGGAGGAACAACAGCACGGATCCCCGAAGAAGGTCCACCAACGGCGAATCGAGTCATTTGGCAAAGGTCGAGCAAGCCAATATTGGGCCCCTTGGGAAGTCTGAAGGAACATGGGAAACATCTCGAATAGCATCGGAGGACCTCGAGGTCACTTCACAGCAACCTCGGGGCAGGTCGGCCAACTGGTCTGGCTCGCTGGCCCAGAGCAGCATCAGAAGATCTGCGCTCCCACGGCCACGACCTGACATCGCAAAATACCATAGGCCCACGCTCCCATGGCATCGAGGCATGACACCTATCTGGTCGCAGCGAAAGCGCTGCGGCTAGAGCCCGCTGCTGGTTTGACTGTTGCCTGCTGTCGCTATGTCGAGTAGGGGATCGACTACACAGTGTATCTACAAACTGTATTTGCTCGTCGGATCTGCAAACATGACGTCGCATATTCCATGGAATCGACAAACAAATTCTGGGGCAAATCAACTCTGCAGTCGATGCCCTACTCGAGCTTGCTGTTTCGTGGGGTTGTTTGCTGCTGCCTGCTGCTCGGTAGCGCTGGTTGCTGCTGCCTGCTGGTGTGTGTGTGTGTTGCTGCTGCCTGCCGCTTGCGCCTCTCGTCTCGCCACGTTGGGCTTCTCTGAATGCCTCTCTTCAGGCTCCTCCTTCACCTCCTCCTCCAACTCCTCCTCCTCCTCCTCCTCCACCTCCTCCTTCTCCTCCACCTCCTCCTTTTCCTCCTCCTCCTCCTCCTCCTCCTCCTCCTCCTCCTCGTCCTCCTCCTCGTCCTCGTTCGTCCTCCCCATCTCTTCCTCCTCCTCCTCCTCCTCCTCCTCCTCCAGTTTGGCAGCCTCGGAGCCTTCTGGCCCAAGTTCGGGGCACTCTCTCGCCACCGCTCGGACGTCCATTCCCTGCGTTTTTGTTTCCGTCAGGTGCGTTGTTTTTTTTCGCCAAATGATCAAGGCTGCTCCTCGATGGTCCTCGCCGAAGGGAAACTGCACACGTCCGAGCGATGCCAACCTCCAGGGCCGCCTGGGGCTCTCTCGTGGTGGGTTGGGCGAGGCGAGGCGAGGCGAGGCGCCCGTCAGACGTCCCGGGGGGACGGCCCTACAAGAGCCCGGCGGTGGCACCGGAGCGCCGCGAAAAAACGAGCATGCTACCGCTCTTACTGCTAGCCCTGCTTGGTCAAAGTCCTGTGAACCCGCGAAGGCTCCATGCATGGGGAGGGCGACACGACGGCGAGACGACGACGACGACGACGAGGAGGGACAAGAAGGGAGAGGAAGGGCGCGGCGGGCCGGGGCCCGATCAGTCCAAGCGGTAGAAGTTGCCAGCGTAGGCCAAGAACGTATCTTCCATTGACATCCAGGTCTGCCAATTTGATGCGGTTGATAACCATTGTCTGCTGTCGTTGTGGGCGTCGCTGTGCTGTGTCGTGTTTGTGGTGTGGAGGAAATGGGTGATGTCGTCATCCCAACGCTTCTTTTGACCTCCATGACGTCGCTGTGCAGGTCGATGGTCGTGGTTGCTTGGTTCCCACATGCTAGATAGGAAGGTCCACCTGTCGCAACCGTGCGTCGCAACTCGCGATGCCCATCTCCACTTCCGTTTGAAGTACAACGTGGTCCAATATTCCATCTTTGAGCGCTCGGCGTGCTCTGTGGCGATCCGGGTTGCTCGGCGTGTGTATTCTGTCCACGGTTCCATCTCGTCCTCCCATTCGTCATTCACCGTGCTGTGCGGTGGGTCTTCACAGCTTGTTGTGCTGCTGTCGGTCGTGTTCTGGTTGGTCTCGTGGTCGTCGTGGGCGTTCTGGTTGTGCTTTGCGACGTCGCGGTACGCCCATGATAAATCTGAGCTTTTTTTGTTGGACTCGCCGTAAAATTAGGAGCATGTCTTTGGTGAGGGTCCAAGAGGAGCACCCGACATCACGGTCGGCGTGATCGTGCCGCTGAACAGCTTCATCCTGCTGTGTATTGGAAAACGTTTGTTTGTCAACTCGTATCGCAATTGGTTGAAACGGTTCCGCCGGGCAGCAATTCTGTTGCGTAGTTCTGCGTAGTGGAAATCGTGGAACGTGAGCTTTCTCCCCAAGTATTTCGTGCTTTGATCTGACCGCAAAATGTCGATTCTTCCAAAACAAAAGATAATATGGTCAATCGTCCTCCCCTCCCTCCGGCTAACATTTGTCAACATCTTCGTCTTGTCTGGGTGTAGTAGCAAGCCGCATTTTGCTGCTTCGTCGCTGACGTCTCGAAGTAAGCAAGTGAGCTGGCGAAGATTGGGGGCGTAGGGCAGCACGTCGTCAGCGAACCGTAAATTTGGAATTCGCGTCTGCGGTGCGAACCCTAATTGGATTCCAAACTTCTTGCGCGACCAGATAGGTTTAACTTGTCTGAAGACGTGCTCGAGGACGGCATCGAATAGCAAGGAACTCAGTGGGTCTCCCTGCTTTACGCCTCGCTCGATGTTGAAAAATCTGCTGTCGGTGTCCGTTCTGACTGTTCCCGTTTGGCCGCGGTACAGCTGCTTCACGAAAATGATGTATGCGGGCGGGATGTGTTGCTGTCGTAAAGCTACCCACAAGGATTCGTGGTTGACGCAATCGAAGGCCTTCTTGAAGTCGATTGCTGCTGCCCATAACGGAAATTGCCACTCATACGACCTTTCTTGTAGCATTGTTGTGGTGAAGAGGTGAACTTCCGTGCAGTAACTCCTGCGGAAGCCTGCTTGGTCAGGGCACTGCTGCGAATCAAACAGAGAGCCCAGCCGGTTGCACAGGAGACGTGACATCAGCTTGTAGAGCAACGGGATGATGGCAATTGGTCTGTAATTGCCTGGGAGTTTGGGGTCTCCAGACTTGTGGATGACTGTGATAATTGTGCGCTTCCATTGGTCTGGGGGGGTCTGGTCCTCCTTGATGATGTCGTTGTAGAGCCGGCGCAAGTGTTCTCTTATGGTGGCGCCTGCTTTGAGCAATTCTGTTGTAAGTCCCGCGGTGTCTTGGCACCTGCCGCTTTTGAGCTGCTGGATTGCTTGGTGGAGTTTCTTCGCTGTGGATGGTGGGATATTTGAATCACTCTTCACTTCTGTCGAGGCGTTGTCGGGGCTCCCTGTGCTGCGAGGGTCCGTGTACAGCTCTTCGTATAAAAGGTCGCAAAAACGTCCGCCATGCTTTGTGCGTCGGCTACTTCGCTGCCATCCGAATTCTTCATTGATGCAATCATGTCTTTCTGCTTGCTTGTTTTCAGTCCGGCGATTTTCTTCAGGCCTTTGAGATGGCAAACAAGTTCGTCGAGCTTGGCGTTCAACTTGGTGCGCTTGATCACCCTGACCTCTCGTAGTATGTGTTTGCTGATGGCTTTTCTCTTAGCTGCGTTTCCTGGGTCGGTGTTGCGTCGTTGTTGGATTAATGTTTTGAGCCGTGTGTCCGGGCTGCCGTCGGGGTCTTCCGGGTGGTCTTTCGTTGGTTGCTGGTGTTGCTGCTGGTAATCCGTTTGAGCAAGCTGGAGCCCCTGTCCAATTTGGTTGCATCTGCTGTCGAAGTCTTCGTCGCGGCTGAGGTCGCCCAGTTGCTGTTGTAAGAGCTGTTGGTATAGTGAGTCGCTGGCTGGTGGATTGGAATGTTTGCTCCGTCGTTTGTGCATCCGTCGTCTCTTCTTTGTCGCGGTTGTCTTGAGGTCCAACTTCATGTACACAGCTTGGTGGTCAGAGCCAAGGTCCGAGACGTTGGAAGCGAACGAGTCGGTCACTTGATGACGACACGCTCTGTCGATAAGAACGTAGTCGATGTGTGTCTGAATTGAGTCTTTGCCGCTACTTGTGTAAGTGAACAAGTTGTGGTGATGCTTGTGAAAGAACGTGTTCGCAACGACGAGCTTTTGCGTGTTTGACCAAGCCCTGAGCCACGTTCCGCGTGGGTTGCATATGCCCAAACCGAACTTGCCCACAGTGCCCCTCCGACCCTGGCTGTCTGATCGATCGTCGTCGTCGTCGTGGAACCGATGTCTGCCCACCTGTGCATTGAAATCCCCCGTGGCGATATACGTCCTCTTTTCCCGGGTGGCGCCATCGTGTAAAGCGGTTAGCTGGTCGTACATGTGCTGGATGGGAACGTCTGCGTAGCCCAAGTGAGGAAAATACGCCGTAACGATTCTCAGGAACTTCTCGGGGAGGTCAAGGTCAATGCAGACGATGCGTTCGTTAATGGGCGAGAAGCGCTTCACGTGTTGGGCGTGTCGCCGATGAACGAGAAATCCAACTCCTCGTGATGTGTCCGTATGGCCGGATGCTACAAATAAGTGGCTGCCAAGTTTTGTAGTCCACATCTCCTTGGGCTTAGTCCGCCAAGTTTCGTTGATAGCAAATACATCCCATTCGACGTCATCCAATTCATGCAGCAATACTTCGATAGAGTCGTCGTTTGTCAGGCTTCTCACGTTCTTGTGGATAATGGTGAAAGATTGTGGAGATGAAGACGGACTCGGTTTCGCATGGTTCTGGGCAAGCGTTTGGCCGAAAACGTTCTCAATCGGTGTGTTCCGTCTCATGCTGATTGGAACGTCGCCGTCGACAGTGCCGTAGTATCCTCGTCCCCCTCATACGCTCTTTGTCCCGAGCTGCTGAGGATCGAGAGTAGGGGGTTGCGAGTTTGAGGTGGTAAACTGGTTTTCGACAGCTGTTGGACGCTGGGGGTCGGAAGATGGACAATGGAGGTCGGAAAGGTGAGGCTGGAAGTCGATGGGTGGAGGTCAAATGCTGGAGGTGGTAGGCTGGAGGTCGGTCAGTGGTGCTGGCGGTGGGAAGTCGGATGCTGGCGGCTGGAGGTCGCAGTGTTGAGCTGGTGGAGATTGGAGGTCGATAAGTGGAGGTGGAAGCGAAATGTCGGATGCTGGAGGCCGGAGGCCAGAATCTTGCGTTGGCAATGGCTGGAAGTCGATAGGTGGAGGTGGAAGTGGGAGGTCGGATGCTTGAGGCTGGAAGTCGGGCTGTCGTGATGGTAAAGGTCGGAGGTCGATGGGTGGTGGTGTTAGATGGGAGGTCTGGTGCTGGCGGCTGGCGGTCGCAATGTTGAGCTGGTGGGGGTTGGAGGTCGATAGGTGGAGGTGGAAGTGAGAAGCCGGATGCTGGAGGCCGTTGCGCTGGCGATGGCTGGAAGTCGATAGGTGGTGGTGGAAGTGGGAGGTCAGATGATTGAGGCTGGAAGTCGGGCTGCTGTGATGGTAAAGGTCGTGTGTCGATAGGTGGTGGTGTTGGTGGGAGGTCGTATGCTGGAGGCTGGAGGTCGGAGTGTTGAGCTGGTGGAGGTTGGACGTCGATAGGTAGACGTGGAAAGTCGGATGCTGGCGGCTGGAGGTCGCAGTGCTGGGCTGTTGGGGAGTGGAGGTCACTAGATGGAGGTGGAGGTGGGAAGTCGGATGCTAAAAGCTGGAGGTCGAAGTCTTGATGGTGGAGGTTGGAGGTCGATAGGTGGAGGTGGGAGTGGGAAGTCAGATGCTGGAGGCCTGAGGCCGGAAGGTGGATATGGAGGTAGAAAATCGGATGCTTGAGGCTGGAGGTCGGAGTGCTGGGCTGGTGGACGCTGGAGGTCGATGGGTGGAGGTGGAGGTGGGAAGTCGGATGCTCAAAACTGGAGGTCGAAGTCTTGAGTTGGTGGAGGTTGGAGGTCGATAGGTGGAGGTGAGAGTGGGAAGTCTCATGCTGGAGGCCCGAGGCCGGAAGGTGGATATGGAGGTAGAAAGTCGGATGCGTGAGGCTGGAGGTCGGAGTGCTGGGCTGGTGGGCGCTGGAGGTCGATGGGTGGAGGTGGAGGTGGAAAGTCGGATACTGGAGTCGGGGGGGCTGGAGTCGGAGAAACCAACAGGGAATAATGACGTGGTTCTGCATGTCTATGTAGAAGCTCTGCGTTAGCGCGGATAGAAGACGAAGATGTGCCCGTAAGCGGTCTCGTTCCTGGATTCGGAGCCACAGCCGGTCTCGAGCTGCTTGCCGTAGTGGTAGCTTTGCCCACATCCGGAGCTTCCCCAAGAGCCGTAGATCCTGTCGAGACGGCTTGTTAAAGAGTTTGGAGGCCGACAGGTGGAAGGATAAGTGGGTCGTCAATACCTGTAAGTGGAAGAATAGGTCGGGCAGCAACGTCTTGCATTAGAGGTGGCTGTAAGGACTCCTGCGCTGGGGGTCCGAACTGGTCCTGCAAGGCTGGCAGAAAAGTAAGACGGGGGTCAACGAGGTCTCCCGGCGGGGTGAAACGTAATCCGATCTCTTCAGAGAAGCTGGGGGTCGGGGGTGAAGAACTCGGTATTAGGGTCGGGTCAAAAGGGGGGGGGCTGTTCTGTGGGAAGGACGGTTGCCGGACAGCTCCTGGCATTGGTATATTTGCCCATGTCCGCGACGTTCCCAAGACGGCTCTGGCGGTAGTTGAAGATGTGATCACACTCCAGACGTTCAGCTCGATGTTCCTTATCATTGGCGGGCCCGTCGTAGCGAAGAGGTAGCGCAGAAGGATGTACAGGAGGAACGAGGAGATCTGGAACCAGAGAGGTGGATGTGTCGGTAGCTTTGCCCGTGACCTCCACGTCCTGAAAAGCAGAATACATAGTGTTTCTTGTGGCTCGGGCGCTGGCGGTGGTTGCCAGGGCCCGCCCTGTGTCCTAATTGGACCCTTTGGATCCCCCCTTTGCGGATCCTTTGAAACTCTTCGCGGCACGGCTGACGATCTCGTCGCACTTGGTGGTGAGCTCGATCATCTTGGCGTGGTTGTGCAATGCTTCCCACTCTGCCCATTCACCAAGGGCCCACTCTCTCATAACCGTGCCTCCGTCGATCTTCACGGTAAGAGCCAATTCTCCACCCACTGTTACCGTGTATGGTTGGTCTGTGTCGTCGACGCTGATGGGGTAAGTGATGCCCATTGTGTCCTTCAACATGTATTTGACTCCAAAGCAATAGTTTCGTGCAGCCCGGACCAGTGGTGGGCGATCGTTCGTAGCCCAAATCAGCCGTCCACCACTCCTGCTGATCTTGGCGCTTCGAAGCTGGCCAACCGCAAGGTTTCTGTCGTCAATGCTCAAAAACTCAATGAATAGCATGTCGTTGAAATCTCCCTTGGCGTAACTGTTGGTTGGCGCCGGTGCTCCTAGACGTTGTAATTCTTGTTTGATCCAAGCGCTTGCGGCCTCCAAGGAATCGGAATCGAAGTCGTCAAGGTTGCCGATGACGGCCGTGATGTCCCTCTTGTCCATGATGCTGTTGGTGCCGTGAGTTGCAGATGCTGTCGGACGTGCTGGAGTAGATCGTTGCTGCTTCATCGCTGCGATGTCCATTTCCAGCTGCAGTAGTTTGGCGTTGGTAGTGGAATCCACTGTCGCTGCGGATTTCGCCGATGTCGGCCGGGAAGATGTTTCCAATGCCGATACGCGCCTGGTAATGTCGTTGATGGACTCCTGGAGAGGCTTCATTGCGGTGTCAAGGTCTTTACGCGAGACCCCGTGTGTTTTGATGGCCGTGATGTTGGCTCGGATCGGTTCTAACTTCTCGTTTAGTATGCTTCTGAGCGTCTCTGCAGTGAGGGCAGTACTGGGAGCCATGTTGGTGCCCTCGGTGCCGGTGTGCTTGCCTGCGTCGTCCAGTCTCTGTTGAAACAGTGCCTGACCGGAGCTTGCACCTTCTTCGTCGATTTTGAGCGGTGAGCTGCCAGTGCGAGGCACTGTGAGTGCCGAGCGCAACTCAGGCGAAGAAATCACATGTTGTTCCGGCATGTTTGCGAACGTAGTCGGGGTAAGCTTGTGCGAAGCAGGTGGTACTGTATGCGAACTGGTACAGGATGAGGAGGAAGAATACGAACACCGAACACCGGGACTTGGAGGGGGCTGGGTTGGGGGGGGCTCGTGGACCGCCCAGGCCCTGCCCCGATAGCCGTGTGGCCTGCCTCGGGGGCCTCCCGGGGCCCGCCCCCCCCTTGGGGGCCGCTCGACGCGCCTTCTGGGGGACCCTTGCTGGCCACAAGTGGGGGCCACCGGGGGCCTGCTGAACAGAAATAGGGGGCCACGTGCGAACCCTGCCCCTACCCCCCTCCGATTTCTGAAGGGGGAGGGTGGGGTTCACTCCGTTCGCGAGCTCCCGACCGAAGTGAACCCCACCCTCCCCCTCGGAACTCCGTGGGGGGTAGGGGTAGGGTTCGCACGTGGCCCCCTAATGATCAACATAGAAAAACCAAAAGGGACATGCACATGCCGAGACACCACTGGTGTGGTGACAGCGTCCGAGCATCCTGGGGCGGGGCCGCGGGGGCTCTCCTGGGGGCCTCCCGGGCCCCCCCCCCTGGCGCCAGGTCGAGGCTCGGCTGGGCCCAGCTTGGGAGCCTCTCGGGGCCTGCCTTTTTTGATGTAGGAGCTTACCTTCCACGGAAGCACCGTACATTGCCATGTGCGCAGCCTGGGAATCTACTTCTGGCAAAGGAGGATACATGCTCCCGCCGTGTCATATCCCACAACGCTCAAAGCATGCACCTCATAAGCACATGCCCCTGACGTGTTCAAGGACGTTGAGCGTAATCGATGTTGAGCTCACAATTCAGAGGTGACAGAGTGGTGTCCTGCTCTCATGTCTGTAATCACTTTTGCAACTAATTTGTGTAAACGCGCAGCGCCAAGCGGCAATGTTTTGGAGTCGTGCGTTCCTTCCACCGGATGGTACCAGTAGTGCAGCCCAAGCACTGCGCACAAGTGGTAAACAGGTAAGTCATATGTGTGTCTCGCCTGGATATCAATCACGTGCGAGCCTGCTGGAGCAAGAAACAAATGCATAAACAATGACCCATGTACACCGAGAGCCGCCCTTGCACGGGTAAACAGCAAAAGCCCCTGGGACAGGGTCAGCGGCTGCCATGACAGCTCAGTGTCCGAGCCATCAGTCCGCTTGCCCAACTCGAAACCACCAGCTGTGCCACGGAGATACATCAAGACACTCTTTGATACGTTTGCCAATGTGACGGCAGCTCTGCGCAACTGCAGGGTGTCTGCAAGGGTAAGACTGCGTCGCAAGTTTGGACCACGCTCCAAGAGTAACACAGTGGGTGCACCATCACCGTTGGGTTCCTCAATTGGCTGACCTTCTGTAACTACACGCTCGAGCGCAACATCCCGAACACGTTGGATATCAACCTGTGGCGTGTGCGCAACAATTTCGGCGTGGTTGGCAAAGTCAAGGTCCATACCAACAACCGCGGGCACATAGAGGGTATCGAACTTAAACACCACCTCAGCTCTGCGCATTGTTCGGAACTGGCGCCAAGACAAGCCCAGGAGGTTCAGCCAAGGTTTGAGGAAAGCTTCCTCTCTGAACCTCCAGATGATGACACTGTCCCGAAGACGCTGCACAGCAGGCCACAAGAGCCGCGTCAGAATGGTCTCGTGGAAATGTCCGTAGTCGGCAAACTGCGTATCGGTGAGGCTGATTGCGGACGGTATGCTCTCACACTCATAAGAAAACTTTGGTAGACCAGCTGTCAACCATCTAGTGTCCTCGGGGTCAGTGACCTCATCGGCATTCCTAATCATGATCATGGTGCTCCAGTCGGTCTTCTGACAGTTCTCTCTGCCAACCTTGCGAGCCAAATGAGACTGCACACAATTGATGTTGTTGAGGACATTCAGGTCAAACCGGTGCGTTGCATTGGCAATGAAGCCAGATGGAAACAAGTAGCCATTGTGAATCTTCACGAGCTGCTTTGTGCGTGCCCCATGGGACCAGTGGGCATGCTTCAGACGATGTGGGTCCTTGTATTTCAAACGCAGATGCTCGTAATCCCCGTCCGCCAACATGTTGATGGGTGACTGCCAGATCGCCTCGACCGGCTCTGCAGAAACGAGCTCAGGATCCCCCGTGCCCAACATGCTCACCTCCTTCAAGCGCTTCCGCCACTTGTTGACTTTCTTCCATGTCCGACCGCATACGGGGTCTCGGGCACTGTTCGGTGGCAACTCATGGGAGCCTTCCATGCCATCTTGTCGGCTCTTGCAAATCGACGCGAATCGACGCTAAATCGACGCTGATCGACGCTAAGTCGTTGCTAATCAACGATAGCCGACGCTGAATCGGCGCTATCTCATCGACTCCAAATGCGAACCGACGCTACAGACGGAATTAGAAGGGCATACCAGGCTCCCATGATTTGCCACCGAAGGCATTGGCACCAACCACCAAGAAGCAGCCCCAAAAGAGCTCTGGGAGCATGATGCAAGTCCGCTCAACAGCTGACTCAATTCACGGACCGTTTGCTCAAGAGGGAGCCAAAAACTGCTGCGGAGCCTCGCGGGCTCTCTTCTCGGGCTGGGGGACGTGGTCGGCGAAAGCACACAAAGAGGAGAAGGGGGAGGCGGGAGGATCCTTGCCATCGCTATGACGTCCATTCCCCGTGCATGCTTCGGTGTCGTACGTGCCCGTTTTGTTTTGCTAGATGATCCAGGATGCTCCTCGATGGTCCTCGCCGAGGAGAACACACGTCCGAGCAATGCCAGGGGATCAGGGAGGGCGAGGGTTGAGTCAGGCCTGTCCTCCTACAGGGGGATTTTGGACGAAAAACTATAGATACCCCAAAAATGCACCAACATTGCTAAAACATGCTCAAAGAATGGTCCCCAGACTGTGTTTGTTTTTTTTGTTTTAATCATGTTTGAATAGTGTCCTCCTGTGGAGGGACAGGCCCGACTTCCGGCGGAGCGGGGGGTGCGGAGAGAGAGAGGGCGGCGACCCCAGGCCTCCGATGGGCTCAAGCGCCTTGGCCGCGAGGTGCCCCAGGGCGCCCCCCCCCCCGCTGGGAACTCCTCCTCCTCCTCCTCCTCCTCCTCCTCCTCCTCCTCCTCCTCCTCCTCCTCCTCCTCCTCCTCCCCTCCTCCTCCTCCTCCCCCTCCCCCTCCCCCGAACGGGCCCGGACAGCGAGGCTGCAACGGCTCGGGTTGACCCACAGAGGGGGTCCAGCGACGAAGGGGGTGGTGCAGCAGAGATGTGGTGCAGTAACGGTTTGCGGGGTTGCAACACATCTGGGGCGTGCGATGCATCTCGGGGCGCAGGTGGACTGCTGCACGTCTGCGTGCAACGCGCTACTTGCACTCCAATGCGATCCAGCTCTCTGGCGCAATAGGCTATGCACTACATTTGCCCCACATGTATTGCACCATCCCCTTTCAGCTGGACCCCCTTCTGGGCTTCTGGGTGGCGTTGGAAAGAGACAGCGTGCAACAGCGACCTCCGAGAAGCACGCCATCCCTGTGAGGCGACCCCCCCCGCGGGGGGGGGGCCCTTCTGCGCGCCCCCTCCCGGGGTGTAACAAAACGCCGGCGGCGCCACGTCGTCGCACGTCATCTGTCCGACGCCCGCCGCACTGCCCGGACCCCTCCGAGGGCATGCTCTGACCAGAACCTCGAAGAGGATCCGGCCGTGCGTGGTGACGAGGGCTCTCCAGGAGGAGCAACGTCACAGGGGGTATCGGTCAGATGCTCCCCCTCGTGCCCGTCGCCAGAGAGGAACGCACGATCTGAGCGGCAGGGTCGTTCTGGCCCGCCCCCCGGCCGGATTCCGCTGCTGGAGCCGCTCGAAGATCTCGCTGGGCAGGGACGCGCACGGCTCACGGAACGTCTGGGAGAGGACCGCCTCGAAGAGGTCCCCGCGGGCAAACTTCACCTTGGCCTTGTCCACCAGCTTGGCGAACTCGCCAGGGGCAAACTCGCGGGCCGAGACGTTCGCGGGCAGCTCCGTGCGGGGCTGGAACGGCACCTGCAGCGGGGAGCTGGGTCCCCAAACCCCCGACATGTTGATTTTGCTCAAGGCAGGGCGGCGGCGATCCTTGCCTTGGTGGAAGAACAAAAAAAAAAAAAACGTGGACCCCCAGAGATCTCGACCCATTCCCCAAGACCGGCTGTTCGTTCTGAGTCGTCTGTTCACGGTCCCAGGGCCCGGCAAGGGCCCCCAGAAACCGACATCAGCAGCAAAAGCCTCCCGTCGTGATTTGTGTCATGACTCGAGGGGTTCTGGCTGCGGATGCCATGACCATGGACACTCTAACACCCCGACCATTAAATGAAACATGTGTTTAAAATGTTCGGAACACATTCTAGCAATGTTTGGAACATGCTTTTTACATGTTGAAAACATGTTTGATACATGTGGTAGACACGTCAACGTTTTTCTTTTTTCATTCGGCGTTTAGACGTTGGGCGGAAGGGAGGGAGGGGGGGTTCTGGCTCCAGACCTCTGCCTAGTGCCACTGTTTGCAGAAGTGCGTCCTATGGGGGAGACTCCACCTGCTCGAGACAGGCGCCAAACATAGCCAAGATCTACTCCAGGGGGGGGACGGGGGGGGGGGGTGCGCGGGCCCGCGCCGATCGGCAAAACAGTGAATGAGAAAACGATCACCATCTGGAAATGGTGTGGCAGCATGCCTCCTCTCCTTTGGAGTCCCGAAACGGTGCGGTGACAGACCGTGCGGTGACCTCGAAATCCCCAAAGACCTCACCGCACGGTCCGTCACCGCACTGTTTTGGGACCTCGGAGGCCCCTGTCGCCCGAGACGTCCTCGGAGAGGGACTCGAGTCCCAAAACCGTGCGGTGACCCCGAATCCCCACTAACTCACCGCACGGTGTGGTCACCACCCCGTTTGGGGACCCCCGATCTCCGCGGATCGACTTCCACAAGAGTCCCGGGGTGGGCGAGCGGCGAAAAAGGGGGCGCGATGGCTCGCCTGGAGAGGCGCGCCGACAGATGGCCTCGACGGCACGCCGCCGACAGACCCGGACCGAGAGCCCCCCCCCCGGCGGGGTCGGGGCCCCCAGGCCCCGGTGGGCGAGGCGCTGGCGAGGGGGGTCTCTGCCTCCCCCTCGACTCGAGGGGGTCTCGTGGAGACGCCGGCGCTGGCCATCGCTCGGACGTCCATTCCCTGTGTTTTTGTCCGGCTTCGTGCGTGGATTTTTTTCGCCAAAGGATCAAGGATGCTCCTCGATGGTCCTCGCCGAAGGAAAAATGCACACGTCCGAGCGATGCCGAGCGACTCGAGGGGGTCTCGTGGAGGCGCTGGCTCGAGGGGGGCCTGCTCCAGCCCGCCCCCGAGGCCGTCGGCTCCCCCAGCCCGCGAGCAGGCCCTCCGTGCCTGGGGCATCTCCCCCTGCTCAGCCTCACCACCCTCCTCCGCCTCCTCCTCCTCCTCCTCCTCCTCCTCCTCCACCCTCATCTTCCTCCACCCTCATCTTCCTCCTCCTCCTATTGTTCCTCCTAATGTTCCTCCTCAACCCTTCTCTTCTTCCACCTCCATCTCCTCCACCTCCTTCCTCCTCATCCTCTTCCTCCTTCTCCTCCTCGCCCTCCGCCTCCTCTTCCTCCTCCTCCTCCTCCTCTTCCTCCTCATCCTCCTCCTCTTCCTCCTCCTTCCTCCTCCTCCTCCCTCCTCCTCCTCCTCCTCCCTCCTCCTCCTCCTCCTCCTCATCCTCCCTCTCCCTCCCCTCTTCTTCCTCCTCCTCCTCTCCTCCTCCTCTTCTTCCTCCTCCTCCTCTTCCTCCTCCACCCCTTCTCCTCCTCCTTCTCCTCTTCTTCCTCCTCTTCCTTCTCCACCCTCCTCCACCCTCCTCTCCTTCTTCCTCCGCCTCCTCCTTCGGAAGATGCAGTAATGGAAGTGTCGCCACTCTCCAGTAAGAGATATCCTACAGCAGGAGTTCGACCACCACAAAAAAACCTCCCACGGGAAACCCAACCCTGAGACCCCAAGACGCCCATGGATGTCAGGTGCGGGAACTTCACGCCTTCCGCGGCAAAAGCTCTGGAGGCAGGCAGGGCTCTTCTCGGCCTGGGCGTCCACCCCTAGCAGACAAACCTGAACACAAACGTTCGGATGACCGCGCGGGTTTCTAGAGGCCTCCAAGATGGGGTCAGAGTAGATGGGGTCGGAGGATCGCGCCGCATCGGCGATACATCAGCGATGCATCGGCGATGCATCGGCGATGCACCGGCGATACATCAACGACGTCGGCGATGCATCGGAGACGTCCGCGTGAAAGAAAAATCGGGCTCCGCATCGAGCCGCATCGGCGATGCATCGGCGATGCGGGGCGATCCTCCGACCCCATCTACTCCGACCCCATCTAGGAGGCCTAGAGGTTCTTGGGTCGGAGCTGGAACCCCCCTCCCATGGCGCGCAGAGCGCCCCAGGGGCGGCGCCGGAGGCGCCCGCCCGGGAGGCCAGGCGGGATCCAGGAGGCAAACCCAGGCGGCCCACAGAGGGGCATCCCGGGCGACCCCCTGGAGGCGTCCAGGGGGGACTGCTCCTCCTCCTCCTCCTCCTCCTCCTGCTCCTCCTCCTCCTGCTCCTCCTCCTCCTCCTCCTCCTCCTCCTCCTCCTCCTCCTCCTCTTCCTCCTCCTCCTCCGACCCACAGCCGCGGGATGGGCCGAAGGCCACCAGACGAGGGCGACGGCGACCCCCGCCACTCTGGGGCGGGCTCTTTGGGCGGGCGCGCGCGGGGGGGGGCGCCTGCGGGGACTCGCGGGGTAGTCCCTTGGTGCTCTTCATCCCGAAGGCGCCTCAGGGCGCTCCGGCTTCCCACTGCCCTCGCCTCGCCCTCGCTCAATCTTCCGTCCCCCCAATTCCCTGTTCACCCCTCCTCCCCGCAGCCCCCTCTGCCTCCTCTGCCTTCTCCTCCACCCTTTCCTGTTTCCCTCCGCATCAACTTGCTGCTGGATTCCCTATTCCGCCACCTCACCAAGCCAGTCCTACTGCTCCACACTCGCCTCCTCGTCTAAAATACTCCCTGTGCATCGTCTCAAATCCATGAGCGTCATCATCCTCGTCCCTATCATCTGCCCCATCGTCATCACCTCATCATCATCATCATCATCATCATCATCATCATCATCATCATCATCATCATCATCATCATCATCATCATCATCATCATCATCATAATCATCATCATCATCATCATCATCGTCATCATCAGCATCAGCATCAGCATCAGCATCAGCATCAGCATAATCATCATCATCAGCATCAGCATCATCATCAGTGTCGTCAGCATCATCATCAGCAGCAGCATCATCACCAGCATAATCATCAACATCATCATCAGCAGCAGCATTATCGGCATCATCATCATCTGTATCATCGCCATCGTCGTCATCATCAGCATCATCATACGCAGCAGCAGCATTACCATCCTCATCAGCATCATCCCCAGCTTCTTCATCCACATCACCATCACCATCATAGCCGTCGCAATGAATACGGTGTTGATGATGATGATGATGATGATGATGATGATGATGATGATGATGTTGCTCGACATCATCATCATCATCGCCACCACCATCATCAACCTCGTGAACATCATCATTATAATCACCATAGCCATGACCAAACTTAAAATTCGACTCGCAACTATCATCAATACCATCATCACCGGCATCAGCATCATCATCATTATCAGCATCAGCATCACCACAACCACAGTCACCGTCATCGTCGCTGAGGTCATCCGATATTGTTTACAGCATCATCATCAGCGTCATCGCCAGCATCATCATCCTCATCATCATAGTCCTCCCCATCAGCAGCATCAGCATCATCATCACCACCACCATCTTCATACTGTCCAGCACCAAGTTCATTATCATCAGCGTCATCATCACCAGCATCACCATCATCATCAACACCATCATCATCAACATCATCAGCAGCATCATCATCGTCATCATCACAATCATCACCACAGACGGCCTCGTCAACATCACTATCATCATCAACATCATGATCATCAGCGTCAACATCAACATCAACATCCACTGTAAGACTGCTGGCTCTTGTCGATCAGCGTCCCATCTAACATGTATACATATATACATGTATACCTCAAAGCCTCGATGACCACCCTCTTCGTCTTCGATCGTACCCCCCTTCACGGTACAGCTTCCTTGCCTGCCACGTGCAGGTCGCGCAGCCCCTAAAACAAGGGAAGGGAGGAGGGAATGGACAAGGGGGAGGGAGAAGTATAGTGGAGGCCAGTTTACAAGAAAACTTCAAACAAAAAACCCAGCCCTGAGACCCAAGGACGTCCACTGACTTCTGGTGTAGAAACGTCACGCTCTCCATAGAAACAGATCATCGAGACACAAGAAACCCAGGGCACCCTGGAGGCAAGCAGGGTGTCTCTTGTCATGAGTCCCCACTGTATGAGCACGAGTGAGATTAGCATTAGGTCGGGCATGTCCCCCTAGTTACAGGCGGCTTTTGGGCGAAAAATGATGTGTACCCCCCAAGAAAAAAAACTCCAAACTAGTCAAACAATCGTTCCCGTACAATTTTTCGTGACCAGTTATTCCTCCTGAAGAGGGACGTGCCCGACTTAAGTGAAGGGGCCCCAGGACACACAAATAAATACACACAAATAAATATGTTCCCCATATCTTCCCATATTTTCTGGGTTTCTGTCTTCCCCCCACTTCCCATATTTCCTATATTTTCTTGGGAATCGACGATTAATTGTGTCTGTGTGTTTCTTTTCCTTCTGATTAACATCAGCAGAGGAGGGGGCGCCGTGACCAGAAAAAAACAGGCGGCAGAACCAGACGAGCGGGCCGGTCGGGCAGGAGCGGACCCGACGAACGGGCGGCTCGGGAGGGCGGGACAACGGCGGCGGCGGGGCCTCGAGCCGGCGGGGGTCGCGGAAGCGTCAGGTGCCGCAGGACTCGCGAGAGGGGTCTCGCCTGAGAGCGCGAGTCTCGGGTAAGTCGAGAGGAAGTCCAGGGCGAGCGGATGACTCGCGACAGGAGTCTCGACTGATGGCGCGATTCGTAGGCAAGTCGTGGGGACGTCCAGGGCGAGCGCACGATTCCTAAGTGTGGAGGAGGCGCGGCGCCTCAAGGAGTTGCGAGGAAAAAGCCAGGGCCCGGCGTTGACGAATTAGCGAGAACGCAGCAAGCGAGAACCGTGGTTGTCGCAGTTCGGGGGCCAGGGGCCCAGTTAGAGGCCAAAGACGCTCCCTTTTAACAAAGCAAGGTGCGAGCCCAAGGAAGGGCAGTTCACTTGAAAAAGGGTGGGCACTGGGGGAAGATCGACAAAAACTATTGAAAAGGAATGAGAACTCGGCATCCACATCAGCAACAGCATCAGCAGCAGCATCAACATCACCATCGTCAACAGCATCATCATCAGCAGCAGCAACACATTCAGCCTCATCATGTGTATAATCGGCAGCAGCAGCATCGGCACCATTCACAACACCATCAACAACAACGATAATAGCATCAGCATCACCACCATCATGATTACGACAGACGTTGTCATCGTCAACGTCGTCACCACCACCACCGTCATCATCATCATCAACATCATCGTCACCATCGTCACCATCACAATCACCATCGCCACCGTCACCATCGTCACCATCGTCACCAGCATCATAATCAGCATCATCATCGCCATCATCACCACCAGCATCATCATCAACAACACCATGAGCATCACCAGCATCAGCATCAGCATCGGCGTCATCAAGAGCAGCAGCAGCAGTATCAGCAGCAGAAACAGTATCGTCAGAATCACCCTCATCAATATCATCAATATCATCATCAGCATCATCGTAATCAGCATCACAACCATCAATTCATCATCACCAGCATCAACATAATAATCATCACAATCATGATTCTCACCATCATCACCATCATCATAATCAGTATCACCACCAGCATCATCATCAGCATCACCATACCATCGACATCACCATCACCACAACCATCGTGAGCAGCATCACCATCATCATCATCATCATCATCATCATCATCATCATCATCATCATCATCATCATCATCATCATCATCATTATCATCGTCATCATCATCAGCAGCATCATCATCGTTAGCAGCATCAGCACTATCATCATCGTCAGCATCAGCACCATCATCATCATCATCAGCACCACCATCATCATCATCATTATCATCAGCATCAGGATCAGCATCAGCATCAGCATCAGCATCAACATCACCGTCAGCATCAGCATCAGCATCATCATCATCATCATCATCATCATCATCATCATCATCATCATCATCATCATCATCATCATCATCATCATCATCATCATCATCATCATCATCATCATCATCATCATCATCATCATCGGGTCATTTCTCGCCTCCTCGCCCACGTCTCCTTAGCCTGTCCCTGGTGGTCTTCGGGTCATGTCTCGGGCCCCCGGCGGCCGTTGGGGACGATCCGAGCAGCCCCGGAAGGAACGCCCTCGACGAGACGCAACCGCTGGAGAGCAACGCGAGGCTGGAAAAGCGCAGGCAACCGACGAAAACGCCCGAACACTTAGAACCCCGAACCTCGAACGTCGACACGTCCCCCCCCTCGAGCCCCCCCCGACACACCTGCCGCGAGGAGGCCGTGGACGCCGCCCCACTCGCCACCCGCCGCCCCAACGGCAGCGCGCTGCCGGCCGCCAGGGCCCGGGCCCTTCAGGATGAAGTCGTACTTTAGCCTGTACGACTGCTGCGCCTGCCGCGGGACGCACTCAGACATACCAGTACCTGTACGACCACCCCTCGGGTGATGAAGGGGTTCGAGGGGGAGGAACCAACGTCTCCCTCTCAATCGCTCTCACTGTCGATCTCACTATCGATCACACTATCGGTCTCACTATCGATCACACTACCGATCACACTGCCGATCTCACTGAAGGACACCGACGGGACACCGACAGGACATCGACGGGACACCGACGGGACACCGACGAAACACCGCTGGGACACCGCTGGGACACCGACAGGACACCGCAGGGACACCGACGGGACACCAGCGGGGCACCGACAAAACACCGACGGGACACCGATGGGACACCACGGGGAACCGACTGGACACCCACTGGACACAGACTGGACACCGACGGGGCACCGACAGGGCACCGACGGGACACCGACGGGGCGCCGACGCGGAACTTTGTCTTGTTTATTGCGGACCTTCCACAGGCCTGCAGTCGACGCCCAGAGACGAGCGGCCGACGGGACACCGGCAGGACACCAACGGGACACCTCGGCGGGGCACCCCTGGCCACCGCTCGCGGACACCGCCAGAACACCGACGGGACACCACGGCGGAGCACCACGGCGAGTTCGGCCGCGCCAGTCCACCGGAGTGGCGGTCTTCTGTCTCGACCCGCCCTTGCCACAGCGGAGTCATTCCTCTCGCCCGCCCACGAAGCTTCGCCTCGCCCGCAAGCACGACAAGAACCCGAAACCGGAACCGATTCTCTGCTGGGAAGCTCTCCGTTCCGCTTCGATCTCACCCCCTGCATCAGATAACGATCTTGTAGTACCTATATGGAAACCCTTCGGGTTGTAAGGAGGTTGGGTGGTTGGGGGGAAGAACCAACTGCTGGCAAATGCAGTGGGTGTGATGATGACGATGCTGGTGACGCGCCCTCGAGTTAGCGACGACGCGTACTATCGTGCCCGCTTTCGATCTCACTCGATCACGTCAAGTCTTAGTACAAATGGATTCAGCAATCAATCCCAGTGTGCTCGCCCCAGGAGGACTCGCCTGTCCCCGCGAGATCTGCACGACCCAATGGACGTCGCCTCCTTGCGCATCCGACAGCGTGAGCACAACCAATATCACAATCAGGCTCACTGTAGATCTCACTTTTGATCTCACTACCCATCCTTCCGAGCGACCTCATTATCGATCTCACGATCGACTTCACTATCGATACCAAGACGGGACACCCCCGGGCCACTGCCCGCCCGCCGCCGACGGAACATCGACGGGACACGAACGGGACGCCAACGGGACACCATAGGACACCGCGGCGGGACGCCCCCAGTCCACCACGCGCCCACCGGGGGCCGGAGGGGCACCCCAGGTCACTGCCCGCCCGCACCCGATGGAACATCGACGGGACACAAACGGGACGCCAACGGGACACCCCGGTCCACCCCGCGCCCATCCGAATCACCCTCGCGACGGCGTGGTCGTTCCCCTCGCGCGCCCGCGCAGCTTCGCCTCGTCCGCCCGACTCGAGCACGAGACCGAAACCGTCTTCCCGGTGGGGGGGCTCGCCGCTTCCCTGCGGCCTCGCCCCCCGACGCACGGGGTCGTCTCCCCAGCGGTGTGGCCAGAACGCGCCCGCCACGGAGCGCACGCTACAGGAGATCTCAGGGCGCGCGCCGCACACATAGTCCCAGCACAGTGGGGGCCAGCCCACAAGGAGCCTTCCACAAGAAACCCGACCCTGAGACCCCAGGACGTCCGCTGGTCGCGCCTTCCACAGCGACGCTCTCGGAACCCAAGACACCCAGGGCACCCTGGAGCTCTGTGAGCCCCGGAAACGGCAGGGGCGTTTTTTCACCCTCTCCGAAAAAATGTCCCTTGAACATGGAAACGGCAAAAAAAGCGGCGACCAAGAACGGCCAAAAACAGCTCCAGGCTTGGAACCGGAGCCGGAACCGGTTAAACAACGGCGACGGAACCAATAAAAAAACGGCGCCGGAACCAGCCAAAAAACGGCAAAACGGAACCGGTAAAAAAACAGCCCTGTCGTTTCCAGGGCCCGCTAAGGTCCCGGTACAGTGGAGGCCAGCCCACAAGAAACCTTCCACAAGAAACCCAACCCTGAGACCCCAGGACGTCCGCTGATTTCTGGTGTGGGCACGTCGCGCCTTCCCACAGCAACACTCTCGAAACCCAAGACACCCAGAGGCAAGCAAGGTGTCTCTTGGCATGGGCCTCCACTGTATTGTTGGGGCGACGGCGATGCCACGGTGCGGCCGGCACGCCTGGAAACGGGCACAGAGCGAGCGGGGGCGGCCCTGGAATCCAGGCGGCGCTGCAGTTCTCTCGCGCCGGGCGTGTTCGCCGAATTTCCGTGGGGCCTGGAGGCCACCAAAGCTCGGTCTGGCTCGGGAAATGCCGCAGAGAAGGTTGGGGTTCGGGCATGGCTTTTCGCGGAGCAGGGCCCGTCGGTCGAGAGAAGTGAGCAGGGCCATGGGGCAGGGAGGCGTTGAGAGTAGATTGGGCTCCCGCCCGCCCCCTGAAGAGGAAGGAAGAAGGGGAAGACGCCCGGTGATCGAAGCAGGAAGTCGCCCACAGTAGAATGGCATCTGGGAGTCCAAGAAGATGCGTAGCACCGGCAGCTGCGGATAAGTGTGAAGGGGGCTGCGGGGACGGCGGCAGTCTGCGAGGCTCTGAAGAAGCCCGCCGCAGGAACATACATTCACAAACTATCTAACGAATTCCGCCGCAGGCGCAAATATCTTGTTAAAGCAATGCGGATGGGTCGCGGATAGGGTCGCGGGCTGGGACGCGGGTGGGTCGCGCGTGGGTCGCGGCTGGGTCGCGGGCAGGATCGCGGGTGGGTCGCGGGTGGGTCGCGGGTGGGTCGCGGGTGGGTCGCGGGCGGGTCGCGGGGTGGGTCGCGGGTGGGTCGCGGGAAAATCGTGGGGTGAGTCGAGGGTGGGTTGCGGGTGGGTCCGGGGCTGGGTCGCGGGCCGGGTCGCGCGTAGGTGGAGGGCCAGGTCGCGGGGGGGACGACGACAACAAACAACAAACTACAAGCAACAAACAGCAACAACAACACCACCACCACCAACAATAACAACAAGCCACAAGTAACAAACAACAACAGGATGCCAACATCACCCGCGAGCCCTGGGCTCCTTCCTCCCAAGGTACGGACCCTGCCCGCAGCCCCATTGACCAAATTCTTTGCCCCCCCAAAAAACAAACAAAGAACCAAGCCGGAGAAAAAAAGGAGATAAGAAATATTCAGCACTCCTTCGGGACCCTTGAGGCAACCAACGCATTCCAGGGAGCTGAAACCATGTGCGCGCTAGCGCGCCTCCGATTCCCTAGGATTCCCTAATCCCAAGAATCGAGGAACTCATAGGAATCCCTAGGGAATCCAAAGGAATCCTAGGAATCGATGGGAATCCCGCGAGAATCCCTAGGGAATCTCAGGAATCGTAAAGAAACCAAATGAATCCCTAGGGAATCTCAGGAATCTGAGGGAATCCACAGCAATCCAGAGGGAAGTAGGAATTCCTGGGGAATCCGAGGAATCCCTAGGGAAATCCGAGGAATCCCTAGGGAATCCGAGGAATCTTAGGAATCCATAGGGGATGCCGAGTAATACATAGGAGTCCCTAGGGAATCGTAGGAATCCTAGGGAATCCATGAATCCCTAGGGAATCCCAGGAATCCACAGGAATCCATAGGAATCATACGAATCCCATAGGGATCCCTAGGGAATCCTAGGAATCCGATAACTCCTTCGGAATCCCTAGGAATCCTCAGGGACCCTCTATGATTTGTTGTATGCGGACGTCACGTCACGGTTTGCATCGTAGACCGTCGAACTCGAAGAAACTCAGGGCACCGAGGGAGCCTAGGAATATGTAGGCATTCTTAGAACCCCTCGAAACCCTTCTGGATGCTCAGGAACCCCTAGGAATCCTTGGGCATTCTTAGGACAGATTCTTGAGAGTATGACTCTATAGGAACTGTTCGGCACCCATGGGAATCCTTAGGGATTCGTATGAATCGCTTGGAATATGTACGTATTCCTATGGTGCCCTAAGAAAATGTCAGGATTCTCAGAAATCCGTGGGAATATGGAGGGATTCATAAAGATCCCTGAGAAGATGTAGGGATGCGTATGTATCCCTAGGAATATCAAGGTATTATTATGGATCCCTAGGAATAGAAAGGGATGCTTAGAAACCCATGGTTCTTAGGACTCCCTACGAATCTGCAGGGGAATGTGGAGAATCCCTAGGAACCTGTGAGGATCCTCAAGAATCCCAGGGAATATATTAGGATTCGTAGGAATCCCCAGGAATAGGTAGTGATCTTCGGGAATCACTAAGGGATGCTAAGAATCATGGAATCCTAAGAACCCCTAAGGAATCCTCAGAATCATTAGTGAACCCGTTGAAAATCCTGAAAGAACTCCAGAAATCCAAAAATAATCATCGGAATCCCTGGAAAATCCTCGGAACCTCTCAGGAATCCTCGGAATCCCTAAGGAATCCTAAGACCCCATCGGAACTCTAAAGAAATCTCTTGGAGATCCTAGGAGTCACTATGGAATCGTAGCAACTTCGAAGGACTCCTAGGAATCCAAAAGGAATGAGGACTCCCTAGGGGATCCTAGGAATCCCTAGGGAATCGTAGGAATCCGTAGGGAACCACGAGAATCCCACATGAATCCCAGGAATGCCTAAGGAATCGTAGGAATCATAAGAATCCGTGGGGAATCCCTAGAAAAGAAATCGTCTGCATTCCTTCGGGATCCCTGAGGCAACCAACGCATTCCAGGGAGCTGAAACCATGTGCGCGCTAGCGCGCCTCCGATTCCTAGGATTCCCTAGAAATCCATCGGAATCCCTTGGAATCCTTCGGGAATCCTAGGAATCCGACGACTCCTGAGGAGTCTCTAGGAATCCACATAAATCCCGCGGGAGTCCTCAGAATCCATAGGAATCCCGCGGGAATCCTGAGAATCCCTATGATTATATAGGAATCCCTAAGGGATCCTAGGAATCCCTAGGGGATCCTAGGAATCCGTAGGAAGCCTAAGGAATCCCTAGGAATCCATAGTAAACTCTAAAGAACTAAGGGTCCCAGGGGATCTATGGGAATCCCGTGGGAACCCTAGGAACCCGAGGGAATCCATAGGGATCCCTGGGGAATCCTAAGAATCCCTAGGGAGTCCCTAGGAATCCATAAGAATCCCGACGGAATCCCCGGAATCCTGGGAATCGGCTGGCCAACGAAAAACGCGAAACACGGCCGCAGAGGCAAGGACGCAAAGGATACCCCAAGGACGCCCGTGCGTCCTTACTATAAGCGTTGACTGTACAGGGCAGTCTTGATTTAATATATAAAATGCTGAAATATAGGATTGTTAATACATGATTAAATGTATGAATAACTGTATACATGAACCCGTCGTTGTTTTTAATACCACCCCCCTGAATGTTTAATACATGATCCGCACGCGGAGCATGTATTTATTAAAAACGGCACAATACCCGTCTCGATCGTACCGAGGCGAGGCCTCCCAGATTCTCCCACACTGCGAGGTCAAGTACGCATGGTCGCGGCGGCGCGGCACCCAAACCGCTGGCGAGGCAAACGCGGGCCACTGCGGGGCCGAAGTGGGCACAACAGGAGCGGGAAGAGCGCGAAGGAGGAGGAGGAGGAGGAGGAGGAGGAGGAGGAGGAGGAGGAGGAGGCGAGGAAGGAGGAGGAGGAAGGAGGAGGAGGAGGAGGAGGAGGAGGAGGAGGAGGGAGCAGGCGGGCGGCGGAGCACGCTCAGAGCAGCAAGGTGTTCTGCGCGAGTGCTGGAGCACAGAGCTGAGGCCGCGACACCATTGTGGAGTGCCAGCGCATTGAGCTCTTGCCGCGTGAGCGCTCAGAGCGTGAAGCTCTTGCGCGTGAGGCTGACGTTATCCGCGGGCCACCAGCGCGGAAACCTGCCGCTGCTCCCCGGACCTCTCCAAGGGTGCGCTTCAACCGGGTTTTGAGGCGGAGCCAGCGGTGGTGACCAGGGCCTCCCAGGAGGCCCGAGGGTAGCAGTAGGAGTACCCAGGGGAAGGAAGGAGGAGATTAAGGAGGAGGAGGAGGAGGAGGAAAGGAGGAGGCGGAGGAGGAGGAAAAAGGAGGAAGGAGGAGGGAGGAGGAGGAAGAGGAGAAAATGGAGGACGAGGAAGATGAGGAGGAGGAGGACGACGACGAGTAGGAGGAGAAAGCGGGAGGAGGAGGAGGAGGAGGAGGAGGAGGAGGAAGAGGAGGATGAGGAAGAGGAGGAGAAGGTAGGAGCAGGAGGAGGAGGCGGAGGAACGAGGAAGAGGAGGAGGAGGAGGAGGAGGAAGAAGGAGAAGGAGGAGGGAGTCGGAGTCGGAGTCGGAGTCGGAGTCGGAGTCGGAGTCGGAGTAGGAGTAGGAGTAGGAGTAGGAGTCAAGCTAGCCAGCTCGAGCGAGTCAAGCATGGCATGCCCAGTCGCACCCGCCCTCCCACAACATAAACAGCAAAGCTGGCACAACTGGGGGCCGAAGTCACACCGGCCAGCCGGTTTGGTACAGCTGATGCGGCCGCGATGGCGGTTGCCGACGGGAACTGGCGAGCGCGTGTTGAATGCCGCGCACGCATTGCCAGACGAGTCGAGAATGGCCCGGTACACCGCAGGAAGCCAGAGGTGGCCGTGTCGAGAACGGCCCGGTAAGCCGGGTCCCATTCCTGCCATGCATTTTGCGACGTGGACGACAGGACGTCCATGCGACGGTGCCAATGACGGCGACGACTCTAGAAGGATTTGAGCATGCGCTCGCGGCGACGCGCGCGCATGTCGCCCGCGTGGTATTTTTTGCACAGGATTCGCGGCCTGGGTGCATGACAGAGCATCGCGAGTGCACCGCGCGATGACGTGAAATCGCTGGATTTGACCGAATTCTTAAGATTCCTATGGTTTTCCTATGATTTCAGCAAGAGAGCCCGGGCAGGAAATTTGTACAATTTTTGTGAAAAAGCATTGGGTTTTTGATGTTTTTATGTTGAAATGCTTGCAAACACACGGTGTTCGGTAGGATTCTGACATGAACGCGCGCGTGTGCTCTTTGTGGTATTTTTTGCAATGGGTTATCGCCGTGGACGACAGGACGTCCATGTCGAGAGGAAAAAAAAAGAAAAATGTTGATTTTGTATTGTTTTTTACAGGTTAGGATGGGACCACCCGGATGGGGCCCCTATCTGCCGGCCTGAGGGGGGAGTAGGCGTATATTCTAATAAGGAATAAGGATAGGAGTAGGAGAAGGAGGAGGAGGAGGAGGAGGAGGAGGAGGAGGAGGAGGACGACGAGTAGGAGGAGAAAGCGGAAGGGAGGAGGAGGAGGAGGAAGAGGCGGAGGAGGAGGAGGAGGAGGGAAGAGGAGGAGGAGGAGGGAGGAGCATGAGGATCGAGGAAGATGAGGAGGAGGAGGCGGAGGAGGGAGGATGAGTAGGCGTAGGAGTAGGAGTAGGAGTAGGAGTCGGAGGAGGAGGAGGAAGATGGGGAGGAGGAGGGAAGAGGAAGAGGAGGGAGGAGGAGGGAGGAGGAGGAGGAGGACGAGTAGGAGGAGAAAGCTGGGGGAGGAGGAGGAGGAGGAGGAAGAGGAAGAGGAGGAGGAGGAAGAGGAGGCGCAGGAGGAGGAGGAGGGAGGAGCAGGAGGAGGAGGAGGACGAGCATGAGGAACGAGGAAGAAGAGGAGGAGGAGGAGGAGGAGCCACTTCTTCTCCCGCTTCTGGTCCTGCTTCCCTTGTCCATGCTGATCACTGCCCAGCTGGCACTCGTGTTGGTACCGGTGCTTCTTGCTCTCATGACCCCGATCCTGCTACAAGTCCAACTGCTCCAGCCCCTCGTACTCCTTTTGCCCCTAATTTCTCCGCTCGTCCTGCCGCTGATAACGCACCCCTGGAACCAACTTACAGAGAATTGCTTATGCTGAGAGAGTGGTGCAGGCACGTGTGGAGAGAAATGCTGATCCCGCAGCCTGGTGGTTGATCACCAAGATCTCGTCGGGGATATACAGCACCTGAGCGGAAAGGAGCAGGAAAAAGCGGAGGGAAAAATACGGGGGGAAGCGGCACGCAATACGATGAACATGACACGCTTGACGGACATGTGGAGAAAGAGTTGAAACCAGGGGGGGCGATCGGACTTTGGCGACTAACACACAATGCTCGATACGTGCTGTAAACTCTTGCGCACGTTACAGCAGTGCAGGGCAAGCGAGGAAAGAAGGAGCGAGCTCTGGCGGCAATCTTTCGGCGAGACAAACCTAACCACCCTGGCGGGGCATAGGTGGTTTAAGGAGTTGTCCTTTCCAACCCCCTTTCTCCGCTTCAGGGAGGGGGCCGGCGGCCATCCCTTTCTGCCCCTCCCCTCGGTCTGGAGAGGGGGCGCGATGGGGGTTCAGCATTCATGATAGCCCAAGATGGCTCAAGAAAAACTTGACTGTTTCCAACCTGAGACCAAACATGGGGAAACCACAAGGTACCGATACTGCTACTCCCCGAACCTCACCAAGGGTGCGTTCTGACGAAGACTCCGACGCGAATGCAGCGAAGGCGACGAAGACCTCCCAGCACCCCCCCCCCCCAAAAAAAACATAACAGGCGAAGGGTAGCGGTACTCCTCTGGATATCGAGTTTGACGAAGATGGCCGCAGATAATATAACATCGATTCCAAACTGACACCATAAAGATCATGATGCGTCAATCGAGGATGATCATCCACTTTGATCGTGAAAGACTATCGGGCGGACGCAAGCTTCTATCCTGAGCAGAGCATCAAAGCAACACAAACACATGAATCGTTGGCGGCCCGCGCAGGTTTCTGGGGTCTGGGCTGGACCACCCTCCCTGGCACGAGAGGCGCGCCAGGGGCGGCGCCAGAGCCGCTGCCAAAGGGTCCCAGCGCAGATCCAAGAAGTTCGTGCGGACCGCCAACAGCGTATGTGTATGCAGTTCTTGTTCTTCGAATCAATGAAACTAGCCTCCAGCATAGGCCTAAGCTCTGACGAGCCACAGGACGGCTCGGAGTGGCCTCGAAGCCGTCCAACGATGCCCCCGAGAGGCCCACAAGGGCGACAACGAGGGAAGGGTAGCGGTATGGGTGCCTCCCCGACCTCTGCCGATCTGACTCCGTCAAGAGCATGATGCATCAAGGTCGCCTCCAACAGAGGACCAAACTCCAGTAACCCACAGGACGGCTCCGAGTGGCCTCGGAGCCCTCCTGTGCTGCCCCCGCCCCGAGAGGCTAAGATCCTCCCAAAACCATCAGGTGCTGCAGTAAGGAAGGCGCCCAGGGACACACAAACAAACATACACAAAATCCGAGGATTTACCAGATTTGAAAGCAAGTGTTGCCTTCTCGCCGTGCCGCGTCCGGTGGGCTTCTGACGCCTGACGATGCCCCCCAAATCGAACAAGGAGAGCACGAAGATGCGTAAAGAGGGGCTTCGAGGCGGCCCGAGGAACGCCCAAGAAAGCCCCAAGAGGGGCTCCAAGAGACGATTGCTTCGGGTTCCGAGCCGGGGAGGTGGGGGATTTTCAAGGACCTTCCCTGCGTCGTGATGGGTGTCCTCCAAAATGGCCCGAGGAGGGCCCCCAAGGCCCGCAAGAGGGCCCCTACAGACCACCAAGGCGGCTCCAAAAGAACAATCCGCGTCGTCGTCGTCGTCTCCTTTGTCCTCCCCTATCCTTCACCGCATCCTCATTCCCGCGCCTCCTCATCCTCCTGGTCCTCCTCTTCTCCACCCTCCTTCTCCTCACCATCATCCCCCAATCTAAGGTTCACAGGAAATTCAGCGGGAGCGTGTTCCGTCAAGCAGCTGAAGCCGAGCAGTGGCACGGGCCAGGCAAAGATGTGAGAGACAGAATGCAGAGCAGGAGCAGAGAGAAGATAAGAATGAGGAGAAGAAGGCAGAGGACGAGGACGAGGACGAAGACGACGAGGACGAGGACGACGAGGACGAGGGCGACGACGAGAAGAGGGCAGCAGCAGGAACAGGAAGAGAAACGACAGTCGGAGCGTGGGGAAGAGACGCAGCAGCAGGAGGAGAGCGGAGGAGCACGTGGAAGAAGCAGGAGACGGCTCAGGAGGAGGAGGGACAGAGTGGCGGCGGCGGCCGCCAAGAGGGCGCAAAAGGGGGACACAAAACGCGGCACCAGATCGCGGGCCGTCGGGTCCCGCTGCTGATGCAGCCGGATGTCCTCGAACTGGAAGGCAAGGTCGTACCCGAAGGCGCCGTACAGCCCCAGGTGGGCGTCCTGCGTACGCGCGCGCGCACGCCACGCGCGCAGACGCCTGCTGGTCCCAAGAGTATGCACAACCACCACCTCCATCTGATAGGCTTGTTTTCCTCCACCACCACCAGAAGTTGGAGGGGGAGGGGGTCCTCCTCCTTCTCGCCCTCCTCCTCCACCTCCTCATCCTCGTTCTCCTCCTCCTCGTCCTCCTCCTCCTCCTTCCCCTCCAACTTATGGTGGTGGTGGAAGACAGGCCCATTACTATCCCCCCCTCCATCTGACACAACACTCCTCTTCCCCCTCCCCCCCCTCACCTGGGAGGAGGGGGTGGAGGAGGCGGTGGTGGTGCACGCGTGGGCTGGCAGAAATGGGCAGAAGCATAGAGCAGGAAGGCGTTTGAAGCAGATCGGGTTTCCGCCCGCCCTCTGAAGAGGAAGGAACAGGTGAAGCCGCTCGACACTTGAAGCAGGGCGGCACCCATAGTAGACTGGAATCCGGGAATCCAGCAATACCTGCCTTCAACGACCCGCGCGTCTACGCTGGGGCCCCGTGCGCTCGCACGCCCGCTGGACCCCCCTCTCTGGCACGCGGAGCGCGCCGGGGGCGGCGCCGGAGGCGCCGCCAGGGGGGCCCAACGCGGAGCCAAGAAATCCGCGCGAACCGTCGACAGGTCATGTGCATGCAATTCTTGTTCTTCGAATAAAAGTATCTAGCCGGCAGCGCCGCCAAGGGGGCCCGGCGCGGATGCAAGAGATCCGCGCGAGCCGTCGAGAGCTCATGTTGATGCCGTCTCAGTCTTCTTCGAGAAGAGGCCCCCGAGCTCGCCAAGGGGGCCCGCACGCGCCCCTCGACCGCCAGAAAGCCGAGGCCGGGGCGGCGCGGAGGCCCAGAGGGGGCGGCATGGAACGCGCTGCGCCGCGCGCGGGCGCCGCGCGCGCGCGCGCGGGGCGGCGCCGGCCGCTGCCGCGGGGCTGCCCGAATGCTTCGCCAGAGGACTCCTCCTCCTCCTCCTCCCTCCTCCTCCTCCTCCTCCTCCTTCCTCCTTCTCCTCCTCCTCCTCCTCCTCTTCCTTCTGCTACTCTCCTCTCCTTCTCCGCCTCCTCCTCCTCCCTCCTCCTCCTCCCTACTCCTCCTCCCTCCTCCTCCTCCTCGCCCCTCCTCCCCCCACCTTCTCCCCTCCCCCTCCCCCTTCCCCTCCTCCTCCCTCTCCATCTCCTATACAATCAACCCGAGCAGAAGAGCATCCCTCAAGAGCCAGGGGTTGCTACAGGTACCCCTGGGCCAAGCTGCCCCGGCCCACTGGGCCCCCTGGGCCTCGTGAGGGGTGCTCTGGAGGCCGTGGGGGCCTCATTGGACATCCTGGGGGCACCGTGGGCCAGGGGCACTTCTAGCAACACCCGAACGAACATGAGACCCTCTGCCGGCCCAAACTGAAGTCGGGAGCGGCCAAGAGGGGGGTGTCCAAGAGGGGGGGGCGCAAATCATGACCAGCGGCATGTGCGCGGCCCAGCGGGGGGGCCAGGGACGTAATGAAATAAGAAGAGGCGCCATGAAATCTGAGGAAAAATCATGGCCCGCGCCATGAAATCCACCCCTCCCTAGTCATCACCCCCCTCTTTTCCGCTCCCGATGAAGGACTGTCGAGGGTGCCCTCCCCCGGGATGCACAAGAGCCTCCGACACACGCGAAGAGCATCGGGGCACGGTGCCCTCCCCGGACCGACCCCGATCGTAGCCCTCGGTCCGTCTGCATGTCAGGGGCGCACGCCAAGGATGCAAGGGCCTTCGACACTCCGCGAGCGGGGCGCGGCCAGCGGAGGCGGCCGAGCATGGGCCGAAGGGGAAGGATTGTAAAGGCAACCTGGGAAAATTCAGGGGGACGTAAGACCTGGGTACAGGGGACTCGGAAATCCCCGACGAGGTCGTCAAAAAAATGACGAGGCCGAGCCTGCATTTTGACGAGGCCTCCCGCTGCAGACATCCCACGAAACTCCTCCTCGTCAAAATCCGAGGCGCGGTCGTCAAAAAACGATGGCGAACCCGAGTCCTGGCAAACCCGGGTCTTACGCTCCCCCGAAAAATGGCTCATCCTTACTATGCGGGTTGTGGGGTCGGAGGATCGCGCTGCACAGCCGATGCATCGGCGATGCATCAGCGACGCCGGCAAGGCATCGGTGCCGTCGGCGCGGAGAAAATCGGGCTCTGCATCGGCCGCATCGCCGAGGCGTCGGCGACGCGGCACGACTGTTTGGACCCGTCTGATCGGACCCCATCTAGCAGGCTTGGGTTCCGTCAGCCGTCGCAGAGTCGGGCATGTCCCTCTACAGGAGGAATGCTACAACCCGTGCTGTAGAGGGACGTGCCCGACTTAAGCGTAGGACGTCAGATGGGACGCCAGCGCGCCCAGCTCTGCCCCCTCCCTCTTGCGTGCTGCCCCGCAAATGCCTGCGCTGCCTTCCGCCGCCCGGCACTGACCTGCGCTCGGTGTCCGTGCTCCAGCGCGCCTGCACTCGCGATACCAACGGCTCCCAACTTCGCGCTCTCGCGCCGCCTCCCAAGGGAGAAGAGGAGGATGAGGAGGAATCGGAGCCGAACCGCGAAGCGCGAAAAACTTCGCACCCTCGAGGGCGCCCTTGAATACAGAGGAGGCCAGTCCGCAAGAAGCCCTCCATAAGAGACCCAACCCTGAGACCCCAGGACATCCATCGATTCTGGGCGTGGGGAACGTCGCGCTTTCAACGGCAGAGCCATCAAACCCCGAGAGGCCCAGGGCACCCTGGAGGCAAGCAGGGTGCGTCTCGGCATGGGCCTCCACTGCACTTGGCCTCCGTGTCATGTGGATGCTTTGCCGATGCGCCGTCCAGCCGAACTCTGGCTGGCGTTCCCGAGGCTTACGTTTCCGATGATGAGATCGGGTGGGGACAGATCGGAAGTCTCTGAGATCCAGCAACTCTGGAGGATGTCGTAGGGCGCCGCGGCCTTCTCAGTGCGCTCCGGCACGCTCTGAGAGCGCTCTGGAATGCTCTGGAACGGATGTATCCTCGTCCTGGCACCGTCCGACAGACCCAACCCTCGCGTCGTGGCCGCCTCCTCCTCCTCCTCCTCCTCCTCCTCCTCCTCCTCCTCCTCCTCTTCCTCTTGCTCTTGCTCCTCCTCCTCCTCCTCTTGCTCCTCCTCCACCTCCTCCTCCTCCTCCTCCGCCTCCGCCTCCGCCTCCGCCTCCGCCTCCGCCTCCGCCTCCGCCTCCTCCTCCTCCTCCTCCCTCCTCCTCCTCCTCCCTCCTCCTCCTCCTATTCCTCCGCCCTCCCCTCCTCTCCTCCTCCTCCTCCTTCTCCTCCTCCTCCTCGTCCTCCTCCTCCTCTTCCTCCTCTTCCTCCTCCTCCTTCTCCTCCTCCCCCTCCTCCTCCCCATCCTCGCCCTCGCGTCGTGGCCACCCCTGGCTCCTGCAGAGGAGAAGCAGCAGCCGCCGGCACGGCGAGGACGAGACCGATGGGCGCACGAGCCCAGCAGCGGGAGCGGCAGCGGCGGCGGCACCGGCCGCCCGGTCGGCGGATGGAGCCCTGCGGCCACATCCAAGATGGGGGCCATATGGCGCTCGTTCCGAGTTCGGTTCCTCCTCCTCCTTCTCCCCCTCCTCCTTCCCCTCCTTTCCTCCCCCTCCTCCTCCTCATCCTTCTCCTCCACCTTCTCCTCCTCCCGTTCCTCCTCCTCCTCCTCCTCGTCCCCCTCCTCCTCCTCCTCCTCCTCCTCCTCCTCCTCCTCCTCCTCCTCCTCCTCCCAAGCAGGCTGGCGGTTTGAGGTCCGAAGCATGGCGCATCCTGCCCAGGAGCAGTCTTGGGGCACGGCTTGTGCCGTGGCCCTTCGGCTCGAACCCGCTCAGCACAGCAAGGGCACAGCGGGTGTCGTGCGAAGTCCCCGCCGAGCTCGCACAAATCACTGCCCGCCCAAACAAAACAAGCAGGACTGCGAGAGGCCTCAAACGGACCCCAAGAGGACGCAAGTGCTCAGAAGCTCTCCCAACAAAAGATCAGAGAAAAGACGTCTCTTCCTTCACGTCCTCCACGTCCTCATCGTCCTCCTCGTCATCGTCCTCGTCCTCGTCCTCGTCCTCGTCCTCGTCCTCCACCTCCTCCTCCTCCTCCCCTCCTCCTCCTCCTCCTCATCCTCATCCTCATCATCATCATCATCATCATCATCATCATCATCATCATCATCATCATCATCATCATCATCATCATCATCATCATCATCATCATCATCATCATCGTCATCATCATCATCATCATCATCATCATCATCATCATTCTCCCGGACGGCACACAAGGATCACGCCTAGACGGAGCTGTCCCAGGCCATGCGGGAGCTGAAGGCCAAGGCCAAGGAGGAGCTCAACGACTGTCGCCTCCACAGGATGGAGAACCTTGAGATGTCGCTGAAATGTTTTCATGCAGGGACGGGGCTTGGCGCTGACCAGTGGGCGCCAGACCAGCTCAGGGCGCTCAGCCCCTTGTGCAGAGAGTCGTTCCCGTCAT
>CAUYUJ010015533.1:0-12500 GCA_963575745.1 Prorocentrum cordatum | reverse complement strand
CCCAAGAAGCCCTCCCAACAGACGCGGAGAAAGAGGCAAACGAATCAGAACAACTACACGCCTGCAACGCGTCGGAAAAAAACAAGAACTCATGAGAAACGAGAAACCGCACAATCATAGCTGGCGAGGGCGGAACGGCGCAAGCCTCTCGAACCCGCCACCGTGCCGCCGGGCACGGAGTGGGCGTGCCCTCAGGTCCTCTGCCTCTTGCTCCGAGCCTCTCAGCCCTCAGTCCTGAGGAGTCTCCTGACTACCTACCAGACCACCCCAACCCAACCCGAAGACCCGAATTTGACCCGAATTTCGGGTTGGGGGGGGTACGGGCTCCATGTGATTTCTCATCGTTCCCCGACCCCCCCCCCACTGGAAACGGAGGGCAGATTGGGGTTTTCGGGTTGGGTTGGGGTGGTTTGGTAGGTGGTGATCTCCAGGGGTCCCTGACCCCAAATGGTCAAATCTCCTTGAGCTCGCCGCGTGCCCCCTGTACGAGCGCGCAGGCGAGGTGACCGTCCACGGTTGAAGGGAAACTGGGACACACAAATAAATACACACAAATAAAATGATTCCCCATATTTTCCCATATTTTCTGGGCTTTTGTCTTCCCCCCCACTTCCCATATTTTCCTATATCTTCGGGGAATCGCAAATGAATTGTGTCTGTGTGTGTTTTTGTTCCCTCCTGAACGGTGCGCACGGGAGGCGCCGGCGGCGCGCGGCCGGCCGGCTGTGCGGGATGGCCCGGGCGAGGGGCGAAGGGGGCGCTCGGAGCTCGGAGAGCTCGGCCTGCCGCTGCCGCTGGCCCGGGCGTGGCAGGCGGGCGCCGCCGTTAGCGGAAGGCACGTGAAGTATGTGCGAAGCTGGGAAAAAGTCAACGGACAGGTAGGTAGTGATTCACGGATGGAAAAAAAAAAAAAAAAAAAAAAAAAAAAAAAAAAAAAAAAAAAAAAAAAAAAAAAAAAAAAAAAAAAAAAAAAAAAAAAAAAAAAAAAAAAACACAAACAAAAACAAAAAAAGAAAAAAAAAAAATGAGACAGGAGAACATGACAACGCACAACCACAACGCAAGTTGGAAGCGGTTGGGTCGCCAGATTGATTTGCAGACTCGCCGCGACGAGCGCGCGCGCGCGCGAGCGCTGCACCTATGGCCGTCTTCCTCTCTTACTGTATGCCAGGTGTTGTTTGGCTGCACAACACAACAAGCCAGGCGCGCAACTTACACAATTTGTTTACCACCCAGAGGGAGCCCAGCGGCGAGAACAGGTGACGAGCAGACGCGGGAAAGCCGGAAGAGGAGAGGAGGAGGAGGGGGGAGGAGGAACGAGGAGGACAAAAGCGCGCCTGGCGAGCACACGGGACAACGGCTGCCACGGGCAGCCGTCGCGAAGCCAATTACAACACACACACATGCTCCCTGCTCGGGCGAACCGCAGCCGCGGCAGGCACCGAGGCGGCGCCGGCGATCAGAGCCGATGGCCATGCCCACCGACCCCCTAACCACCCCCTCGTGCCACAGAGCCCCATCCGCGCTTGCCCAGCACAGAAAAAAAGAGCTCGGTGCTCCCCGCGAGAGCGCCCGAAAGGGCATGCACACCACTGCCGCCCCTGTCCCACCCCCGCCGCCTCAAATGTCCAAGAGCGGTAGCGGTGGCGTCTCCCTCCTCGCGCCACTTGGGCCGTGAGGCTCGAAACGGCCACACGACAGTAAAAGAAGAAGAATAGGCATAGGCACATAAACGTTTTGGATCTGCGCTGGACACCCCTCCCTCTCTCTCGAAGAAGAAGAAATAATCATAATAATCATCATCATTTCGCCATAAACGTAAGCACTTGGCACTCCAAGCGGATTTCTTGCATCTACGCTGAACCCCCCTCCCTGGCGCGCGGAGCGCGCCAGGGGCAGCGCCAGCGCGGATCCAAGAAATTCGCGCGGAGCGCCAAATGTTTACGTATACGGGAAACTGAATAGTATTATGAGTAGTGTCGATATTCCTTCTTCTTATTATTACCATTATCCGCCGACCCCTTGTGGGTCTCTAGGCGTGTGAGATAGTTCCCCCCCCATAGTCCCCCCCCATGGGACCCCAAACCGGCGATTTGACCCCCCCCCCCGGGCCCACGCCGAGCGACTCACGGGCCTCTTTTGGGCCCAAATGGGCCTCAAGACGGGCCAAGAAGGCCCCAAGACGTCTCCCAGACGGCCCACGAGGGCCCCGAGACGCCAAACGAGCGCTCCAAGACGCCGAAGACGAGCCAAGAGGCCTCCAAGACGGCCCAAGAGGCCTCCAAGAACAGTCCTCAGAAGGGCCGAAAAGCCGAAAATCATCAAATTCCTATGGGAAAACGTACATTTTCATCATATACGACTCGTCGGCCTTTACGGCGTTGAAGACGGGCCAAGAGCACCCCAAGACCGCCCCAAGACGGCCCAAGAGGCCCCCAAGAGGCGCCCAAGTCGGCCCAAGAGGGCGCCAAGACGGCCCAAGAGGCCCCCAAGACGGCCCAAGAGGGCCCCAAGACGGCCACAAAGAGGGGCCCAAGAGGGGGAGCTTGAACCGACAATCGAGCCTTCCGCCCCAGACGGCCCAAACGAGCGCTCCAAGACGCCGAAGATGGCCCCAAGACGAGCCAAGAGGCCTCCAAGACGGCCCAAGAGGCCTCCAAGAACAGTCCTCAGAAGGGCCGAAGAGCCGAAAATCATCAAATTCCTATGGGAAAACGTACATTTTCATCATATACGACTTGTCGGCCTTTACGGCGTTGAAGACGGTCCAAGAGCACCCCAAGACCGCCCCAAGACGGCCCAAGAGGCCCCCAAGAGGCGCCCAAGTCGGCCCAAGAGGGCGCCAAGACGGCCCAAGAGGCCCCCAAGACGGCCCAAGAGGGCCCCAAGACGGCCCCAAAAGGGGCCCAAGAGGGGGAGCTTGAACCGACAATCCGAGCCTTCCGCCCCAAGACGGCCCAAACGAGCGCTCCAAGACGCCCAAGATGGCCCCAAGACGAGCCAAGAGGCCTCCAAGACGGCCCAAGAGGCCTCCAAGAACAGTCCTCAGAAGGGCCGAAGAGCCGAAAATCATCAAATTCCTATGGGAAAACGTACATTTCATCATATACGACTTGTCGGCCTTTACGGCGTTGAAGACGGTCCAAGAGCACCCCAAGACCGCCCCAAGACGGCCCAAGAGGCCCCCAAGAGGCGCCCAAGTCGGCCCAAGAGGGCGCCAAGACGGCCCAAGAGGCCCCCAAGACGGCCCAAGAGGGCCCCAAGACGGCCCCAAGAGGGGCCCAAGAGGGGGAGCTTGAACCGACAATCCGAGCCTCCCGCCCCAAGACGGCCCAAACGAGCGCTCCAAGACGCCAAGATGGCCCCAAGACGAGCCAAGAGGCCTCCAAGACGGCCCAAGAGGCCTCCAAGAACAGTCCTCAGAAGGGCCGAAGAGCCGAAAATCATCAAATTCCTATGGGAAAACGAACATTTCATCATGTACGACTTGTCGGCCTTTACGGCGTTGAAGACGGTCCAAGAGCACCCCAAGACCGCCCCAAGACGGCCCAAGAGGCCCCCAAGAGGCGCCCAAGTCGGCCCAAGAGGGCGCCAAGACGGCCCAAGAGGCCCCCAAGACGGCCCAAGAGGGCCCCAAGACGGCCCCAAGAGGGGCCCAAGAGGGGGAGCTTGAACCGACAATCCGAGCCTTCCGCCCCAAGACGGCCCAAGAAGGCCCCAAGAGGCCCCAAGAGGCCCCCAAGACGCCCCTAAGAAACCCCAAAAGGCCCCCAAGAGGGCCCCAAACGGCCCCAAAACGGCCCCCAAGAGGGCCCCAAACGGCCCCAAAAGGCACCCAAGAGGCTTCGAAACTGCCTCCAAGAGTCCCGCGAGAAGCCCCCCAAGAGATCCCCGCGATCACCTCCTCCTCTCTCCTCCTCCTCCTCCTCCTCCTCCTCCGTCCTCTCCTCTTTCTCCTCTTCCTCCTCCTCACGACCACACGCTGCACGCCACATTGCAGGAGAATGGTGCCGGCACTGCATGCGACCCCAGAGAAACCACAACGCCTTTCGAACAGAGGGGTCGGCGGATGTGGCGTACGCCTATCGAATAATTGTTATGGTTCGTCTAATTTTACTGCTTCGTCTTCTTCTTCTTTAGGAAGGCACCAACTATACACCAACACCGATCCTGGCCAGGATCACCCTGGGCCCAGGATCGGTGCATACGCCCTCCTGCCTTGCGCAAGAAGGCATATACACCGATCCTGGGCCCAGGGTGATCCTGGGCCAGGATCGGTGTTGGTGTATAGTTGGTGCCCTCCGACTTCTTCTGAGAGAGAGAGAGAGAGGTGGCCCCAGGCATGAGTGACCGATCGCAGCAGGAGCGCGGCCTGCCGATCCCTGCCTGCGCTGCGGCGGCATCGGCACGTGCGTCTGTGCTCGGGCCCCCCGCGCCTCCCCCCCCCCCGCCCGAAGGCCGAGCACCAAACGTCACTTCTCCTCCTCCTCCTCCTCCTCTCCTCCTCTACCTCCTCCTTTTCCTCCTCCTCCGCCTCGCCCCCTCCTCCCTTCCTCCTCCTCTTCCTCCTCGTCCTCCTCGCCTCCGTCTCCTCCTCTTCCTCCTCCTTCCTCCGCCTTCCTCCTCCTCGTTCTTCTCCGTCTCCTCCTCCTCCGCCTCCTCCGCCTCCTCCTCTTTCTCCTCCTTCTCCGCCTCCTTCTCCTCCTCCTCCTCCTCCGCCTCCTCCTCCTCCTTCTCCTCATCCTCCAGAGCAGGATCGATCTTACGCGTAGCCGCCTGGGGTTGGCAGGGTGGCGCTTGAAGGATCTCACCCTCCCAGACCCGCCTCGCCCGCGCCTGCGCGCGGCGCGCCCCCTGCGGCACTGGCCCAGCTGCAGCGCACTCTCGTGGCCCCTGCGTGCGGTGTCGAGGGCCCCCCTGGGCCCCTCCGATCAGCTGAGGGCACCTGCACACCACCAACCCCATGCCTGGCCTGAGGTCGGGCATGTCCCCCTACAGGCAGGTGTTGAACGAAAAATGCAAAAGCAGTCAAACCATACTCACAAAATGATCTAACATAGTCGAAACAGTGTCCCCAGGCTATGTTTGACTATGTGTGAATACTCCTCCGGTAGAGGCGCAGGCCCGACTTAAGCCTGCCCGTGGCCATCCTGGGCCCTGGCATGGTGCATACGCTCTCGTCGCCGAGGCCCAGAGGGCCCTGCAGTCTGCACGACATCCCAGGGCCCAGGATGGCTCTGGCAAGGCACGGTGGCGATGGTGCTGTGTGTTTACGTCGGGCATGTCCTCCTACAGATGGGGTTTTTGGCCGAACGATACAAAATAGCCAAAAACTACTCCATAGTAACCATACACAATAATAATACAGAATCGCCCCCAGACTGTTTTGATGTTTTCGGGATATTCCTCCTGTAAGAGACACCCCCGACTTGACGATGGTACTGTATGCATGCATTGCGGATCCGAAGGGCCCGGGTCACCTGACTCGAGAGTTCCGCGCTGCGCAGTGCGCCACAATCGCGGCTGTCTCCGCGCCCCGGCTTGAGCAGGGTCCGACCGTCCTGGCATTCCCATGGACCTACCACGACATGTTCCCACAACCCAAGAACTGTTCTAAGAATCGAAACACTGTTCTCAGAACAGAAGCCCGACGCGCTAAAACAAGACAGTCTTGGCCAGACATGTTGAAGTGAGAGCATGTCGCGCAGACAACAAGAGGTTCTCAGCACATTCTCTGGCAGGCCTAAATAGGCGAGCTGGGACGCCTCGCCACTGCTTGACCCGCCACCCCCCCCCGTGGAGACGGGTCCGGGCCACCTCGCTCAAGAGCTCCGCGCTGCGCAGTGCGCCACAAGCGCGGCTGCCTCCGCGCCCCTGCGCCCACACACACCTCGAATGGGGAAGGGCAGCCCCCGGGTGGGGAAGGGCAGCCCCCGTGGAGAGGGCAGCCCCCGCGCCTCGAACAGGGCAGGGCTGTTCAATAACAACGCCCGGGGCCGTTCAAGAAACGCCGATCCTCGGGTCCGGGTGGCTTGTCCGCCGTCGAGGACGGGGGTCCAGGCCTTGGTACGGGGCTCTTCGTCGGGGAACAGGGGGACAGAGCATTGCACAAGCGTGTACATTCGGAGGTCCGCGCGGATGTCACGGATCTGCGCCCAGCCCCCCTCCCTGGCGGGCGGGCCCGACGCCGATCCAGTTTCGAAGGAGGGGAGGACGAAGACGGTGGGATCAAAGGGGACGTCAGGGAATCAGCTGAATGCATCTGGATTCCTGGCACCTCCCAGAGACAGAAGCCGCAAGGTATCGAGGAAGGCGCAAAGCGGCGGTGGGGCCGAAACACGTGGCACGCAACTCCCTTCATCCTCCACGACTTGGGCCTGAGGGTGCCCCTCAGCCCGGCGGCGCTGGCGGCCCGGCGCCAGAGCCAAGAAAAACATCTGGTGAAGCGTTGCTGTTCGTATGGCAGCTCACGCCTGGAGGCCCGAGTCTCCGAGGAGTTCGTCCACAGGCGCGGTGCTTGCTGCTGTGCTCCTCATCCGCGGGTGGTGCCTCCTATCCCCACTTGCTTGCGTCGCCTCCTCCGACCCCCGCTTACAGAACTGCTTTCCCCCCAGCGGGGAGCGTGCCTTTTTGACCTGACCCTCGATGCTGTCGACATCGACTTTGACGTCGACCAGCGCGTCGGACGCTTTGAGGGCCTCCGCTATGACGCACACAAGAGGCACGCCCCTGTGGTTGAGCGCCTCTGACGGGCGCGCACAGCAAAGATGGAGTCAGAGAAGGAAACGGTGACTGCATGCGAGTGGCGAAGAAGACAGGGAAGGATCCACGAACAGCACACACTCAAACCTGTAGGGAGGAGGAATGGGGAGGGGCAAGGCGAGGAACGCGCTGCAGGGATGGGTGCGAATCGTCGGACCCAGAAGGGGGGGTCCCGCTCGAGCGGGGACCCCCCTTCCGACGACACGCACCCGTAGCCCCTCCCAGAAGTCCACCCGAGGAATTCTAAGGGTCGAATAGGTATGGGTGCTGCAGTAGGGGCTCGACCACAAGAACCCTTCCACAGGAGTCCCAGCCCCGAGACCCCAGGGCGTCCACCGATTGCTGGCGTGGGCACGTCCCGTTTCACATGGCAGTAGCATCGACACCCAGAAAATCCAGGGCACCCTGGAGGCAGGCAGGGTGTTCCTTGGCATGGGTCTCCGCAGTAGTTGCCAGCTCGCGAGGAAAGAGACGACAAGGGGAGCTGGGCGAACTCAGATCATCGGGGGCGCGCAGACATGGATTAGCGATCCACGGATTTGGCGCGCGGGAACCGAATCCATTGATCGGTGGAGGTGCCCTCCCCAAAATACAGCCGGTGCCGCCTCGTTCGGCGGCGCGAACTCCGCGATCTCCCATGGAAAAGGGACCCGTCGCTAACCTCAGGTCGGGCATGTCCCCCTACAGGCGGATTTCGGAAGAAAAATTAAAAATACACCAACAATACTCCACAAATAATCAAACATACTCACAACAAAAAAAAACGTTCCCATAGTAGTTTGTAACTATTTTTGCATATTCCTCCTGCAGACTGAACGCTAATCCACGCCCCCTTGATCTGTGTTTGCGATCGCCTGAGATCCCCTGCTGGGGAAGAGCACGGGCACGGAGACGGCGGAAAAACGCCGCGGGCGCGCCCGCGGCCATTCCTGGCGCTCCCACTCCCCAATTCGTTCTCCCTGCCCCCTGCCACCCCCCCGCACAGTCCCCTGTCCTCGTTCCCGAGCTCCTCCACCACCTCCTCCTTCTCCTCCACCTCCTCCTGCGCCTCCTCCAACTCCTCCGACTCCAACTCCTCCTCCTCCTCCTCCTCCTCCTCCTCCACCTCCTCCTCCGCCTCCTCATCCGCCTTCTCGAACTCCACCTCCTCCTCCTCCTCCTCCTCCCTCCTCTCCCGCCTCCTTCCAACTCCTCCAACTCCAACTCTTCTCCTTCTCCACCTCCCTCTCCTCTCCTCCTCCCCCTCCTCCTCCTCCTCCTCCTACAACTCCTCCTCCTCCTCTTCCTACAACTCCTCCTCCTCTTCCTCCTCCTCCTCTTCCTCCTCCTCCTCCTCCTCCTCGTCCTCCTCCCACTCCTCCTCGTGGATGAAAACGAGGAGAGGTCGTTGACGAAGGCAGAGTGGGGAGGTGTTGGTAGGGATGGGACGTCACCGTGAATTGGCAGCCGCCCAGGGCCCAGGGCGTTCCTGGGCGCGCCAGGGACGTTCCGTGGCCATTCTGAGCTCCCTGGGAGGCCCCCAGGTGGGGTAGGGTAAGACACGTCGGTGCCCAAACCTCTCGTCCAGTCTCTGCAGAGCGGCGGCTGGCTGCAGCATGGTGCGCTCGCACAATGCTTACAAAGGAGGGATACGGAGGGAATGAGCAGGAGAAGGAGGAGGATAAAGAGGAGTGAAGGACGAGGGGAACAGGGAGAGGAGGGAGGAAGCAAGGAGGGATGGGAGGGAGACCCTCGCCCTGAGCCTTCACGCGGAACCTGCGGCTCCACGTCTCGATGCAGACCGGCGGGTCGGCGAACCCCAGCGTCCACTGGGCGTAGCCTGAGCCAAACTGCTCTCCACGAGCAATGAGCAACCCACATCCATCCCACGTGGTCGGGATCGGGGAACCCAGCAGAAAGCAATCCATCAATGCTCGGCCACCATGCAGCGCTGCCGCTTCCAAAACACCTTGGCATCACAGCCACCTGTTCGCCTCATGTCCGTGGGCGAAGCGTGTTACTCATACTTACTTGACTACCCTCCTCCTCCATCTCCTCCTTCTCGTCCTCCCTCTCTCCTCCTGCTCCTCGAAGTTGGGTTTCCGCCATCTCGCACTTCATGGTCTTCGTGTTCGTCTTCCTGCTACTCCTCATCCTCCTCCACTCTTCTCTCCTGCTCATCTTCCATATCCTACTCTCCTATTACCTTCATCCATCCATCCTGTTCCTACTACTCTTCCTCCCACTCTTCCCCAAACTCATTTCCTCTCTTCCCCCTGCTCCCCCACAATCTCTTCATGGTCATCATCTCCTTCCAGTCTCTTCCGAAATCATGACCATTCGCATCAAGCCATTCGATCAGGAACCGACTCAGGAGAGCCGATTGACAGGCCAGAGCGGTTCAAAGGCTCAAAGCCGGTGGAATTCCGACGACAACAGGAGACCTCGAATCCCAATCTCCTCAACATCCCTTCTGCATTCTCCTCCCACCGACACTACCGCCTCTTTCTATAGTATGTACCCTCGTGGTCCTGCTCCTCCTCCTCCTCCTCCTCCTCACCACCACCACCACCACCACCATCCTCCTCCGCATCCTCCTCCTTCAATTCATCACTCCATCTCCCTGCATCACCTCCCTCCCTACTCCTCCTGCTCCGCTATCCTGCCCCTCTCACTCCCTCCTGCCTCCCTGGGGGGATGAAGGAGGGGGAAAGAAAAGGAGAGATAAAGAGAGAGAGAGAGAGAGAGCGGGCAGAGAGGAAGGGGAGGAACGAGGAGGGAGAAGAATGCCACAGAGTGGGAGGATGAGGGCGAAGAGATGGAGAAAGCCTGAAAGCGTGCCGAAGAAACAGGAGGGGGGAGGCGGGGGAAACCATGACATCCGATGTTGCAAACATATGCAACATCGCCAAGAATCACGCCCAGATCCCTGGACCCCATATACATAAATACATATATACACATATGTGTTTGCGTCATGTTCCGAGCCTGATCGATCTGTGAAGGTCACAGGGCCCGACATTGAGCGAAAACCCTCTTTGTGAGAACATCGTAACGTCAGGATCTCAGCGAAGGGGGGCGAGGCGGGGAAAGGCAGGCCGCCGCTGCACCGCCGCGACCGAACCCGGCCCCACAAGGACTGACCCGGGCCTCTCAGGACCCCCGAGGGCCACCCACGAGGAGGAGAAGGAGGAGAAGGAGGAGGAGAAGGAGAAAGGAGGAGGGGAGAGGCGGGGGGTGGAGGAATAGAGGGAGGAGGAGGGAGGAGGGAGGGGAATTATGGAGGGAGGAGGCGGAGGAGGAGGAGGAGAGGAGGAGGAGGAGAGGAGGAGGAGGAGAAGGAGGAGGGAGAAGCGAGGAGGAGGCGGAGGAGGAGGAGGAGGAGGGAGGAGGAGGAGGAGAAGGAGGATGGCGAAGGGGAGGAGGAGAGGGAGGAGGAGCGAGGAGGAGGAGGAGGAGGTGGGGAGGGAGGAGGAGGAGGGTGGATGTTGGAGGGTGGAGGAGGAGGGAGGAGGAGACGGAGGAGAGGAAGGGAGGGAGGGGAGAGGAGGGGAGGAACATCTGGAGGGGGAGACGACGCCATCGACCGACCAGGACGAGGACGGCGGCACTCTTCTCTTACCGCGGCGGCGGAGCCGCCCCGCACAGAAGGGCGTTGACGGCCCGGAGTACTCGGTACGTAGGACGACAGGCAGCCACCCCCCTCGACGGAGTCCAGGGCGGAGTCCAGGCGCGCCGACAGCGCCTTCACCTCCGCCACGGGGTCCGCCACGTCCTGTCCCGGGGGGGGGACAAACCCACCCTGACTCCTGATCCGCCCTACTTTGGGCGATTTCGAAAGTAGGGCGGAAATTTCCGCCCTACTCTTGAGGCCCCTTTGAGCGTCGATTTCCGCCCTTGAGGCTCCTTTGGCGTCGATTTCCGATACAATTTTTTAGGTCGGAAAATCATCCAAAGTACGGCGGATCAGGAGCCAGGGCAGCCCCCCTCGAGTCATGAACAGATCACGACGGGAGGTTTCTGTTCGCTGTGTTCGGCCTCTGGGGGCCTGCGCCCGGCCTCGGGACCGTGAAAGAACGGCTCGGGGTGAGAAACCGGGGCTGGGGGACTGGGGCAGAACCTCGGGGGGTCGACGTCATGAAACAAATCATGACGTCGGGGGTCTGGGTCTGGGGGGCCAAAGGGGCGACGATCAAGAAGGGGTCCTACGCGAGATGACGTATAGCCAGCTTACGCGATGGCCTGTACGCGGGCCGCTGGCGCGGCACGCTGCATTAGAGACGAGGGCGCTTACGCGCGAGCGTACGCGGGCAGCTTACGCGCCAATGTCGGCAAAGACGACCCCCTTTTGGCGTCGCTCCAATGATGCCCGCGACTTACGCCCTGGACATCTTTGCCGTGTTGCGCTCTGACTGGAATTTGTTCAGCGGCATCGTCACCTGTAATGGGGCCCAGGAGCACACAAACAAATGGACAGAAATCCCAGGATTCCCCCTGTGTTTTCATATTTGCTGGGTCTTCGTCTTCCCCCCCACTTCCCATGGTTTCCCACAGTTTCTTTTTTTCCCTGGGAGTCGACGATTCATTGCGTCTGTGTGTGTGTGTTCTTACCCTCCTGAACCTCTCCCTGAGGACACCACCAGGTGCCGATACCGCTGCTCCCCGGACATCTCCCGGGGTGCGTTCCGGCCAGAATTTCGAGGCGAACCCAGGGGTGGCGATGAGGGCCTCCCAAGAGGCCCAAAACGGGGAAAACGGGCGAAGGGAAGAGGTATGGCTACTCCGAGCTCTTTCATAAGCTTCGGGGGGGCGTCGCCCCTGACGGCCCCACATCGACCCCCGTCGCGGGCAGCCACCGCGCGCCGAAGGCGCTCCGAGCCCCGCCGCGGCGCGACGACGAGGCGAGGCTGACCCCCGTCGGGGGGGCACCCCCCCGCGCGCGTTGAGAAACCCAGGGCACCCTTTCCCTCCTCTGCGCCTCTGCCTCCTCTCGGCTGCACGCAAGAGTGACCGTGGGCAAGAGTGACCTTCGGTGCGCGGCTTCTGGGGGGGCCGCCGGGGGACCCAGCACAAGCGTGCAAGACGCTACTACCGCATCGCCTTCGGCGATCGGGGGACCCCATGGGGCCCGCACCAAAGGGCACTCCGGCGAAAGGTCACTCCTACGCATAGCCGATCCTTACCAGCCTGGAGCATATCCCCATCCCCATGCTGGGCATCTCCTCATGACGATGCCAATCCTGGGAACTCCTTATTCTTTGAGGGCACATCCCTAAGATTGTCATCGCCTTTGGGCGTGTCAATCTTAGGGATATAACAGGGGATGTGTCGACCCCTATCCCAGGCTTCGTGGGGGTTCCAAATGGACCAGAAATTTTGGGCCCAACCCTGGGATATACGATGGGGGGGTGTCCATGCTCGGTAGGGGTGCGTCCGAATGGCCTCCTTGGGGTGCATCCCAGGGTTTTCCCATTTTTCTGAGCGGCGAAACTTTTCGGGCGAAACTCGGGGATTGGGGGAGAAACATCGCCCGCGAGGATAGGGATCAGCTCGAGGCTGGTGAGATCCTCGGGCTGCTGCGGCCCCGGGCCCGCTCGGAGCGCGGGCTCGGCGCCCGGACGGGCGGCGGGTCGGCACGGCGAGCGCAGCGCCTCGCTGGGGCACGCAGCCCGATGCCGGCCGGACTCGGCCCCTGCCCGGCCATCGCTCGGACGTCCATTCCCTGTGCTTTTGTTCGGTTTCGTGCGTGGTTTTTTCGC
>CAUYUJ010015532.1:320143-327250 GCA_963575745.1 Prorocentrum cordatum | reverse complement strand
CAGGGTTCGCATGCCTCCCCACCACCCACCCATTTCGGCACACCCCTCACACGTTTCGTGGCCCCATAGGGAGCTCCACCGAAGGCCCCACTGGCAGGGTTCGCATGCCTCCCCACCACCCATTTCGGCACACCCCTCACACGTTTCGCGGCCCCCATAGGGAACTCCACCGAAGGCCCCAGTGGCAGGGTTCGCATGCCTCCCCACCACTCATTTCGGCACACCCCTCACACGTTTCGTGGCCCCATAGGGAGCTCCACCGAAGGCCCCAGTGGCGCGGTGCCTATGAAAAGAGGGGCCTAGTTTGCGTGCCCCCTCCTTCGTCTCATATCCGTGCGGTACACGCAGCTGCATATGGTTGGGTCCTTCGCAAGGCTAATTCAATTGAAGTGCGAGCCCCCGGGGCTCGCACCTTGTTTTTTAGCAGGGACGGCCACGGGGCTCAAACTACGCCCCTGGCCTCCAGTTTACAACAACAGCGGCTCCAGCCGGATATTTCCTCACAATTGATTCCCACATCGCGCTCTTGCGTGGGACTTCCTCACAATGTATGTACGCATCGCGCTCTTGCGTGGGACTTCCTCGCAATCTATTCAGACGATGTGCCCTCGGTGCTCAGGAATCACGCTCTCGCTTTGGCTTCTCTCACGATTTACTTGGGAATCGCGCTGTCGCTCGAGACTTCCTCGCGATTCATGCAGGACCCGCGCTTCAGCAACCCGCGTGCTCGACCTCGTCGCCTGGGCCCGCCTTCCCGACCTGCCCGCAATGGGCCTGCCCATCCGATTTTCCCGTGTGGTTACACAGTTATTTTCTGCTCCTTGCCCCCCTCCTGCTAATTTCTTTCGTGCTCCATGATCCTTCCCCCTTCAACCGCCTTCTCTTCCCTTGTTTTAAGGGCTGCACTAAATGCACGTGACAGGTAAGGAAGATATGCCCCAAAGGGGGCACGATCGAAGACGACGAGGGCGGGCACCGAGGGTTTGGAATATATACGTATGGATTGGCACGGGAGCAGATAGGAGCGAACAGTCTTAAACTGAGTGTTGTTGTCGTCGTTGAACGACCATTCTTGAACAGGTCATTATTGTTGATCACCCCACAGGTGCGCATTGCATGTTTCGATTGAAGTGTCCCCCTCGGGGCTCCCACCCTGTTTTTTTACAAGGGGGAGTCTTTATGCTCAAACTGTGCCCCTGGCCCCCCGGCTGCAACAACAACGGCTCCGGGCGGATATTTCCTCACAAGTTATTCTAAAATCGCCGTTCTAGCGCGGGATTTCCTCACTACGTATGCAGGAGTCGCGCTCTCGCGTAGGACTTCCTCGCAATCTACTTGTACACCACGCCCTGGACACGCAGGAATCACACTCTCGCTTTAGCTTCTCCGATGATTTGCTCGGGACTCGCGCCGTCGCTCCAGAATTCCACGCGATTCATGCTAGAGCCACGCTCCAGCAACCCGCCTGCTCGACCTGACTGCGTGGGCCCGCCTTCCCGACCCGCATGCCAGAGTCTGCCCGCCCGATCTGTCCGTGTGGTTATACCACGCGTAACTTGTTTGTTTCTCTCGTGCTCTATCATTTTCCCTCCCCCTTCCATCCGTCCTCTCTTCCCCTGTTTTGGGGGCTGTACTACATGCGCGCGGCAGGTAAGGAAGATATGCACCCAAAAGGGTAGTATCCAAGAGACACTGGGCGGGTGCCGAGGGTTTGGGAGATACGCGTTGAATGGCACGCGAGCAAATAAGAGCGAACAGTCTCAACATGATTGTTGTAATTGTTGTGGTTGGTATTGTTGTTGTGGTTGTGGTTATTGTTGATGATGTTGAGGGTGATGATGATGATGTTTTCCTCCTTCGTTATTAAAGAATGACTATTGTTGATATCCCTCCTCCGGCGCACACTGTATTTTGTTGATTGAAGTGCCTTTCCCAGGGCGAATCGTGCAGGACTCACGCATTCGCGACCCGCCCGCTCGGCCGGCCCGTCAGAGTCAGCCCGCCTGACCTTCCCTGTCAGGCCCGCGGTCGCCCCTCGTTGCATCTCGCCCGTTCCGATGCCATTCGCTGCCCCTCGCGACACCGCACTCGGATTTGAAGGCCCCGTCGCTGCCTTCGTAGCCTCCGCGATGCCTTTCGTGGCCCGCTATCTGAACCCATCGATGCCGTTCGTGGCCCCGCGGGCGCCTTTGTAGCCCCCTCGCTGACCTTCGTAGCCCGATGTAACTCGTCGTGGCCCGCTCGCTGCCCTTCCTTGCCCATTTGCAGCCCTCAGTGGCCCCCTTTTGTGTAAGGCTGCGTCAATTACATGTGACAAAGGGAGAAGCATATACCCCTAATTGGGTCACGATCGAACACGAAGAGGGCGGATATTCAGGGTTTGTGAAGCACATGGTGATTGACACGCACGCGTACGAGAGAGAAAAAGTTCAAATCGATAGTTGTTGTTATTGTTGTTGGTGGTGATGTTGGTGTTGGCGTTGGCGTTGCTGTTGCTCATGTTGTGAATAGTGTTGTTGGTGGTATTGGTGTTGGTGTTCTTGCTGTTGTTGTTACTGTTGCTGCTGTTTTTGGTGGCGTTTTTTGTTGTTCTTTGTGTTGTTGGTGGTGGTGTTGGTGGTGGTGTTGTTGTTATGGTGGTGGTTGTTGCTAGTGTTGTTGTTGCTGTTGTTGGTGTTGTTGTTGTTGGTTGTTGTTGTTGATGTTGATGGTGATGTTGCTGTTGCTATGGTGTTGTTGAAGAGTTCTCACGTCTCAAGAATATGCGATGGTGCTTCCCCCTGGTAGGTAATTGTCGTATCTTTGAGGTAACGTGCTTCTCCCGGGGCTCGCACCCTGTGTTTCACCGGGGAAGCGAGTGTCAGCAACCTGCGCCCTTGGCCCCCCGTTTACAACAGCAACGATGGATTCCCAAATCGCGCTCTCGCGCGGGACTTCCTTACACTGTATGCAGCAATCGCGTTCTCACGTGGGAGTTCTTCGCAATGTATTAACACGCTGCGCTCTCGACGCTCCAGAATCACGCTCTCGCTGTGGATATCCGTGCGATTTATTTGGGAATCGTGCTATCGCTCGAGACTTCCTCGCCACTCATGCGGGACGCACGCTTCAGCAACCCGCTTTTCCGACTTGGCCGCCAGGGCCCGCCTTCCCGACCCGCCCGTTGGGGTTGCGAGCCCGATCTGCCCGTCTGGTTCTGCCACGTGTTTTCTGCTCCCAGCCGCCCGTCTTGGTACTCTCTCTCTATTGCTCCATTCCCTTCGCCTGCCTTAGGGGCTGCGCGAAGTACACGCTGCAGTTAAGAACGATACACCCCTGACGGAGGGTACGATCGAAAACGAAGATGGCGGGTATCGAGGGTTTCAGATATACGTGTTGAATGGCACGCGAGCAGGAAAAGCGAACATGGTTTAAACTTATGTTTGTTGTTGTTGATGTTGTGTGTGGTGTTGCTGTTGGTGGTGGCAGTGTTGATGCCATTGTTGTTGGTGTTGTTGTTGGTGGTGGTGGTGATGGTGTTCGCGCTGTTGTTGTTGTTGCTGCTGCTGTTGTTGTTGAGCCCTCACTATTGAAGAATGGATCATTGTTGGTCCCCCCTCCAGCGACCAGTGCTTTTTTCAATTGAAGTGTTTCCCCCGTGTCTCATATTCTTATTTTGTATCATGGAACGTCTCTCGGCTCAAACTGGCTTCTTGGCCCCCGGATTACAACAACGAGTTAACCACAACTTAGCCACGGTTCTCGCTTGAGACTTCCACGATTTAGCCAGGACCCCCGTTACCGCCTGAGACTTCTTCGCATCTTACTGAGGAGTCGCGCTCTCGCTTGGGACGTCCTTACAATTTATTCAGGAATCGCTCTCTCGGCTATCTGGAGTCGCGCTCTCGCTGGAGAATTGTTTGCAATTTACTCCAGAATCGCGTTCTTGCGATGGAAGTCCCCACAACTTACTCAACCGCCGCGCTCCCGACATTCAGGCAACCAGGAGTCGCGCACACGCTCAGGACTCCCTCACAGCTGACTTAGGAATCGGGATATCGCTGCCCTTCGTGGCCCCGTTGCAGTCCTTCGTGGCCCCCTCGCTGCCCTTCGTGGACCCGTTGCAGTCCTTCGTGGCCCCCTCGCTGCCATTGGTGGCCCCGTTGCAGCCCTTCGTGGCCCCCTCGCTGCCCTTCGTGGACCCGTTGCAGTCCTTCGTGGCCCCCTCGCTGCCATTGGTGGCCCTGTTGCAGCCCTTCGTGGCCCCCTCGCTGCCCTTCGTGGACCCGTTGCAGCCCTTCGTGGCCCCCTCGCTGCCCTTCGTGGACCCGTTGCAGCCCTTCGTGGCCCCGTCGCTGCCCTTCGTGGCCCTGTTGCAGCCCTTTGTGGCCCCCTCGCTGCCCTTCGTGGCCCCGTTGCTGCCCTCGGTGGCCCCGTCCTTGCCATCGACGTGTATGCCCTTCATGGCCCCCGCTCGTTCGCGCCCGTCGTGGCCCCAGATGCATTTCCTTCGTGGCCCCGCTGACGCCCTTTGTGGCCCCCTCGCTGTTCTCCGTGGCCCCGTTGCTGCTCTCAGCGGCCCCGTCGTTGCCATCCGTCGCCCCCGCTCGTTCGCGCCCTTCGTGGCCCCATACGCATGCCCTTCGTGGCTCCGCTGCCGCCCTTCGTGGCCCCCTTCTTGTCCTTCGTGGTCCCGCTGTCCCTCTCGCTTTCGCTCGTCGTCGTCGTCGCCGCCGTCGTCGTCGTCGTCGTCGTCGTGGTCGGTCTCCTGTCCGTCCCTCTTGGGGTCGGGTTGCTGTCGATCAGCGCTGCCGCTGGCAAGGCCGACGGTCCGTGGCCGCCCCGTCGCTTGCCGGGCCCCGGCTTGCAGGGGAGAAGGATATCCCCCCAAGAGGGACACGATCCAAGTCGAAGAGGGCGGCTATCGAGGGTATGGAAATACGCGCTGAATTACACTCGATCAGATAAGAGCGAACAGTCTTAAAATGAGTGTTGCTAGTGTTGTTGCTGTTGGTGTTGGTGTTGTTGTTGCCGCTGTAGTTGTTGGTGTTGATGCTGTTGTTGTTGTTGTTGTTGTTGCTGCTGCTGCTGTGGTTGTTGTTGTCGTTGTTGTTGATGATGTTGTTGTTGTTGTTGTTGTTGTTGTTGTTGTTGTTATTGTTCTTGTTCTTGTTCTTGTTGTTGTTGTTGTTGTTGTTGGTGGTGGTGGTGGTGGTGTTGATGGTGGTGGTGGTGGTGGTGGTGATGTTGCCGTTGGTGGTGGTGGTGGTGGTGGTGGTGGTGGTGGTGTTGTTGGTGTTGGTGATGATGTTGATGTTGGTGTTGTTGTGTTAAATGTCGTTGGTGTTGGTGCCATCTCTGGCCTCCGCGGGCCCTCGCCGGCCCCCTGGGGCCGGGGCTGAGCAGCCGTCTCCGGGAGGGGGTCCAGGCCGACGGGGGGCCACCCCCGTGGGAAGACCACGGCGAAGGAGGTCCCGGGAGGCCCTTCGAGGCTCCACCCTTCCAGCTGCCGGCCGCCCAGCTGCGCAGGAGGCCCGGCGGGTCGTCGCCGTCGTCGTCGTCGTCGCCGTCGCCGTCGCCGTGGCGGTCGTCGTCGCTGCCGTGGTCCCGTTGATCTTCGAGGCTCGATCTTCGATCCTCGAGGAGGTCCCGGCGTCAGAGGTCGTGGGAGGAGGAGGTCCCCTCTCTAGTCGGGGGCGGCAAAGAGGGGGGTGATGACTAGGGGGAAATATCATGGCGGGGGCTATGATATTTCCCCAGGTTTCATGGCGCCTCTTCTTATTTCATTACGTCCCTGGCCCCCCCGCTGGGCCGCGCACGTGCCGCCGGTCATGATTTGCACCCCCCTCCTTTGACGCCCCCCTCTTTGCCGCTCCCGATCTAGGTGCAACGCGGCCTTCTACTTGACCTCGATGCGGCAGAACGTACGCCCTTCCGAGTGCCACGACCACTACTGCGACGCCAACAGGGTCTGCGGAGAGGCCAGGAGGATCGGGGGCAGGAGGAGGAGATGGAGGGAGCACGATTACATGGCTCCAGGATCGGCGCTTCCACCCACTATTGGAACCACGCCAGGGTTCCATGATATTGGGAGGAGCACAGTGTGGAATATGAGAAGGTTGCGATTTGGAGTACCAGGAGGAGGAGGTCAGGGATGAGGAACATCACGAATCGGAGCGCAAGGTGGGGCAGGTGCAAGAGTACGTGCAGGAGCTGGAGCAGGAGCAGGGCCTCTGGCAGTGCATGGTGGTGTGTGTTCTCCTCTCATTCCTGCTCCCCTTCCTCCTCCTCTGTTCCGCTCCCCTCTCCTCCCTGCTCCCCTTCCTCCTCCTCTTCCTGCTCTCCTCCTTCCTCCTCTTCCTCCTCTGCTCCTGGTGTGCGTTCTCCCCTCCCTCCTCCTCCTCCTGCTCTCCTCCTCTTCCTCTGTTCCGCTCTCTGCGCCTCGTGGTCTCCCGCCCTGGCGACGACATCAGTCGAGGATGGCTATATTCTCCGACGGACTTCGGCGTCGTAGGTTTGTTTTGCAGCGTGGCCCAGGGTGCAGTGTTTCCCTTGCGAGTCGTTTTCTGACGGCCCCGAGGCCCAGCCAGGGCTGCCAGAGGCCAGAAATGGGAAACCACCGTGCGTCGGGCTTCTTTTCTCGGGGGCAACGATCGGAGGAGACAGGCATAGGGTGGGACGCATCGACCCCCAATCGCCCATTGATCGCTGAAAGGGGCTCAATCGTCCCAACCTGTCATTGAACTTGCGGATGCACTTATCGCCGATCTATCGGCGATGCGTCGCCGATTCCAGGCCGATGCGTCCCCCCCTCCAGGCCAGTCCCCCCTATCGTTGCCCTTCATTTGCGCGATGCGAGAAGACCTGAGGAGGCTGGAACGATAGCGGTCGCGCGCTTTCCCAAGGGACGAGCGTTCCCCGCCTTTGATCGGACGCCTGCTCTGCAGGCCTGTGCAGAGATCGATATCCAGGAGGCCAACCAGTACGCGTGGCACTCCACGCTCCACACCGCGACGGAGCGCTGCCCAGCGAGAGAGGGAGAGGTAGAAGAGAAGCTATATATATAGATGTGTATATATATGTATAGATGTGTATATATATAGAGGGAGAGAGACAGAGAAGTCGCCG